>JASPKZ010007792.1:0-278742 GCA_030220185.1 Diploptera punctata | reverse complement strand
TCAACTTCAAAATGAAATACGAAGACAAAAACAACTCATGGACGGAAATATTGTAACCTAACGTCTCTCGACAAACCCATGGAATGAAGTTTACAAGCTTGCAACCAATAAACGAGAAGCCCAACCACCATGACAACCCTACAGAAACCGGACGGGACCGAGACAACCACCTCGAAGGAAACAATGAAACTCATGAAGAAACACCTCACACCGCCAATGATGACGAAAATGAAGATACAACATTCCACAGACAAATAAGAAATTTCATAGAAGAAACCAATCGAACCAAAGATGACGTAGAATTTACCGTAGAAGAAGTCCGACAAACAATAAAAAGTTTTCAATTGCAATAAGACCCCAGGAATCGACGGGAATAACAAGGGATATTTTTCTACGCACCTTCAATAATTTCCAAGTTTTTATTACAGAAATATATAACAATTGCCTCAAACAGAAGTTGTTTCCCCCATCAAATATGGAAAAAAAAAAAGCTAAAAAATACCATAATAAACCGGGTAAAGAATCCAGTTCAGACCCATCCAAATTCCGACCTATCAGTGTACTACAACATAGGGGGGAAGAATTCTCGTGAAACTACTGATAACCAGAATAAATCACCACATATACAAGAATGAACTTTTTAAACCACAACCAATATGGTTTCATACCCCAAAAAAGTACAACAGATGCTGCAATTGAAGTAAAGAAATATGCAGAACCAGAACTAGAAAAAAAGAATGTTGTAATTATGATCAGTATGGACATAAGGGGCGCGTTCGATGCAGCATGGTGGCCAGGAATCCTTAAAAATCTAAATATCTAGAATGGGCCAAAAAAACCTTTACGAATAACGCAAGATTATTTCAGACAAGAGAAGTGCAAGTATATCAATAAACAATTGAAACTTGGGAGACGAAAATCACTAAAGGCTGCCCACAGGGCTCTTGTTGTGGCCCAGGATTGTGGAACATACTATATAATTCATTACTTAACTTAGACTTTAAGAAAACAAACAAAAGCAATAGCCTTCGCAGATGAACCTCCTACTATTAATAAAGGGAGAATCCATACGAGAAATAGAAAATTATTCAAATATGGAATACACAAAATTGCAAAATGGGCGAAAGAAAATAAATTTAACATTCAACGAAAACAAATCGAAAGTCATGTTAATGTCGAGAAGGAAAAGAAGAGAAAATCAACACGTGGATGTATATTTGAACAATAACAAGTTAGAACAAGTAAGTGTATGAAATATTTAGGCATTATGTTCGACAGTAAACTTTCATTCAGAGAACATATCAACTACATAGCTAATAGATGCACAAAACTAATATTCACACTCGCAAAATCGGCAAGATTAACATGGGCCTAAGAAGTGAGGCACTGAAAACTGTTGTACATAGGCGGAATTTTACCTCTCCTACTATATGGTTCCCCGGTTTGGCAAACAGTGGTTAGAAAAAGCATTTTATAGAAAACAAACTGATCAGAGTGCAAAGACTTGTACTACTAAGGATAGCAAAATCTTATAGAACCGTATCAAATGAAGCACTCTGTGTAATAACAGCACAAATACCAATAACAATCAAAATTGAAGAGGCTGGAATACTCTATCAATATACAAGGAAGATCGGAGTAGAAAGATATCTCGTCGACAACAATATGGAACCGAAATATTGGCCACACCCTGCATTGACAATTAAAGTAATCACAGAAAATGAATACACCGACAGCACAATCAGATATATCCGACGAAGCAAGAGCAATGAAGGAGTAGGATCAGGGGTGGCTATATATAAAGACAAAACTCTAATAAAAACATGTAAATACAAACTAAATGAAAAATGCACCAACAACCAAGCCGAACAGCTAGCAATACTAAAAGCTCTGCAATCCTTGGAACACTGGAGCGGGAGAGGGAGAACAGCGACCGTGTATACAGACAGTCACATCACATTAGACTCACTAAGAAATCACAAAATTCATTCATACTTGATTGAAGAAATCAGACGACAAGTATCATCTATGCAGCGGAACAACTGGATAATAAACTTCAAATGGGTGAAGGCCCACATCGGGATCCAAGGGAATGAGTTGGCGGACCAATTAGCTAAAGAAGCCGCAGCGAGGCAGAGACCTAGAGGTGAGCTACAAGAAGATTCCGAAAAGTGTAGTTGATCATGGAACTGTGCAAAACAAGTGTACAAAAGTGCAAAATGAATGGGAAAAACCACTAAGGGCCAAGTAACCAAGTCTTTCTTTCCACAACAATACACGACAGGCTAAAATTAAAACTCAACCTGACATATAAATTAACTATAATGTTACCAGGTCATGGGAACATCAGATCCTATCTACATAGATTCAAAATAATAGAAAATCCAAATTGTCCCTGCTGTGATAAAGTGCAAGATATAAACCACATATTACAGGAATGCAAATTACTAGATAAGGAAAGAGATAAACTGAAATCAATAGTTATAAGAAACCAGAATTGGCCAATTAAGAATAATGAACTCATTGACAATTACACTAAGGATTTTCAAAATTTTCAAATACAATTAAATTTGATACACTTTAGGTTAAGTAGAACATAGAACAATTGATTGTATATAGTTAACCATCTAGCTTTAAGTAAGATTAATTGTAAACACTGTTTAATTTTATAGTTGTATAATAAGAACACCACAATGCATGTAGTATTACTCCACGTAATGGAGCATGCAGTAGAATAATAAATAAAAAAAAACATGCATACATGCATACATGCATACATGCATACATGCATACATGCATACATGCATACATGCATACATGCATACATGCATACATGCATACATGCATACATGCATACATGCATACATGCATACATGCATACATGCATACATGCATACATGCATACATGCATACATGCATACATGCATACATGCATACATGCATACATGCATACATGCATACATGCATACATGCATACATGCATACATGCATACATGCATACATGCATACATGCACATGCATGCATACATGCATACATGCATACATGCATACATGCATACATGCATACATGCATACATGCATACATGCATACATGCATACATGCATACATGCATACATGCATACATGCATACATGCATACATGCATACATGCATACATGCATACATGCATACATGCATACATGCATACATGCATACATGCATACATGCATACATGCATACATGCATACATGCAACATGCATACATGCATACATGCATACATGCATACATGCATACATGCATACATGCATACATGCATACATGCATACATGCATACATGCATACATGCATACATGCATACATGCATACATGCAATACATGCATACATGCATACATGCATACATGCATACATGCATACATGCATACATGCATACATGCATACATGCATACATGCATACATGCATACATGCATACATGCATACATGCATACATGCATACATGCATACATACATACATACATACATACATACATGCATGCATGCATGCATACATACATACATACATACATACATACATACATACATACATACATACATACATACATACATACATACATACATACATACATACATACATACATACATACATACATACATACATACATACATACATACATACATACATACATACATACATACATACATACATACATACATACATACATACATACATACATACATACATACATACATACATACATACATACATACATACATACATACATACATACATACATACATACATACATACAAGACATACATACATACATACATACATACATACATACATACATACATACATACATACATACATACATACATACATACATACATACATACATACATACATACATACATACATACATACATACATACATACATACATACATACATACATACATACATACATATACATACATACATACATACATACATACATACATACATACATACATACATACATACATACATACATACATACATACATACATACATACATACATACATACATACATACATACATACATACATACATACATACATACATACATACATACATACATACATACATACATACATACATACATACATACATACATACATACATAAGGACTTTATTAAACTAAAAGTAAGATACGTACAATGTTATTTACAAATATGTATCGCACGGGCAGTAAGCCGTACGTGCTGTTGATAATCCGTTACAATAAGTTGATGTTTGGTAATAATATACTCAAAACAAACAAAAAAGACAATAATATTACAATTAGATAACAATACAATTACATTATACATTAACTTAGTTATGTAGAATTATTATTCTACCAGTTATATTATATGGATGCGAAACATGGACTCTTACTTTAAGGGAGGAAAGGAGATTACGAGTATTTGAGAATAAAGTTCTTAGGAAAAATTTTGGACCAAAGAGAGATGAACAGACAGGTGAATGGAGAAGACTACATAACAATAAACTACATGGTCTTTATAGGAAGCCAGATATAATAAGAACAGTTAAGTCTCGTAGACTGCGATGGGCAGGACATGTTGCGCGTATGGGGAATGAAATATGTGCATGGAAACTTGTTGTAGGAAAGCCAGAAGGAAAACGCCCAGTTGGTAGACCAAGAATGAGGTGGGAGAACAACATTTACTATGATTTGAGGGAAGTAAATTATACAGGGAATGATTGGAAAGCATTCGCTCAGGATAGGGATGTATGGAGAGATTATGTCCGCGCGGCCATGAACCTACGGGTTCGATAGTGCCAGTGAGTAAGAGTAAGTATTAGCTTAGTTATGTAGAATCATCAAGAATTAATGGCATTGCAATTTGCTAACATATTTATTTATTCCTGAATAAGTGTTATTCTTATTTTCCGCGTTTTGTCCAGAAATCTACCCAGGTTTATCCAATTTTCTGGGTTTACCAGTAACTCGTAGCATGCCAATCTACCACGATTTGAATTTAGAAATCTTTCCGGTAATAACTGATGCCTCCAATATTCTAAATCGTTACATTTTCCTAGTACATGTATCTCGTCTTCAAAGCTCCCGCACATTGGACATATTCGCATATTGTGATCGTCGCTAATTTTTAAAAATTTCCATGCCCCTAACCTGAACCAAGCAAGCCCTGATCTCTCTTTAATTCCTAGATTGAGTATATAAGATTCTTTTCCCCAAACTTGTTTTAGGTCTCTTTGTAAAAATAGTGATCGTTTTCCCGTACATTCGGCCAAAATATTTTGTCGGTTTATATCTAAGTATCTCCTCCTAATTTTTCTCCACACCATTAAGACTAGCTTACTTCAGTTAAGGGAGTTTCCTTTTAGCTTGTCTGCTGTAATGGAACATGGGGGCATCTATCGCTACCGACCAACAATAGTCGTTAGCATACATGTATTTCATTTGCTTTGGTATCGTCTTTCAAATGATGAGATCGTCTGGTGAAAATGTTCTCTATGTTCATCAGAAACTGCACCACAGTATTGCGGGAAGAAGTTCAAATGCGAATGGAGAAAATTGATTTTTTATGACGTATTGCACTCCATTTCGTGATAAACTAGTAACATATTGTCCACACATTGTCTGTAGTTTGGGGCTCGATAGTTCCGCAAGAAATTTAAGGTAAACACTCTGAATGATTCCTATGTATTTTTAATTACCTAAATGCACTCCCATCATATACCTAAATGGACTCACACTACCTTAAGG
This sequence comes from Diploptera punctata, assembly GCA_030220185.1. Lineage (NCBI taxonomy): Eukaryota > Metazoa > Arthropoda > Insecta > Blattodea > Blaberidae > Diploptera > Diploptera punctata. The sequence continues at coordinate 272,989 of JASPKZ010007792.1, read as the reverse complement.
CTGAACTCTTGATGAATTTAAAAATAATCACCACTCTTTATAGCAGATATTAGACCTTGTATATTGTTGCGGAATACAATGTCATATTTTTAAATTGCTCAAGTGACTTCTGGCGTGTTCTATATGCAGAGACCTTTACTTCCTCGCTAAAGGTCATATAGTTAAATACGGACTAATAACAAATATATTTACTATATTTACATAAATAAGTGAATATATATATTAATCAATTATTTAAAGATACTTAAACTATCTAAGTCGCGAAGCCAGGAGCTCTGCTTAGGCCTTTGAGAGTTCTGAGCCTCGGACAAGATCATTTACTTCCTCTTGAGTCATTCTGTGTGAGTTGGAATTTCAGGATTGAAGCAGGATAATGGGATGTGGATGATCTGGGTATTTCTTCCGAAGTGCCGGATTTCGTTTCATCGTCTGAATCAATATTATAGGAGTCTGGTATTATTGGAATAGGAAGCTTTTAAGAGTGTGACACCGACGAATAGCTGAAGGTATGTTGGGATAATTCATGGCTGATCTCTTTTTGTTTGAAATAAACGTAACTGGTGGAACCATGCAGAAATAACAATTACTTACATGACTGATTGTTCTCTCCAAATCATGGGGATTTCTTCTTTTCTTTCAACCAGTCACTACGATTTGCAGAACATGCCATTGTAGCAAATATCTGAAGAAAAATGTTTGTCAAGATCCTCTATTTTGCACCCGAAATAAAGATTGGTACGCTTTCTTAATAAATGGAGTAATACGAGTATGTTGCTTTTGCGATGTGAACGTCACGTTTACTCAAATATAACAAAAGTTATGAGGACTATACACACAATTTCGTGGCATCTTAGCTCTTGTTACACTGCAATCATATCTCTGCGCTTAATTTTAAAAATGTATCTGAGAAAATATAGACACATCACACATGTGTTCTACACGACAAAACTGCACATCTATATAACTTATACACCAAGACACGAACCATTGTCCACTCACGAAATTCCACTTCAACTGAATTCATGACTTGTTGGGGTAAATACCGACCCTTTAAGATAAATCTTACCTATATTATACAGCTGTCCACTGTCATCATTTAAATTGTCATATTCGTAATTAGGAGCTTCATCTTGATATAAAACTGTCACTTTTACTTCCGTAACTTTTGGCTGTTATCCACTGTAATTAACTCTTAAGAGTGTGATAGATTCACGTGAAAGCATGACGTATTAACCAACAATTATGGAACTTAACTTTTATTTTATTCACATTATATAATAACAAATCCACCGCTGTGATCTCGAGGTAACGTGCTGCCTTGTCACGCAGTGGGCCCGGGTTCGATTCCCGGACGGGACAAGCTCCTGGGTGAGGTTTCTTTCGGAGTTTTTCCTCACCTGTAAGACAAATGTCAGGAAGTTTAGGTCCAACAGTCCCCGAAAATTATCCGGCCATCATCATCATCCTTATCATTATCATCATCACCCTTCACCAGTGCGGAAAGCAACGGGAAGCTACCACACCTATAATTCCATAGTAAATCTGCAAAACATAGCATGAAAATGCTATGATTGCAGTGAAAAATCTGCCCTAGGGCAGCATTACTATGGATGGATGATATAATAACTAACCCACTGGCACTATAGAATCTGTAGGTTCATGGCCACACGGACAAGCTTACATTCCTATCCTGTGATAATGTATTCCAGTCATCCCCTGTACAATCTACTTCCCTCAAATCATAGTTAATGTTATTCTTTGACCTCATTCTTGGTCTACCAACTGGGTGCTTTCTCTCTAGTTTTCCTACAAGCTTCCATGCCCCTCTTTTATTCCCCATTCGTGCCACATGTCCTGTCCATCGCAGTCTATGATAATTAACTATTGTTATTGTACCTGATTTCCTATAAAGATCATGTAGCTTACAGTTATGCAGTCTTGTCCATTTGTCTGTCCGTTCATCTCTTTGGACCAAATATTTTCCTAAGAACTTTATTCTCAAATACTCTAATCTTTTTTCTCCTCCCTTAAAGTAAGAGTCCATGTTTCGTATTCATATAATTGGGAGAATAACAGTTATATATATATTTTTTAGTTTCACGTTTATAATTAATAATAATAATAATAATAATAATAATAATAATAATAATAATAATGTTTTTCTTGTTCTTGTTTTTCTTCTTCTTGTTCTTGTTGTTCTTGTTCTTGTTGTTCTTGTTCTTTTCTTGTTTTTCTTGTTCTTGTTTTTCTTGTTCTTGTTTTTCTTGTTCTTGTTTTTCTTGTTCTTGTTTTTCTTGTTCTTGTTTTTCTTGTTCTTGTTTTTCTTGTTCTTGTTTTTCTTGTTCTTCTTCTTGTTCTTGTCGTTGTCGTCGTCATCGTCATCGTCATCGTCATCGTCATCGTCATCATCATCATCATTATTATTATTATTATTATTATTATTATTATTATAGAAATCTTCCACTTATTTATTATCATGCTTTAATACATGTATCCATAGTTATCGTTCATATAAACCTACTGTGAGCATAACAAACAATAAGTATCTTATAATAGAAACAATCTCATTTCCTTAAAAATCGTGTAATTTATAGGTCCCATCATAAAATGAACTTAAAACAAAGATGGACTTTAAACACAATAATTATTGAAAGTGCAGAAAGAATCCAGCAAGTTCGGTCAAGTTGCGCGTTTGGGAATCATATCCCGGATGCCTTGGGTTCAAAATGCGTGGTGACTAAACATGATTCGGTTTTTCGCTGCTTTTACCCAGTCGTCATGGCAAATGCTGGGTTGAAATTTCATTATCAGAACTAATTTCATCACAATAATAATTTCATAATAACATACAAAAATTATAAGAAAACACTATTAGCTTGCACATAATAAATATATTAGATACCTATTCTCAGCTACCGTGCCACCTGTTAATATTCGATTGGAGAATAAGTGCTGCTAGCGTCATGTTAGACAATGCGATAACACATGTTCCCGCTAGAGCCAATTACCAACATGTTTACTCGCATATAAGGGGATTCAATCCCAGGAATCCATCTACATTGGTGGGAAAGTTAGGGTGATAAAATAGGCAAATTATTGTTAGTTTTGGAAAGTTACGGTGAGAAAATGGGGAAGATGTGAAGAAATAATTCTCTTCACGCCCGATGTTGTAATAATATTTTGAACAAGGATTTGTGTCCCAAAAAGAATTACTGGTTCAGGTAGGGTTTAATTTTCGGTAGAGCCGGATTCTCTTCTTAGGGTCGGAAGTTGGTACACCCTGGATAGTAAAACACTTCAAAATTACTAAAAAATGTTTCTTCTAGAAATAATTGTAAATTTATTCACTTCTTAATTTACCAGAAGATTAAGTAAGTGACGGCGGTATTATTCTTCACCGTCCATTAAAAAATAAATTCTCTTCCTTTACAACTCAATTATTCTTTTTTTTATATTAAATATTAAATATTATCAGGAGATCTCTATTTGCTTCTATCTTTGTTGAAAGTTGTATGCAGAACGACTAGTGAAATTCTTTTATAATTTTAAGACCATTATTACATCACATGATGTTATTTTTAAATTCTATTGGTTAATAGTTTTTTAAATATAAGGTTTAATTTGATTTGTTAAACAAGAAAGTTAATTGTTTTAACATCCAATCAGAGTTTGGTTTACTTTCATTTAAGAATATGAAGTTATGCAGGTCTACTTATAACAGTTATACCCATAGAGGGATTTATAATTTTGACAACAATGACTTAAAACAATTTTTAAAAGCATTCTTTACAAATACTGTTATGTAGTACAATTTATTTAATTGTTACTAAGACATTTATATTCAACAATAACCAACAATAAATTATTTAGATGATTTTATTTATTCAAGTTATATTTAAATATTAAAAGAATTTTAAAATACAAAATTATTAACTTTAACTTTCATATTTATTATAATATTAAAATTATGCTTTAGATGGTACATCAGATTACTTGAGCGTTCACTTTTTGTTACCGGCATTTAGTGATAAGTTGGCTACACATTCTTGAGCAATAACTAATATATATTTTACATTGAAAAAATGCTGGCTTTAGGTTACTTTAAACTCAACTTCTCACTTAATTTTAAGGCATTTCTCATATTATTTTGGGAAGCAATGAACATACATATAAAAGTAAAGTAATCCCACTACTGGCCTCAGGAGGCCCTTCGGGTAGTGGGAGGTTAAGACGACCACTTTTTTCGGAAAATCGGCACTTGATGTCAGCCGGGTTGTCAGCCCTGCGTGACGCCCGCCTTTACCCCAGAACAAGCGCCTGGTAATCATTTCCGTTAGAGTATGAGTTGACCCCAGGCCATGGTGTCGCCAAAAGCTTTGGGTCAGTTTAAAAATCCTGACCCCACCGGTACTCGGCTTGTAGCGCAGTGCCTTAACCACTACGCTACGGCGTACCCCCAACATATATATATATATATATATATATATATATATATATATATATTTCTATCAGGTAATTGCTAACGTTACAAAATTACATAATGAAGTAACATTGTGATGTTTTTTCTTAATAAATCAGGTGAGACTGTTGCATTTTACCTATTATAAATTGAGATCTTTTAGGACACGTTTCAAAACACTTCTGTTTTATCTTCAGCCTGTCCAGACTGTTGATTTGATATACAAGTTCTTTGGTCCACCAAACGATGGAGTGAGAGTCGTCAACCAGGGACGACAACGTAAAAATTAACAGTCTGGACAAGCTGATGATAAAACATAAATATTTTGAAACATGTCCTAAAGAACTCAACTTTTACAAGGTAAGATGCAACAGACTCACCTTATTTATTAATTATTCACATCCATCCACAGTTATTCTGCACGAAGGCAGGTCCTTCACTGCAATCACAGCAATTTCATGCTATGCTTGCAGCTTTACTATGGAATTGTAGGTGTGGTAGCTTCCCGTTGCTTTCCACACCGGTGAAGGATGATGATGATGGCCATATGATTTCGGGGACCGTTTGGGCCTTAACGTTTTCCTGACATTTGTCTTACAGGTGAGGAAAAACCCCGATAAAAACCTCACCCAGAAAAGCTGCCCCGACCGGGGATCGAACCCGGGCCCGCTGCGTGACAAGCAGCACGCTACCTCTAGACCATAGCGGTGGACCCAACTATTCACATACTGCAACAATAAATTGTGTGTTTTTCCGTGTGTTTATTTGGATTTATGTAGGCGGCATAGAATCCTCTGTTAGATTTCATATCTGTTAAATCTCATAAGATTTAATGTGTATTAATTTTCATCATGGCGGAGATGTGTATGTTTTTCATGTTTTCGCCCTCTATTTAGTCCAGGAATTCAAGTATATTGTTCGCTTCATTTAGATGGCGCTGCACATGGATTCCTATCTCTGTTTAGTTGTTTGTTTTTGTACGTTCTAATACTTTCTTACTTACTCACTGGCACTATCGAACCCGTAGGTTCATGGCCGCGCGGACATAAGCTCTCCATACATCCCTATCCTGAGCTAATGTTTTCCAATCATTCCCTGTATAATATACTTCCCTCAAATCATAGTTAATGTTATTCTCCCACCTCATTCTTGGTCTACCAACTGGGCGTTTTCCCTCTGGCTTTCCTACAAGAAGCCTCCATTCCCCATACGTGCCACATGTCCTGCCCATCGCAGTCTACGAGACTTGACTGCTCTTATTAGTATCTGGCTACCTATAAAGACCATGTAGTTTATTGTTATGTAGTCTTAACCTTCACCTGTCTGTTCATCTCTCTTTGGTCCAAATATTTTCTTAAGAACTTTATTCTCAAATACTTGTAATCTCCTTTCCTCCCTTAAAGTAAGAGTCCATGTTTCGCACCCATATAATATAACTGGTAGAATAGTAGTTTTATATATTTTCAGTTTTGTACGTTTTAATGACTCTATTAATGAACTCGGTCACTGCAAATCGTAACTTATATAAGACTCTGCATTTTTAAGTCACTTAAGTTTAAGTTCAGCTCCGCTCGTCTATCGAGCAGACTTTCAAGTTTAGTCACACAAGTTTATGTTATTTTCAAATACACTCCCCTTCTCAGGCCTACAAGTCACGTACATTTAAGTTGAGTCTCGCAGTAAGGCGTTACAACGGCGATTGAAAACACGAGCTTTAAAAGACGGTGCGAACCGATATGCTGCAGGAGCGCTCCACTGGATAGGTAACGCTACCTGGTGACTTGGTTCAGTTTCACTCGTCAAACGCAGTGATTAGTATGGCTACGTTCAGCATGGAGGCCTTACGAGAATCAAGCCTTTGTATTTGTTTGGCACAGAATATCTCTCCCAATTTTGAATTGGTTAATTAGCTATTTCGATTGAAGAAAAACAAGAAAAACGCATTTGTAAAAACCGTCCCCCATTTGATTTAAAATAATAACCTACTCAAACAACATCGTATCCAAACAAAATTGAAAGTAGTAACCAAATAAATACTCAAATAAAGGCGTTGAGAAACTAAAGTACAACAATTAAAAGTTTTACATCGGTAGAACAACAAGAAATTTTAACACGAGATACACTGAACATTTTTTTAAAAATGATCAATAACGAAGAAAAATCAAGTTTTCCCGAACATATACCAGGAACGGGTCATCAGGTCGTCAAAATCGATAATACTATGTCAAAATTACACAATAATAATAGCATCCTAGAAGACGTTGGAATTTTAAAAGAAGCTGAGAATAGAGACTTGCTCAACAAAGAACACGCCCGCAGATCTGAACCCGTTGTACAACTTATACAACATTAGTATGAGATGAAATGCAGAAGATGAAACACGGTTCTCAAAGGCCTTCATAATTTTAACTACTTGAAGTTTTCAAACAGAACTTTATTTAAGTTGAGGATGGCTGGTTTATCAGGTACTAATTATATATTTTTAACATTAAATTTAAAAAAAATTAAAAGAATAAATGTCAGTGTCAAGTAAGAATGCCCGGGAAATATCACTCTGAAAAGACGTGATATATTTTCCTACAGTAGGAGCAATAAATTACGCACTTATTTTTTTCCTGTAACAAGAAATATGGTATCACACTTTAAACTACTACTACATCGCTTTGTATAATCGTATCGAAATGAAATTGGTGAGAATCAAAAGAGAAATTCAAAAAGTCTTATGCATGTTAACAATGAAGAATAATAGACAACAATACAGAAACTGAACTAAATTTAATATTTTTTTGTGGTCGATATGGGTTCATTGTTCGATATTTAGCAGACAAGTTAAATGTGAATGTTTGCAGCGTCACTCGTGGGGGCCACATTCAATGTCTATGAGGTATAGCAAAAACTTGTTGAGTTTCTCTTTCGATTGTCACCAATTTCATTTAGATACGATTATCCAAAGCGACGTAGTAGTAGTTTAAAAAGTATGATACTATATTATTTGTGGACGCGGTGTTCATTAACATGTTAAACGTTTTCTAATCTTTTGTATTGTTTGTACGTATAGGCCTGTTGGTTCTGAATGTTTTGTTTAGGCAAGTATTAAATATTGCAGATTAAAATATTTTGGGGTATTACTTAACACTGTAAATCAGTTAATAATATTCATTAATAAATGCTTCACTCTTGTTTGTGCGTTGTTTTATATTTCGATTCTTCCTGTTTTGCCCCCACACGTATTTTTGTACGAATTCCTACAATATCTTCATTATTAAACCCATAAACCTTTTAATTCAAATTTATATTTCACTAAAATATTTATAATACAACCTGCTGAAATGAACCAATGAATTCAGACGTAATATGACCCTACATATTAAAGTGTCTATAAATATCATGAAGTAAAAAAAAAAAGAAAAAATTATAGTAGTAATTACTAATTCATAATTAATTTAAAATTATGGAATATTCACCTCAAAGGTCCGTCTCCTCAACTTAATTAATTATTTAACTGTAGCGCTTTCGGGACTTGTCCCATCATCAGCAGGATTCAAAACTCTTATAAAAGTTAATTGATAAAAAATGACAAATAGGGGAATTGGGAAAACTGATTAATAGAGTGTTACATTATCTTTACAGAAACCAGATTTAATAAGAACTGCGTGAGGCAGGACATATGGGATAACATAAAGAATGAAAGATGGGCACGAAAATCTATTTCAGGAAAAACAGCGAAAAAAAAATAGGCAGTCCAAGACTGAGGTAGGAGAATAATATTAATCATAATTTGAGGGAGGTGAATTATACAGTGAATGTTAGAAAATGTTAGCTGAGAATAGAGATGTATGGAGAGCTCATGTCTGCTTAATATTGAATTTCCTAGTTGGATAGTGTTATTACTTAGTTACACAATTAATGAAATTTTGTTAATTTTATATAAATAACAATTCAATGTCTTTTTGAATAATGTTATCATTTAGCATTCCGAAAAAATGTAGAGAAGAAAACATGTGATATTTAAACTAATTTATTATTTAAAATGAAGCAATTGGTATGAATAAAGCTACAGCTAGAATAACGTAATCATTTTTATTGTATACGTTTTCCAGTTGTGCTTGATGCAGTGTTGTCAGATATACCACAACCTAAAGTGATTGACGGATGGGAAGTTTCTCAAGGACAGTTTCCTTATCAGGTGAAATAATTTTATTTATTATAAGTAATCTAATTAATTAATATTATCTCCTCAAAATAAATTATGTAACTCCATAATTTAAAGTATAATGTGCGGAAAAAGTTTTGTTGTAAGTCCTACAGAATAACAGTACGTATGCGCACACTTTTATATAGTTGACGCTAAGGTGGAACCACATATCTGAGGGATTCTACAAAATGTTTATAGAGTTGTCGCTAGATGGAATAACGTTACTCTGAAATAGATACGACCATCCTACGTTATAAATTCCCAAACGTTTATTAGAAATAGATGTCCACAACTTCCCTCTTCCTTCTTCTCTTTCCTCATTCTTTCAGTATAGGTTTAAACCTGTTCTTTCTTCAATTTTTATTACTCATCTTATGCCTTCGTACCACCGCTTTCTGTCATCTGCCCCTAGGTACACTTAGCGACAAAAAGAATAGGCCGACTCATGATCTCCGATATTTCGTGTTCTAACGCGCGATTCACACGAGTAAAATAATTGCACAGTAGAGCTACAATACGTTTCCCTTCTTCCTTTGAAGAGTATTCATTCTAAACGTGATACGACAGCGAGATTCGTATGCAAGAGGTCACAGGTTCGATTCCCGGTGAGGTTAATTTTTTTTAATTGTTAAAATGCTTTCTATTTTATTCTGTACGTCCATTCTTAAAGAAAAAACGTACTAACTATTTGGAAGTATTACTACTTTTATTATTATTTATTTATTCATTTATTTATAAGCAGGTTTACAGTGTAATAAAACATCTTCCTATGTCCTAAGCTTTTTAAATTTGCATCTTATTTATCCATTCTTCTCTACATTCTCATTCCATTTCTTCCAGACCTAGCCCCCTCACACTTCTTCTTACATCATCCATCCATTTAAATCTAGGTCGACCTCTCTTTCCTTTTCCAGGTGGAATCCATTCGATACCTTGTCTGGGTAATCTTTTCTCTAGCATCCTACGTATATGACCATACCAATCTAGTTATCTATCTCTATCTATCTTCGGGTTTTTACAGCTGCTGCCGTCTTCCCGTGCCAAACCTCCAAAGCCTACGGTCTTGGGCATCTTCGATGCTTAGCCCTCTAGCTTGCATTACTGTCTTCATGTTTTCCTTCCATGTTAACCTTGGTCTTCCTCTTTTCTTCTTTCTGTTCGGATGCCATTCATATAGTTGCTTCGGCCATCGCTCATCTTCCATTCTTAAAACATGTCCTAACCACTTTAATTCCTTTTCCTCAATTCTTTCAATTATGCTTTCTTCTGCTTCCATTTTGTTTCTAATTTCCTTATTTGTGACACGTTCTAATTTAGACTTTCTGGCACTTCTTCGTAAATAATCCATTTCTAGAGCTATTAGTCTATTCTTGTAGTACTTATTGATTGTCCATACCTCACTTCCGTACATTGCAACAGATTCCACCAATGTTTTACCAATATATTTTTTTGTGTCTTTCCAAATATGCTTATCCCACCATATGGAATTTAATGATGATATTATTTTGCTACTCAATTCAATTCTATGTTTTATGTTCTCTTTGCCTATACCTTCGATGTTATCCATAATCATTCCCAAATATTTAGTTTGTTTCACTTGCTTTATTTGGATTCCTTCTTCCAATATTAAATTTTCTCTTTCATTGCTATTTATTGCCAGATATTCTGTTTTTTGTAAATTTACTGTGAGACCCCATGATTCATATGTGTTTTTCAACCTTTTTATCATGAATTCCATATCAAATTTGTCTTGCGCTAAAACCAGTTGATCATCGGCAAATTGTAATGTCAGCAAAAATCTGTTGCCTATTGGGATCCCCATACCTTTGCAGCTTTGTTTCCATTTCGTTAATATAAATTCTACATAAATATTAAATAAAATTGGTGATAGACTGCACCCTTGTTTCAATCCCTTTGAGGTTTTTATAGGATTAGACATTATATTTCCCATTTTAACATAAGCGGAGTTATCTTTATAGATTTGTTTAATAATTTCTATTAGGTTTCTGTCAATATTGTATTTCTCCAATACTTCCCATAATTTGTTCCTCGGAATTGAGTCATAAGCTTTCTCTAAATCTATCATTGTCAAATGGGTTTCTTCTCCAACTGCAGTCCGTTTTTCAATTAACTGTTGTATTGCAAATATATTGTCAACACATGACCTTCCTGGTCTGAATCCATTTTGATCTTCTCCTAATTTGTCTTTAACATCTTTTTGTAACTTTGTTTTTAATAACTTCGTAAATATTCTATATAATGTGTTATTTATACTTAGTCCTCTGTAGTTTTTTGCGTCTCTTCTATCGCCCTTCTTGTATATTGGTACAATGTAGCTTATTTTCCATTCATCAGGAATCTTCTGTATTGCAATGCACTTATTAAACAAGTCCCTCAATCTACCTATTAAATTTTTTGGGCCATATTTAATTAACTCATTGGGTATGTTTCCCGGCCCTGGTGCCTTTTTATTCTTTAGGGTTTGAATTTCTAATTCTATATCTATTGTATCAAATTCCAGGGCGTTCATTTCTATAGTTGGATTTTCTGTTGTTTCCATAAACTCATTTCTAGTTTCTGACAGTAAAGCTTTGTAATGTTTTTCTGCGTCTGATTTTGCTAACAAATTTATCTTGCTGGATCCTTGGTTGGTTTTCAGTGTTTTTAGAAATCTCCATACTTCTGATGATTGTGATCCTCCTATATAACTTTCTATTTCTTGGCATTTGCTTTTCCATAATTTGTTTTTTTCTTCTATCACTTTCCTTTTAACTTTGGCGTTTGTTCTCTTGTATTCTATCCAATTTTCTGTTGTTTTATTTGCCAACCATTCTAAGTAGCATTTTTTCTTCTTTTTGGTTAATTCTTCAATATCATCATTCCACCAATCTTGTGTATTTTGTTTTTTATTTATTGTGCCTAATGCTTCTTTTGCTGCCGAATGTATTATTTCCTTTAATTGATTATATTCTTCTTCTATGTCTTCCTTGTAATCCAAATTCTCAATTTTAATCCTCAGTCTTTCTTTATATAAGTTTTTGATACTATCCTGATTAAATAAATACAGTTTAAATTTTTCTTCCTGCTTCAGTTGCATTGTTGATTCCCTTGCTTCATCATGCACTTTTTTCCCTGTAAGGAATTTGGGGATGATCTGTGCTGTGAGTAGATAGTGGTCAGAACCACAATTTGCTCCTCTTTTAACCCTTGAGTCCTTAATAAATAAGGAAGTATTTTGCTTTACAATTATGTAGTCTATTATTGATTTCTGATTGAGACTAGGTCGTTCCCAAGTAAATTTATGAATATCCTTATGATCGAAAAATGTGTTTACTATCTTTAATTTATGTTGTTTGCACATCTCTATGATTCTATTTCCATTATCGTTGACTTCTTGTTCCCCATATTTTCCTACTGCTTCATCATTGTTTCTTCTACCCACTTTCCCATTTAAATCTCCCATTAGTATTAATTCTTCATTACTTCGTATTTTCTCTATTTGTTCCACTAATACTGAATAGTACTTTTCTTTCTGACTCTGTGCAGCATCATCTGTTGGTGCGTAGACTGCTAAGAACACCATTGTTCTTCCCATAAGCTTCATTTTAATCTTTAGGCATCTTTCATTAATATATTCATATTCTATTATGTTTTTACTGTATTTCTTTTTTACAAACATTGATACTCCTGCTTTAGCTCTTTTTGATTTATTTACACCTGACCAAAAATGTATGTAGTTTCCTAAATATGAATTTCCCGATCCTTTCTTTTTTGTTTCCGTCACTGCTGCAATATCTATATTGTTCTGGAATAATTCTCCTGCTACTTCATTAACTTTGTTTCTAATTCCTCGTACATTCCACGTGCCTATATTCAATGTCCGTTTTCGTTGCTTTTGTCTTTCATACTTTTTTCTGTCCGGCTTTGATTGATTTGGTCTTTTAGCATTTTGTTTTTTTTTTCTAATGTGTGGGGAGCTGGCCCACAGCATAAACCCCCAACCTGGAGGACCAGGAAAATTTCTGTCTGGGTTTTCCTCCCATAGCCTTTGAAGATCCCTCTTCACCGCAAGGCAGCGTTTCTCTATTTCCCTTAGAGATAGGGTTGCCTCTTCCGCCAGATCCGCCGTGATGAAGGACTCCTTCTGCGCCGACTCTGCCGTTGAGGTCTTCACCGTAACCCTGGCTAGGGGCCCTTACAGAGTACTATCAGTCGGAGCCAACTGAACCCTGGTTTTTTAACGAGGTTGTTACTCCTCCCCCTCCTCCTTTCTCATCCGGGCTTGGGACCGGCCATGGCGGAGTTATTATTATTATTATTATTATTATTATTATTATTATTAGCTAAATAGTGTTACAGAATTTGCGAAGTCAGGAATATTACTTAATATAGCGTAAAGTGGACGTAGATTATGTGGCAGGAATTAAATGTTATAGGATGTATTTTGCGAAAATACAAATGAATAAAAACAATTGACGGAGGATTCCAACCCTCGCTTTCATATACATTTCATCTTGTTGCAAGTAATTTAACGATCTACGCTACTCGAACATTGGATACTAGTTGCCTTGTTTACTTTTACACCATGAACGAGAGTTGAACTTTATTTAAAATGTCGCAATTTGAGTTATATTGAATTTGTCGAACACTCGTAAATATCTAGAAATATATCTCCTTTTCTTCAACTATTTAAGATGATTAAACCCAAATACAGCATATTTAAAACATTTAGCAATGTGTTACCTCGTGAACCGCAGCTATGGCTTTTTGAGCATGCGCAGTGGGCCATAACAAGAACTCTGGTTTTTGAAGCGACTCATTATTTTTGTCACTAAGTGTACATTATCCTTTGTACTCTTGGTAGTTCTATTGCTGTCTGTCCTCCTTATATGCTCATCCCTTTCTTGTTTTTTCTTCCTATGGGCCTATACCCATTTCTTAATATCTTCGACTGCGCATGTTTCTAAGTTCTCTTCCTAATCTAACAAAATAAATTATATGCATATTGTATTATGAAATGTACACTAATATGATGTACACTAACTTGTCCTATTGTAACCTAACAAAATTAAGTGAATTTCTTTAAATATGGCGTGGAATGAATTGCGACTGTTGATAACACCGATTTCACTGTCATCTAGTGGAACTTACATTACACATTCGCACATTTCGCGCATGCGCACTGCAATTCTATAGAACTTAGAAAATATAATTTCGTACGTAGATAAATATTTAATAATTGTAAAAATATAGTCTAAGTATCGTTGCAAAAGATTTAAAATAGTGCGAAATGTTAGTAAAGATAGAAGTATGTAGAGCAACAGAATTACAAGATTATAGCGTGAAAATCAGGGGGAAATCAATCCAAAGTTAAGCCTTAATATGCTATAATTATGTGTAAAAACTGAAGACCTCTCTCGAATAAGGATGCAATCAACATTTTCAGTGGTATTCTGAAAACTATCTCACAGCCAAGCTTAAGTATAATGCACCATACATTAGGCGTATGCCTACAACTTGATAAGTAAGTTGAAGAAGATTATATAAATAACGGTAAATGTTGCATTAATAGTGACATCATAAAACCAGAAAATGATGTGTAGATCTTTTTTTTTTTTTTTTTTTGGAGGGACTGTTAAATTTCTAGAATAAACTGGTTCCTCTTTAGGTCTCTCTTCGAAGAAGCGGATGGACGCTATCTCACTTCTGTGGAGGTTCCATTATCGATGAACGGCACGTTTTAACGGCGGCACATTGCGTTTACGGGTAAGTACGCCTCATTTTCTCAATATCCTTAACACAATTAAAATAAAAAAAAAGAAGTACTGATGGTAAATAAAGAAATAAGCACTAATTTCAATAAGTAATGGCAACACTGCTATAACATCACACAAAACATGATTTAGGTTACTTTTGACGTTACGAACTTCATTTGGTCTCCTGCCAAGTCAACTATTCGTTACCAAATCCTTGAAAGATGGCGCGCTCCATCTGCAGCATCATTTCTGGATATCTCTGTCATCGGATCGATGTAGGGCTTTCTGGATATCAACCCTTGATTAAAATCGAATGCCTCATATAGGTTCTTTGATCTTTGAGAACGGGTTAGAGGCACAAGGGCTCCTGTCTGGTGAATGTTCGAGTACTTCCCAATTGCACCTTCTAAATTAATTGTACTGAACATCTATTTAGGGCGGTATTACTTACTCCATGTAACACATTGTGGATGTATTCACAAAATATTACTATTTTGAGACTTTCAATATTATAGATTTATACAACTAAGATTGATAAACAACATGTAATAAGATTACAATGGTCACCACTAGGATCGCTGATTTACAACAGTGTTGCCGCTACCTAACGAATGTCCTAGTATTTGCAAAAAGGGGGATGTTGGTAATATTAAGATTGAAGAAACATCAAGTAACGCTTTTCTCTTAGATAACGGTTTAAAATATAAAAATATTTCAAAATAAAAGTAGCGATTATCATATTTTATGAATTATGACTAGAGACCGGATGTTAGGGAAAACGCCTATAGTTATTTATTATATATATTGTAAAAGTGACTTCATATAAGTTCATACCAACGACCCTAGAGTTGTTTTCCATGAAGTTCATTTTGCCTATAAAATATAAATACCTATTTGAAATTTTTATCGAAATTAACTCCGTATTTCTATGAAATCAATTGAAATGGACAAACTTCATGGCACAAATTATTTCACAGAAGTTTTAAGTGTTCTTTTTATAAATTCTCTTAGAATATTTTAGGATAAGGGTAGCAATAACCCAATAACCTAACAGTTAGATGGTTTCCCCCTCAATGCACTCCTGTTAGGTAAATATTACATTTTTCCACCTCATGCATTCCCGTTAAGCGAAATAGCCGTAAGCTATGTCCCATTGTATTGTGCTCCGGATCTAAGGTTTGGTGAAAAGTTATATGCTTCTTTTTCAATACAAACAATGCTGAGTGACAAAGAGGGTTCTGCCCTTTGTAAAAAGGCAAAACAAATTCCAAAAGCATCTCTGATATTTTCGCATGCTATTGATAGCATATGTTTATTTTCTTAACGTAAGACTGTAAAAGTTATGCTGTAGTTAATTTTTAAGAACCTATTTTGAATTTTTTAAGTGCCTAACATCCGGACTCTAATTATGACATTCTAATCTGAAACACAAACCACAAATAAATTAAACGAAAAGAATAACGTGAAATTAAAATTTAGTCTCAGACAAAAATAAGAATTACCAATTGATGAAGTTAAGGAAGGTGCGTATAAATAATAATCCAGTTGACCTAAGAAAATTAAATAGCGTAGTATGACATCGAATGTCTTCGTACTTTGATTAGGGGTTGGGCGATTGAATGAAACCAAACTACCAAACATGTCTCCAAAATTTAGAGTTACAGACTCTGTAAAATAGCCTAAAATTAATAATGTGTAAACCTACACACTTAAAAGTTTATCTTTTTTTCTCCTTAGTTTAACATCATCTTCTTTTGTCTCTCCAAGCGGAGTTCGAAGTAGACGAATCGGAGCCAGAATAGTTTTTTTCCCTCGTTGTTTATCTCGTTTTCTCTTACCTGAAACTTCATTCTACTTCTGCTCCATATAAATGACATCCATTTCATTTTCCTATCGGCCGCGGTGGACTAGTTGTTATACTCCTCGCTTCTGTTCCCGAGGGTCACGGGTTCGAACCCGGCCAGGGTCGATGGATTTTTTTAGGATTCAAAAAACCAAGGAGAGACTTCAAGCCATGGAGTCCCGAATCAGAAGAATACCAGGGTCGTAAAATAACCTTAAGCCTGAATAAAAAGGCAAAATTTACTAACCTCATATACCTGATTCGTCTGCTAGATGTCCCATTGAGTCGGTATGTTAACCGCATACCATTCATGACATCTATGGCAAATAAGGTAACTAAATTAAGTTGGTCTAGCAACTCCTAACAAAGAAGAGATTAGGGCTCAAAATTGGGCTACGGCATTATAGATAGATGGCATTTTCCCCTTCGATGCTGTCACAGTTCTTGTCATATCATATATCTTTATGTTATGGGCTTCATCTCACATAATCTCACGATATGGCATTACTTTGTACAGGAGTGGAAAGTTCATTTTACAACAGGGACATTTTTTTATCATAAGTAATTTCCAAATTATCGATAAATTCACGACTCACGAAGTGAGGAATGAATTTATCTAGAAAATTTGGAAAGCAAGAGTGGCATTTGTTAGGACTATTTAACGAATCAAATTAAGCTGTTTACTCACAAATCATTATTTAAATACAGTTATTTTAAAATATGTATATATTTAATGTAAACGGCGATGTTCGAGAACAAATGAGAAACGTTTGTTATGCTTCAATTGTTCATCACTGCAACCAGATCATATTATTTATTGCCAAAGGATCGCAATATTGTAAGAATGGACCCTAGTGGAGAAAAAATGAAACACATCAAACTGTTTATAAACAACATTGTAGGTTATTAGTTAATTTCTTATGTCCTATGAAGTAAATTAAATTTTATCTGGAACGTAAATTCCTAGGAAATAATACGTTTAAGAAAGTGCAAACAGTGGTTTCTTTTTTTTTTATTGTGGTTTAGTCAATTACTAAGAATGTTTTTCTATTATATCCTGCAAGCAGTATCTGTTTATATTCGTTCACTATATATATATATATATATACAATCTGGTAGCCGTATTTCTTAGAGAGTCAGTCACTGCAAAATAATGCTCTGACCTATTCAGAATGTTAAAAACGATAAGCTTGATTTTAATATGATACAATTAAACTGATAAAATCGAGGTGAAAAACGAGTGTGATTGGTTGTAAATCAAAATTCATTGAAATGTGATTAGTCATTAACTCCCATTTGGGGCGTGAGTTAAATAGTGGTAAAATTCGATAATAAGACATCATTAAAACTATGAATGTTGTCAGCATCTATGTGAGAGTTGAAATATCCAATCCAGTGATATAACAATTATCATCTATTCCACGGGATTGAGACTCCATCTGGTTTCCCATAAATATAATCATCACCATCTTCAAGGTATGGGCCTATTAGCCCATTGCGATCCCCGGTGCACTATATGCTGCAGGTGCAGGTCGTCTTTCAGACGACGTTTCCGTCTTCCTACATTTCTTGGGCCTAGAGGCCTATAATGAAGCAGCTGTTTTGATAAACGATTATTTGGCATTTTTTGTATATGTTCAAACCAATTACATTTATTTCTGTGTATTCTCTCGTTTATGTAATATATTTGTAATTCATCTCTGATGTCTCTTTTGATCTCTTAGAGATACACCTGTAACTGATCTGAGAAATCTCATTTCTATTGTCTCAATTTTATGTTTATCAGATATCGTTAGAGGCCAAGTCTCAGACCCGTATGTTAACGTTGGAACAGCTATTGGTTTGTAAAATTTTAATTGAGTTTCCCTTGTGGTCTTATTTCTCAAATATCTTCTTATTGAACCACAATATAATTTTATTTAACAGGGTTTAAATGTATACATCTTCCTGTGCCCAATATTAAATTTTGATTCTCTTCCTCCATTCTTCTTCATATTTCTAGTCGTCATACTGCAGTCCCCTGTCCTTCATCTAATTACATAATTCCCTCTATCCATGTCTTCTTAGGTCTCCCTCTTCTTTTCCTCCGATTTGGAATCCACTCAAAACTTCTAACTGGAAATCCACCTTCATTCATCATCTTCACGTATCCAAACTATTGTAATTGTTTGCCACAAATTGTATAATTGTTTCGTTAAAGTTCATTTTTTTCTGTTTCTGATCATGTCTAATTTACAGCATCGTACAGATCTTCTTAAAAATCCATTTCTGTAAATTGACATTTTTACGTTAATTTGACTTTTATAGTACTCGTTTCTGCTCCATAGATCATTAAACTTATTATTGATTTGTAAACATGGATTTTAGTTTCTTTGGACATCTGCTATCCCACAAAATTCCACTCAACATTGCTTTTGCAGATCGACTTGTGACTATTGTTTTTGTTATTTCCAAATCATTGTTTCCGTCTTCAATTATTTCATCTCCCAAATATTTAAATTTGTTGCAAATATTAGAGGTTCTTTTGGAATCTTCGTTCGATATTTTGCCCACTATCACCAATTACCAAATATTGAGTTTTGTTTACATTAATTTTTAATCCGCAATTTTCATATTCTTCCATTAATTTCCCGGTCATATATTCAATGTCATCATAATACACAGATAATGTAGCTTACTGTTATGTAAGCCATGTACATCCATCTGTCTGTTCGTCTCTCTTTGGTCCAAAAAAATTTCCTAAGAACTTTATTCTCAAAAACTTTTAGCGTTCTTTACCTTCTACGTTTCGCATCAATATAATATAACAGTTTTATATAGTTTTAGTTTAATGTTTTCTGAGAGAGGTTGGGATGATAAATTACCCTATATTGACATTACGCATTACAGGGACATTTTACTGCCTCAGTGCCATAGGTGCCTAACCCACCATTTAAAAAAATATTCTATTCCCTGTAATTTCACTGGAAATAATCATGTTTGTCAGAGCTACATCTCCCTGTAACACGTTTGTGTTATTTTAACTCACCCATAATGCTATAGGCAGATGTGGCTTGACAGATGTTTATTTCTAGTGCAATTACAGGGAAAAGCATATTTTTTTTAAATTGTGGGCTAGGCAGGCACTGAGGCACTCATTTATCATCTCAACTTCTCTAAAAGAACCAGCAGTTTTATTTTTGTGACTATAATATTTTGATTCCAAAATATGGAAGAAAGATGTGCGATTTTTGTAAAAACTATTGACGAATGGGTGGCTTTTAAGGACAATTTGACTGAATTTGCTATGGGGAATTCATCATATATAAATATATGATAAAATACGAAATAAAGAAATAAGGGAAATTATGGGTGTACAAGAGGAACCGGACATCATAGGCATTATAGAAAAGAAAAGGTTACATTAGTATGACCATGTCAAAAGAATGCCAGATCAATGATTGCCTAAACTTACAGGGTGTCCCATTCAAACCTCCCATAGTTTAATTAATCATAAGTAACAAAGTATGTGAAATTATGATATGAGGCCGGTATTAAACGAAAGAGGAACTCAAAGGATTTGCATTGCCACACACACACACACACACACACACACACACACACACACACACACACACACTAAAACACCTCTGTATGTGCATCATTGAAGCACAAACTATATCAAGTTTATATTCGATTATGTGCCACATTCTATCTAACGAGTCCATTAATACAGTTGCAATTGTGTCAAGATACGGATTCGTAAATCATGTATTGGAGTCGCAAACATGTGGTCATTTACATACCTCCAGAGGAAGAAATCCAGTAGAGCGATTCTGGCAAATGTGGTGGACAGCGATCTAGGAAGGATTCTGTGAGGGAATTCCAAATATTCTACTCCAGTGTGGTGGGGCTCCGTCTTGCTGAAAGATTACTTGGGTTTGCAGATCAGCTACTTGGGGGTACAAGAACTGTTCTAACATGTATTGGTATGCGGGCCAGTTATTGAATTCTTATGGAAGAAAACAGGACCGATAATCATGTTTATCAGTCCATACCAAACTATTAGTTCTGGGCTATCCCAGAAGTGTTCTCGGTAGATGTGTGGATTTACATACTCCGTATCTTTACATTGTGCCGATTAACAGATCTTGATACATGAAATGTTGCCTCGCATATCAGAAAACACTTTTTTTGCATATTGCTGAGGAGTCGCCATTTTATTTTATGTCATTATTGTCAAACATGTAACAGATGAATTAAGTGCAAACAAAAATTCTTTGAGTTTCTCTTTCTTTTAATAGCAACCTCATTTCATAATTCTGCATACTTTGTGAATTATGATTAATTAAAATGTGGAAGGTTTGAATGGGACACAGTGTATTATGGAATGGATCCCAATGAAAAGGAGGAAAAAATGAAACCTGGATAGAAGGTGTGCAAGCGGCTAAGATTATCATAGGATTGGAGGAAGATCATTAGATGGACAGAGAGGAATGGCGTTTGGTTTCTGGAAGACAGCTGTCATGATACCGGATGATGATGATTAAATATATATATATATATATATATATATATATATATATATATATATATATATAATAATAAATTAAGAGTCCTCAATTTTTTTTAGCCCTACTTCGAGTAGTACTTCAGAAAAGTGTACCAATAGGGAATTTTTTTAGTTATTCATGCCGCGTCATGATGACGCTCCAGCTCATCGTGTTGACGATACAAGAGATTTCTTTTAAAAAAGCACCAATTTTCCAATGGTTGCAATATCGCAAGAAATTTAATTAAAATAGAATAGCTGTTTATATTACAATTACTCAAAATGAGGTTTTGTAATTTGAGAAGCTAAGGCCGGAATTTCTAAACGAATTCGTAAAACATTTTCAATCCTTAAATGTGCATATTTTATTTGGTATTATGCTAAATTTAATTATTTTTAATAAATGCATATTAACATGTAGTTTACATAAGAAACTAAACCTATGGTCACAATAAACTTGCTCATATGTAATATTGATATTGTTAGGCCCATTACAAAATAGATAGATCATCGGTTGATTAAAGTCTTTGACATCGTCCGATTCCTAGTAGCCAATTTTGTCGGTCCATTCTATCTCCTGATTGAGATGTTTCTCCTTCATTTATAAATATATTCCCTGACTCAGGAGGCTTTAGGTATTTACAAGATAAAATACGAATAAAAATAATTTATCCAAAATACATACCAACAAAAATTAATTATTGCACAAACTTACAGTTATGAATGTGTAATCGGCCATCTATAGTTTTACCTGTAACAATGAAAAAAATAAATTACTAAAATAGTACTGCCAAGTGACAAAATGAAATTAAGATTAAGGGGTTCAGAGCAAAAGTGGACCAAGTAATATTTTTATTCTTTTGAGAAAAAAGGATATAGAAGTAAAGTAGTGCATTTAATTGCAAATTAGCATGTAAACAATAAGTTTTACAGTGAAAAAGAACAAATACAATATTTAGTTCATTATTGCTCTAAAGAATTCACATATAAGTATGATTTTAAATTTTTGGGCTTGGTTCGCTTTTGATCTGCACCTCTCAATTGTATCATAACTATTAAAAATAATTTTTAGTAACATGAAATCGTTTTATTTTTATTAATGATTTGAACGCAATAAGTACTAATGAGAAAAATGTAGTATTTATGCAATTTAAATATCTATTGTTTATCCATTCTTTTTTACTTGTGAAAGTATTTAGTTTATTATGCCAGTAGTTGCGTCCTTTTTTGTGAATATTACAGAGCATGGTACTGTAATATTTCATTTCTCGATTTTATTTTGTAATATCATAAAGTAATAAAATTAGACATAGTATGAAATAAAGATTTGCCACAACTCCTCTGTCCCTGCTTCCCATAAATTCTATCTCAAGAAAAAGCATACTTACATAATAATAATAATAATAATAATAATGATAATAATAATAATAATAATAATAATAATAATAATTAATAATAATAATTTTTATTTTGAGAATTTTTCCTCATCATTGAGGGTTTTCTCCAACCAATCTTAGTAATTAACATGCACTAAATAAATATAAATAGACTATCAGTTTATATTCCCTTAATTAAAGTTCTCCATCGTTCTGTGTTCTCTTTGTCTTTATCTGTTACACCAAATTTCCACATTGAATTTTGAATGTTGTTCTTGGTCTTCCTTTTCTGTTCCTTCTTTCAATTTTCCATGCATAGACGGCCTTTGGTACTCTTCCATCCTGCAATCTTCTTACGTATCCATACCATTTTAGCCTTCTGTGTTCAATCTGATCCATTATATTTCTTTCTGCATTCATCCATGTTCTAATTTCTGTATTTATATTTTTTTCCAGACTACATTTTGTGGCAGCTCTTCTCCAAAAATCCATTTCAACTGAAGTTATTCTGTTGACATGTTGTTGTATCATTGTCCAAACTTCGATCCATATAACATTATACTTTCTAGTATGGATTTATAAATTAGTTTTGTTCTGTTAATTATGTTTTTACTCCATAGTATAGAGTTTAACATTCCTATGATTCTTCTTCTAAATAATTAATAATAATAATAATAATAATAATAATAATTTTTTATTATTATTCCGGCTTTTACAATGAATATACATTTTTCCGCTATCCGTGTTCACAGTTTCAACACATTTTTCCATTCCTGTCTGTTCATCCATATATCTTCTTCTATTTCCCATTCCCTCTTAGCTTTCATTGATTCCCTGAATCCACGTAATAGTTGGTGTATCCTTCTTTTTCCTTCCCTGTGGTTCCCAATCCATGATTATCTTAGGTAATCTTCCTTATTCCATTCTTCTAATGTGTCCGTACCAATTTAATTGTTTCTTCTTTATAAAATCTAATATTGAATATTGTATCTGCATTTTTCTTTTATATATGAATTTCTGATTTTATCCTTCCTGGATATTCTTGCAGCACGTCTCCAGTAGTCCATTTCAGTGGCGAGCAATTTTTTTTTATCATCATCATCATGGACAAATTCGTTTTAGGCCATGTGGCCTGTACGAATTTTATTTATTTTGTATTTGTGCATTTAAAGCCCACACATCAGCTCCATAGGTAATAATGCTTCTGATTATTGTATTAAAATATTTTTTTTTGTTTCTTTGAAGATATGTTTGTCCCATACTATTCCATTAAGGCAGATATAGCATACTTTCCTATATTGATCCTGTTTCTTATCTCTGTTTCTTGTTTTCCATCTTTAGTAATTTTAATTCCCAAATACTTATATTCTTCAGTGTGTTTAATTGTCCCTAAATCTTCTTCTAGTATTAAATCTTGAGAAAGATCCCCTTACTTACTTACTCACTGGCACTATCGAACCCGTAGGTTCATGGCCGCACGGACATAAACTCTCCATACATCCCTATCCTGAGCTAATGCTTTCCAATCATTTCCTGTATAATCTACTTCTCTCAAATCATAGTTAATGTTATTCTCCCACCTTATTCTTGGTCTACCAACTGGGCGTTTTCCCTCTGGCTTTCCTACAAGAAGCTTTCCATGCAAGTCTTTCATTCCCCATGCGTGCAACATGTCCTGCCCATCGCAGTCTACGAGACTTAACTGTTCTTATTATATCTGGCTTCGTATAAAGACCATGTAGTTCATTGTTATGTAGTCTTCTCCATTCACCTGTCTGTTCATCTCTCGTTGTCCAAAAAATTTCCTAAGTACTTTATTCTCAAATATTTGTAATCTCCTTTTCTCTCTTAAAGTAAGAGTCCATGTTTCACACCCATATAATATAACTGGTAGAATTGTCATATATCTAGATTTATCCGTATTGATCTTTAAACCCCATAAACTATATTCTTGTATTAATTTTCTAGTGAGGTATCCTATATCTTCAAATTCTTGAGCCAATATCAATTGGTCATCTACAAACTGGAGTGTATATATTGTTGAATTATCATCTAGTGTTATTCCCAACGGTTTACATTTCTTTTTCCATTCTTCAATAGCTTTTTCAGTATAAATCTTATATAATGTTGGAGATATACAGCATCCCTGTCGTAATCCTTTATTTGTTCGAAAACCTTTAGACAAGTACTTTCCCATTTTTACTTGCACATATAATTCTGAATATAGTTTTTGAATTGCTTCAATCAGTGTTGGATTTATTTTTTTTTAGTTTTAATAATTTCCATAATTTTGATGTAGGAATGTTATCGTAGGCTTTTTCTATATCTATAAATACTAGATGTAGTGATTGTGCTCTGATTGTTTTCTTTTCTATAATCTGTCGTATGCTGAAAATGTGGTCTATTGTTGATCTGCCCCCTCTAAATCCTGCCTGTTCCTCTGGTTTTAACTCTTTGTATTCAATTTCTAGGAAATGCTTGATTATCTTTCGATATGGTCTACTTATTGTACTATTGACTGTAATTCCCCTATAGTTTTTGCATTCACCTTTTTTTCCTTTTTTATGTATGGTTGAAATATATCCTATTTTCCAATCTGATGGTATAACTTCTCCATTTATGCATTTTTCAAATAGACTTCTCAATAATTCGAACAACTTATCTGTTCCATGTTTTATTAATTCAACTGGAATATTTCCTTTTCGTGGTGACGTTCTATTATTTAATGACTTTACTGCTTCTTTCACTGTTTCTATGTTTAGGTGTATATTTTCTTTTAGTTCTGCATCAAATTCCTCCTCTATAGGGTTTATATATTGTTCTCTGTTTTCTGTTAATAATTCTTTGAAGTATTTATCCCAAGTTTGGAAATTAATGTATTTATTAAATCCTTCTTCGTCATTCTTTCTTATATTCTTTAAAGTTTTCCATGCTTCCGCATTTATTTTTCCTCAATGTACCTTTGTATTTTTTGACATGTATTTTCCCAGCATTTGTTCTTTAATTCTGATATATCTTTTCTTATTTTTGCTTGCTGTTTACGAAGGTTAATTTTGTCCTC
This sequence comes from Diploptera punctata, assembly GCA_030220185.1. Lineage (NCBI taxonomy): Eukaryota > Metazoa > Arthropoda > Insecta > Blattodea > Blaberidae > Diploptera > Diploptera punctata. The sequence goes on along the minus strand of JASPKZ010007792.1, from coordinate 247,768 downwards.
TATTGATTTAGTATTAAGCCATTTTAAATAAAGATCTCTTTTTATTTTTACTTCTTTGTCAATTTCTTCACTCCAGCAGTAGTTTTTATTATTATTAGTATATTTCTCTTCCCCAATAGCTTCTTTAGCTGCCTCATGCAGTTTATCCTTAATGTATTGATATTGCTTTTCTGTAGATTCAAATGTACGTAGTTTCTATTAATTTTTCATTTAGTCTTTGCTTAAATAAATATGATGTACTGTCATTTTCCAAACTTAATCAATTATATTTATAACCACTTATTATATTAGTATCTAAATTATCTTTTTCTTTGTTTGGATTGGGATCATTTTTACCTTGAATGCTTAAATATGGAAATACGATTTTAGAATTGACTAAAGAGTGATCTCCGAATGCGGTACCTCTATATGCTCTTACATCATTTACTCTTAATTTAGTTTCCTGTTTAATTATAATGTAGTCAATAATTGACTTTTGTTGAAGAGTATCTTGCTGCCTTGTATACTTATGAATATCTTTGTGCTGGTAGTATTCATTTAATATTCTCAGAGAATTTTGCTCACAGATGTCTATAATTCTTTTTCCATTATCGTTTACAACATTTTCTCCATGTGGACCTATAATTTTACTTTGTTTTTGTCTTCCTGTTCTGCTGTTGAAATCCCCTGCCATAATTAAATCTCTTCTATTATTGAATTTAATTTGTTGAAACATTTTTCTTTTTTTGTACTGTTTTGATCTTCACTAATTGCGTAGACACCCAAAATAGTGAATTTGTGTCCATATAACTTCAAATTTATTCTTATAATATTTTCATCAATAGGTTCCCAGTCTGTAACATACTTTTTGTATTTATTCTTCATGCGTATGGCAACTCCCCGTTGTGTCCTTTGATGCTTTTTTACCCCACTATAATAATATGTGTAAGATCCTTTATTTTCTATTCCGGTTCCTTTCTTTTTAGTTTCTGTAAGGATCATGATGTCTTGATTTTTTCTTTCTAATTCTTTGCATACTTCATATAATTTATTTCTTATTCCTTGAGTGTTCCATGTACCAATTATCATTGTCCTCTTCCGTGACTTGTGCCGTATATGTTTAATCCTGTCCGGCTGTGCTTCATTGGGTTTTTTAACATTGCTTTTTTTTTAGATGAACGGGGAGTTAGCCCGTTGCATCAACCCCCAACTTGGAGGACCAGGAGTTTAATTTTGGAGTCCTCTTCTCCTAGATGGGCTGTCTACCAAAACTATGGAGCCCCATCCGCCCGTTGTGGAATATTCTTAGCTTCCCTTCACCTCTTGCCCACTGGTAGTCAAAAGACTCACTCAGTAAGCCGTCTGGATCATCAGGTACTAAGCCCCTCCGCCACGTCAAGGCGATATTCCCCGGGGGAATAACAACAATAGCAACAACAATAGCAACAACAACAGCAACAACAATAGCAACAACAACAGCAACAACAACAGCAACAGCAACAACAACAGCAACAACAACAGCAACAACAACAGCAACAACAACAGCAACAACAACAGCAACAATAGCAACAACAACAGTAACAACAGCAGCAACAACAGCAACGACAACAATGACAATAATAATAATAATAATAAACGACGACGACTACGACTACGATGACGACGACAACAACAATAACAACAACAATAACAACAATAAGAATAACAATAACAACAATAACAACAACAACAACAATAACAACAACAATAACAACGACAACAATTACAACAATTACAATAACAACAATTACAATAACTACAATAATAGCAATAACTACAATAATAGCAATAACCACAATAATATCAATAACTACAATAATAGCAATAACCACAATAATATCAATAACTATAATAATAGCAATAACTACAATAATAGCTATAACTACAATAATAACAATAAGTACAATAATAACAATAAGTACAATAATAACAATAAGTACAATGATAACAATAAGTACAATAATAACAATAAGTACAATAATAACAATAAGTACAATAATAACAATAAGTACAATAATAACAATAAGTACAATAATAACTTTAACTGCAATAATAACATTAACTACAATAATAACATTAAGTACAATAATAACAATAACTACAATAATAACAATAACTACAATAATAACAATAACTACAATAATAACAATAATAACAATAACTACAATAATAATTACAATAATAATAATTATAATACTAATAATACTTATAATAATAATAATTATAATACTAATAATAATAATAAAAATAATGTTCCAATTATAATTTAAACCTTTCAAATTATAAAACTAAAATTTTAACATTTACGTTAAGAGCAAAAATAGTATTCTATGATAGAATTTTAGAGCAAGTAAATAGTTTTAAATATCTAGGTTTCAATGTATCATATGTGAAAAGTGAAGATATTAATAATAACATAAATAACTTTAATGTAATGTGTGGCACTATTAAAATAACCTTTAAAAATACAAGAAAAGAAACAAAAATGACATTTTATGAAGTAACGGTTGTTCCTGTCTTGATAATAATAATAATAATAATAATAATAATAATAATAATAATAATACTTTATTTATTCTGGCAGAGTTAAGGCCATAAGGCCCTCTCTTCCACTCAGCCAGCACAAATACAAATAAATATTTGACAAATATAGATATACACTATACTAATTATAAACAGTTAAAGATACAATAATGTAGCAATGTAAATGTCATGTACAAACAACATTTTATAGGGTAATAACAATAATGATACGATAATAATAATAATAATAATAATAATAATAATAATAATAATAATAATAATAATTACAATAATAATATAAATATGTATGGAACAGAATGTTGAGCGATCACTAAAAGAAAAGAACAAAGATTGGAAGCAACTGAGATGAGATTTTTAAGAAATATAGCAGGATATACTCTGCTGGATAAAAAACGAAATGAAGATATGAGAAAGGAACTAAATATTTTCAAACTAACAGATCGAATCGTTAAATATAGAAACGCCTGGAAAGAACATGTTGATAGAATGCCAGAAGAAATATTACCGAAATTATTGCTGAATTATAAACCACACGGAAAGAGAAATGTTGGACGCCCGCACATAATAAGGTCTGAATAATTCTAACAATTCTAGCTTTCATGATAATAATGAAAATAATAATAATAATAATAATAATACTAATAATAATAGTAATAATAATAATAATAGTAATAATCCATCCATAGTAATTCTGCCCGAAGGCAGGTCCTTCACTGCAATCATAGCATTTTCATGCTATGCTTGTAGCTTTACTAGGGAATTGTAGGTGTGGTAGCTTTCCGTTGCTTTCCACACCGGTGAAGGATGATGATAATGATAAGGATGATGATGATGGCCATATGATTTCGGGGACCGTTTGGGCCTTAAAGTTTTCCTGACATTTGTCTTACAGGTGAGGAAAAACCCCGATAAAAACCTCACCCAGAAAAACTGTCCCGTCCGGGGATCGAACCCGGATCCGCTAAGTGACAAGGCAGCACGCCACCTCGAGACCACAGCGGCGGACAATAATAATAATAATAATAATAATAATAATAATAATAATAATAATAATAATAATAATAATAATAATAATAATAATAATAATAATAATAATAATATTTTTTTATTCAATGTCTCAGGTTGTCATTTAGATATTTTTAGTGTTTTCTCTTAACATTGGTGTAATTGTAATCCACTTTTGAGGTAGGGGCGCCTGATAGGCGGGATTACGGCTGTCCCTATTATATGATGGGCGATGATGATGAAAATGGTGCGACAGGAGAGTTCTTCATCCTAAACTGAATCTAAGGTGAATATGAATGATGATGATTATGTTAGTCACATGTTGTTCGAGGACGTTTGGACCTAACCTGACATCTGTCTTGCAGGTGATGAAAAACCCCGAAAGAGAAATTCACCCTGGAAACTTGTCCCGGCCAGAGATTAAAGCTTGGCCCGTTACGTGATAAGTAAAGCTAGGATTTGTATGTAATTACATATTCTTTCTCTTTGCTCATACGCAGCTAAAAATTATAAATGTCCACGAATTAGGAACTTTCTTATCAAATATCAAAAGTTATCATTACATATTTTACATATTTCATCATAATTACATATTTTTACATATTTTAATATTTTTTTATGTAAAACTACATATTCTGTCCGTTAATTTAAAATAATGTTTTTTTTTTCATAAGCGGAATAAAATTTTAAACTATCTGTATGACAGTATTTTATTCACACTAGAAACTCAGGTACATGTACACTGAAACGAATTTTGCAAGCTATCCAAAAGCTACAAAAAAGAGGTCAAGGAAGAATTCCATTCAATTATTGACACCATACATGTTGCTATACAAAGACACTGTGACTTAGGTAGGATACCACATTGAAGATCTCTTTTAAATTACCACAGACCCATCTGTTTTATGAATGAAATAGTAGAAACATAACAGTTTCTCACTCACCATGTGTTAACAATTGTGTATCCTTCCCTCATCTCTGCTCTTCTATCCCTTGGAATAGAATACAACCTGGTTTAAAAATGTTTGTTTCATTGTAATATGAGCATAAAAAATTATAATTTTGTACTGTATTTATAAAATTGTTTGTTGATGCAATAGAGATTGAGTCCATGTAGAAAAAACTAAAAAAATAGCACAGGAGCAATTGTCATCCAGGATCGATTCAAGTTAATTTTCTGGATAGGGTTTTATCTGCGTCCCTTCCTATTCTAATATAAATATCAGGTAATTTAGGCCACTTGCATTTGCTATTCCACTCATCTAAACATATTCTTTTCGTTTACTGATATCCCCATAACAAATTATCATAAAATAAAAACAAGAGGTAATCAACATTTCTTAAAAATAAAATTATGCACTATTATTTGTTGTTAAGATACAATGAGATATTCTAAATATTATCATATCAGGCTTAACATATATTTTATTTATTTAATTCCTTAGGTTTTACACACATAGCTGTTTTGATCTGTAACAAAGATTGACTAAAAGTTTTGAAAACTTCGCATTAAACTTCTTCTACATCCATTCAAACATTTCCGTCCCTTTCTTGTTCCTACCGGGAAGTTACTTTTCCCCTCTCATCATAAAAAGTAACATTGCGATGCTGTCTATTTTTTCTTACCCACAACTTTTAGTTCCAGTGTCTTCATCAGTATTATTTTGACTGTCCCGTGGTGTTTCAATTTAATTCTTTCTGATGGCTCCTGTAGCATCAAAATTATCGTCTAAGTTAAAGAATCGTGGGAAGTTAAAAAAATAGATGATTCGTTTACTACTGATGGAGATGTTGTTCTGTGCCAGGCTGGTAATAACCAGATAGGTTGTTCAATGGTATCTCAACTTTGAAGACAACCATGTTTGCAGATGTGCTCTGCATTCTAAAAACAAATGATTGTACAAAACATCTGCAAAGCAAGTGCAATTCTATCCTTCTACGTCGGTTCATGCACCGTTCCTTCAAATGTAAGGAGGGAATTCTTCCGTAACATGTGTATTGCTATGTGTTGCCCGGCAAATATTCCTTAGGTACAAAAACTCCAGTGTACGCCTAAATATCGTGCAATTTTAGAAAGAAGAGCATTGTGGGGAGGCAGATTCCTACCAGTTCTAACGCTCCGAAAAAACTACGCTGCATTTGTGTTACGATGAAGCAATGACATATGTGCGAATTGATATAGGCAACAACTATATATGGATTGCTTTCGGATTTGTGGAAAAAAAAACCCGTATGGAAAAGGTCGCTATGGAATTGCAATCGTGTGATTGGGTAAGCTGATTTCTTCAAAAACGTTGGAGCATGAAAATCACGCAACAGTGGCTCGTTTTGTGAACGATGAACTTAAAGTGTTCAAGAAGATAAAGTCTTTGTCCTTTATTGTGATGCTGCGGCGTACATGCTAAAGGCGGGAACTGCTCTACGTGTGTTTTACCGAAATATGATCCATTTCATCTGTCTCGCACATGGACTGCAACGTGTTGCCGAAGAAGTAACTATCCACAAATCAATAGCATTATTTCAAACACTAAGAAAGTGTTTGTTAAGGCCCCCCAACGTGTGTTACACTATAGAGAACAATTACCAAATGTGAAATTGCCCCCTGAACCTGTCCTCACTAGATGGGGACGTGGATTGAGGCTGCCTGCTTTTATAGTGACTATTTTAAAGAAGTGAAGTCTGTAATAGACTCGTTTCCAAGTAAATCAGCAGTTTCTATCAGAGAGGCTCAAAGTGCCTTCAGTGCCAATTGGCTTATGTTAAAAGCAATTTTGGATTCATTTCTGACAGTATTGTAAAATTAGAAACTTGTGGCATGACTTTGAAGGAATCACTGGACACTGTCGATGACGTTAAATATAAGTTAAGGGTTGTTCAAGGAAATGTTCGAATAAACATAATGAAGGAATTTGAATCTGTTATGGAAAAAACCCTGGCTTCTCGACATTAACTACAGTGTGTAAGATCCTCAACAGGGAAGAAGAGAATCCTCCAGATGACATCTCTCCTGAAAAATTCAATCTGCTTAAATTTGCACCAGCAACTTCCTGTAATGTGGAAAGAACATTTTCTGTTTATAAAAACAATCTCTCTGACCGATGACACTCTATGACAATGGAAAACTTGGATATGTGTCTCATAGTTCATTGCAAATTAAAGTGAAGTGAGTAGATAGTTTCTGTATTCGCTGTAGGGGCTAAAGATTGGTTAAAGAGTGATTACGAAAACGTTGTATAATTATAATATAACTAAAAATACATTTTGCAACGTGATTTTTTTTATTTAGCCATTTTATTAATTGTTGCATTTTCAAAAAATAAATAAATTTAATACTTTTGATTTATTAAATCAACATGCTTAATTAATAATTGTCCCACACTTTACTTTTTATTAATAAAATCAGGAAATCAAGTAACTTAATATTTGGTATAAATTTACATAAAACTTAAATTTTAATGTATTTAAAATTACATATTTTAAGAATTTATGTAATATTAGCTACATATTTCACCAAATATTATTACATAAATATGTACATATTTTGCATGTTAATATTACATAAAAATCCTAGCTCTAGTGATAAGGCAGCTGCACGCATCCTCGAGACCACAGCGCTGGAATGATGAAAAGTAGTAGTAGTAGCAGTAGTAGTAGCAGTAGCAGCAGCAGCAGTAGCAGTAGCAGCAGTAATAATAATAATAATAATAATAATAATAATAATAATAATAATAATAATAATCCATCCATAGTAATTCTGCCCGAAGGCAGGTCCTTCGCTGCAATCATAGCATTTTCATGCTATGCTTGCAGCTTTACTAGGAAATTGTGTAGGTGTGGTAGCTTCCCGTTGCTTTCCACACCGGTGAAGGATGATGGTGATGATGATAATGATAAGATTGATGATGATAAGGATGATGGCCATATGATTTCGGGGACCGTTTGGGCCTTAAAGTTTTCCTGACATTTGTCTTACAGGTGAGGAAAAACCCCGATAAAAACCTCACCCAGAAAAACTGCCCCGACCGGGGATCGAACCCGGGCCCGCTGCGTGACAAGGCAGCACGCTACCTCGAGACCACAGCGGTGGACTAATAATAATAATAATAATAATAATAATAATAATAATAATAATAATAATAATAATAATAATAATAATAATAATAATAATAATAATAATAATAATAATAGACAGAACCTCTGGCGACAAATCACTTTGGATTGAAGGAGAAACACTGTTTTGTGAAATATTCCTAAAAAATATTATTATGGGATCTGTTGCAATGTATTAAAGTGAGGTATGGACAATCAATAAGTACTACAAGAATAGACTAATAGCTCTAAAAATGGATTATTTACTCAGATGTGCCAGAAAGTCAAAATTAGAATTAGTCACAAATAAGGAAATTTGAAACATAATGGAAGCAGAAGAAAGCATAATTGAAATAATTGAGGAGAAGGAATTGAAGTGGTTAGGACATGTTTTAAAAATGGAAGAGGAGCCATGGCCGAAGCAACTATATTAATGGCATCCGACCGGAAAGAAGAAAAGAGGGAGACCAAAGTTAACATGGAAGGAAAACATGAATTCAGTAATGCAAGCAAGAGGGCTAAAAGCATTGAAGATGCCCAAGTTCGTAGGCTTGGTGGAGATTTGGCACGGGAAGACAACAATAGCTGTAAAACACGAATATAGTTAGATAGATTATTATTATTGTTATTATTATTATTATTATTATTATTAACAAAATTTCACAACATTTCTGATTATAAGTCAAGATGGATGCAACATGTTCATCGAATGGAAGATCACAGAATACCCAAACAAATGTTAAGATATCAACCTGCAGGATGAAGAAGACCAGGACGTCCACTCAAAAGACTTTTGGATGGTGTTTCTCTTGAGGCCGAAACAGGTCAACAAATGGCCTAAATTCGTGAATGTACTATGATGATTATTATTATTATTATCATTATTATTATTATCATCATCATCATCATCATCATCATCATTATCATTATTATCATTATTATTATTATTATTATTATTATTATTATTATTGTCGGCCGCGGTGGACTAGTGGTTATGCTCCTTGCCTCTGGTCCCGAGGGTCGTGGGTTCAAACCCGGCCGCGGTCGATGGATTTTTTAGGATGGAAAAATCCATGGAGCAAGTCCTCCGGGAGGTACTTTAAGCCGTGGGTCCCGAGTCTGAAGATTTTTCAGGCTTGTAAAAAATCCTCAAGCCTGAATGAAAAGCAAAATTTACCGAATTTTCCCGTCCTAGTACTACCTTGGTTTCCTAGATGTCAGTATGAGGCGGAACGCTGACCAGGGACCACTCAAAATGACATCTATACGAAAACAATTGTAACTAAATTAGTATGGTTCAAATTCTTCCCTGTAGGAGGAGAGCGCCTAAATCTCTGTAAAGGGAAAACATGGGCTTACAATACAAAATTATTATTACTATTATTATTATTATTATTATTATTATTATTATTACTTGTAGCACTATTCCTTATAATTGTACTCTTGTTACAGACTGACCGCTAGCGACATAAAGGTAGTTGTGGGTGATGTGCTGTTAGATAGATCGCACTGCACAAGCGCCAGACGACATGTGAAAGAAATATATATTAGAGAAGGCTACGATAACAACACTTTTGTAAACGACATCGCGATACTCCTTTTGTCCAGGCCTTTTCCAGTAGACAATACGAATATCAAGATGATAAGGCTAGCACTAGAAACACCTGTGCAAGGTACTACCTGCACTGTGTCAGGCTGGGGAATCACCGATGAAGTAAGTAGAAATCTCCACCTGAAAACAAGAATGTTTTACCCATATTTCTTAAAATGCATCTTATATGTTATGATTGACACCTATAAGACGAGATACACCTGTGTTTTAAGTTTTCCTCAAGAAAGGTAGCGTTTATTTTTAAACTTACTTGGATTGTCATAATGTTCATTGGTTAGGTAGGAGAAAGTGATTAAATAGTTGCAGCGAAAATCAAAATAGCTTCTCTTCTTCGACTTCAAAAGGTTAGGCAGTAAGTCTGTGCTGACTCAGCAGGTCCCTCCATCTGGCTATTGCGTTGAGTAAAATGAGTAATATTTATTTTTCATAGTTTAAATATGGGAAATAACTTTATGAGGTTCTTAATTCATGAATGAATGAGTCATTTTTATATCTTACTTCATAGTTTGTTTAGTTAAACACGGGAAGTGCAGTTTTCGAGAGGAAATATCCCTCCCATTTTCAACCGACATCATGACTACCAGATTTTCTTTGAAATCTCCATCTATAACGTAGCCATCTGGTGTTGATTTGACGAACTTAGAGATCAGGTCCCGTTCATCGGGAATTTTGAAATTCATCGATCTAAATTTGTTATTCCGAATATATATCTTCTCCCTAACTGTCAATTCCAAAGATTTTTCCAAATATTTTAGAAATTTGACCTTTTTTTCAATATTATGACTCAGCAACAAAGTATGTGCTGCAATAGCTGATTTTTCAATTTCACCATTTAAAGTATTGCTTTGTGCGAGTATCCACATTGCTTTTTGTTTTTCCAATATATACTTTATTGCAGTCCCTACAAGTAATTTGGTAAATTCCAGATTTTTTACTATCTGGGCCAATTTCGTATTGGTTATCAATAGATTACCAAGGTTAAATTTATTTATCGGTGACAATGTAATATTGAATTTCTTGATTTTAAAAAAAAATTGTCATGTATTTCAGGATGATTAGTATTTTTCTTAAATTATTTTCCTTTCTTTGAATCAGATTGCAGGGTGATGTATTCTTTTAATTTTGTTGTCTGAATTTCTTCAATTTATTTACAATTATTTATTTTCCAAAACCATTTAAATTAACTATATTCAAAATGTGATTGTATTCTTTCTTAATACCTTTTTCATTTAGTGAAGCATTTAATAATCTATATATCAAACTGTTAAAAATTGCATGTTTATGCGCAATAGGATTGAAACCTGAATACTTTATACAATTGTCAGCATGAATATTCTTCCTGTATACATTGCATTCAATTCAATGTTGTTGTTCATTCCTTAGTTATTATGTAGAGGTCAAAAAAATGGGATTTAGTTAATAATTGCATAGTAAATTTTATAATTGATCTTGAAGATTGAGTAATTTCAATATATCTTCAATATATTTAGAATTTATCACAGAGAAAATCTCATCCACGTATCTACACCAACATTTAAACATTGAGGGATAAGCATTGGTGAAATGACACTCTAAAAACACATAAATAAATTAGCCAAAACTGGTGAAAGTGGGTTTCCCATAGCCATACTTGAGATTTGTTTGTAAAGTTTCCCATTGAAGGTGAACAAATTATAGTCGATACAAAGTTTTGTAAGATTTAAATATTCTTCTATTATTTCTCTTCATAGTTTCAAGAAATTTAGTCATTTTTTCTAAAACATTTAACATCTTTCGAATTGCGATGCTCACAAATAAAGAAACGATATCAAAAGAAACCAATCTGTCATTACAATCCAATGAATTACTATTCAGTTCTTTTACTAATTCAATTGAATTTTCAATAGTTTTGTTGTCGAAACTTGGTAATTCATTACATTTCTTCGTAAGCCATTTCGCCAAATGTAACAAGATGAGCCAATATTATTAATAATGGGTCTCATTTTATTCCCCTCCCTGTGTATTAAAAAATACACATACAATTTTGGATTCTGTGGGTTTGATAGTTTTAACTTACATTTATGCATTTTTTATGTTTTTAATGTGTTATTAATTAATTTTATTGCTTTTGGGAGAGGATTGCATGTAATTTCTTCATATTCACTAAAATTTAAGAGAAGGTTCATCCTGTTTAAATAATCGTCTTGATCCAAAATATCTGGGACATCAAGTAGGAAACTAAGGTATTACTCACATGGATTAAGGTTGGTTAAATTTTGCAGAGCCTTTTTATTCAGACTTCCGGTTCTTTTACGAGCATGAAAATCTTCAGACTCGGACCCACGGCTTAAATCCCTCCCAGAGTACTTGTTTCTTAATTTTTTTTTCCAGCCTAAAAATCCATCGACCCCGGCTAGGTTTGAACACGCGACCCTCGGGACTAGAGACAAGGAGCATAACCATTAGACCACTATGGACAACGAGCCTATATTAGAGTTATCATAAATAGTTTTCGATAAGAGAAAAAAGTGTATTGAAATAATAATAGGAATTTCAAAAGAGCTATTGAGCACGACTGCGTTATTATGTCACACACACACACACATATATATATATATATATATATATACACGTTGTGCACTATATAATTTGTTGTGTTTTACACAGGATTCTCAGGTTCTTCCGAACCATCTGCAAGCAGCAAATATGTCGCTGATAACAAACTGCAAGAACCATAAGTTCAGTATATATGCAGGAACGATACAGGAGGGGATGATCTGCGCAGGGGATAACAACGGAATCGATTCATGTAAAGTAAGTGCCTAAAATCCTTTATCGCAGACATACTGTACATGGTATTTCATATATATATATATATATATATATATATATATATATATATATATATATATAGGGTTTCCAGTATAAAACCGGACACTCTGCGGCTGGCAGAGTGAAATGCGGACGAGGAGAGAGCGCTGCCTGACGGGTGAAACCCCGTGAGGCGTGTCCGGTTTTATATTGGAAGCCCTTATATATATATATATATATATATATATATATATATATATATATATATATATATACTAGCTAATACCCGGCGTGCGCTGCTACTCCTAAATAAATGAAAATTAATGTGCTTTTATGTTTAGTTGAATAAGTAAAAGGAAACAAATTATGAATTTGTATTTTTTAGATACCCCGTGTTGATTACCCGGCGTTGCCCGGGAATATACTTATCCCGATCTTCCTAACATAAATGAGCTGAAATACGAAAATTAATGTGTTTTATGTTTAGTTAAATAAGCATAAGGCAAAATTTATATCGTAATTATTTTTAGATGCCCAGTGCTGTTTACTCGGCGTTGTCCGGGAGTCTACTCTGAGCTCAAAGACAAACATTAATGTACTTCTTATGATTAGTTGAATAAGTAAAATGAAAAAACAATTATAATGTATATCGTAATTATTTTAAGATTCCTCGTACCGATTACCCGGTGTTGCCCGGGAATCTATTTGTCTCGATCTTCTTGGCATAAATGAGCTAAAAGACAAAATTCGTTATTGTGAGTTGTCCGTAAAATAATACCCGCCATGTGCTGCTATGCTTGCACAAGAATCTACGTACTTGTCTCGATCTTATTGGCATCAATGAAAGACAAAAATGGTTATTGTGAGTTATCCGCAAGAGATAAACATATGATGTCGCGGACTTTTCTGTAGAGCGTTTTGAGATATTCAATTCTGTGTACATTAATTTTGTGTATTTGTTATGGTTTAGGCAGCGTAAGCCATTTAAGCGTCCAAAAAGCTCATTTTTTTACGTTTTCCACTACAAAGGGCTATTTTTAAGGGTGTAGGAGTTGAGTGTCACAATTCTCTTATAGCCTATGTTTATTCAGGAAATCTCCTGAACATTTTGCAAAAAAAGCCCCATCACAATCGGGTCTATTGTATGGCCGCGCATAAAGTACAAACAAACAAACAAACAAACAAACAAACAAACAAACATTCATTTATATATATATATATATATATATATTATATAATTAAATGTTTAACATTGAGCAATGCAAGCTTAATATGGTATGATAAGAAAATTTGCTTACTTGTTATAGTCAGCTAATAGATGGCAGTGAAGACCGAGTTCTCGCGACATCTAGTAATAATGGAGAATATAATACATATAGTCCACCGCTGTGGTCTCGAGGTAGCGTGTTGCCTTGTCACGCATCGGGCCCGGGTTCGATCCCCGGTCGGGGCAGATTTTCTGTAAGACAAATGTCAGGAAAACTTTAAGGCCCAAACGGTCCCCGAAATCATATGGCCATCATCATCCTTCACAGGTGTGGAAAGCAACGGGACGCTACCACACCTACAATTCCCTAGTAAAGCTGCAAGCATAGCATGAAAATGCTATGATTGCAGTGAAGGACCTGCCTTCGGGCAGAATTACTATGGATGGATGGATAATACATATAAGAAAAATAAGTGGTTGAATTGGATTCACATGGTGGTATAACGGATAACACGCTGAGGTACAGACTCAGAGTTCCGGGTTCGAATCCCGTCCGGGCATGTATTTTTCTTATATATATATATATATATATATATATATATATATATACACACACAAACAATAATTACATTTAAGTTATCTAAACCCAAAAAAGCAATATGAATGAATCCTAATAAAATCAAGTTATACAGAATTACACAATAATTTTTAAGTGTATATGTACTTTGGTCAGTAGTTCAGTTTACTCTATGTTTTAAATACAGTTATATAATTTTCTATGAAATTATTTAAAATATAGCTCAAGTATGGTTTATCCGGAAACAGTCTACGTATTATCTATCCATTGGAATCCATCCCCGTATTTTTGACGGTTGTATTTCTAGAGTCAAAGATTGTCACTCTTTCGTCCAAGGTATATCTTTTAGCATGGCTTATCGCCCAATGTCCTAAGTGGGTAACCATTCTGAAGGATTGCTAACGTCAGCCGACAGAACTATAGGGATCATTTAAACATATGAAAAGAACAGCTAAGTCTTCTAAACTCCAATGGGAATGACATGTGGCATGACTGTTGAACGGAAGAGTGGTATGGGAACTTCTTATAGGAACAATAAAGGAAAAACAGCAGTAGATAGATCGGCCGCGGTGGGCTAGTGGTTATACTCCTTGCCTCTGGTCCCGAGGGTCGCTGATTCTTTCATTACGGTAAAATCCAAGGAGCAAGTCCACCGGGAGGGATTTCAAGCCATGAGTCCCCGAGTCTTAAGATTTTCAGGCCTGTAAAAGATCCCTAAGCCTGAATAAAAAGGCCTCTAAGCAAAATTTACCGACCTCAGCGTCCTAGTAATACCTTAGTTGCCTGTTAGATGTCTCATTGGGTCAGTGTGTTGAACGCATGCCACTCATGACATCTATGAGCAAGTAAGGTAAGTAAAAATTAACTTAATATAGTAACTCCTAACAAAGGAGAGACTATGGCTCAACAATGGGTTACGCCATTAATAAATAAAATAAACCAGTAGGTAGGCCAAGAAAGAATGGGAAAATAATATTACCTATGATTAGAAGGAGGTGGTTTATAGAGCGAATGATTGAGAAATGTTTTCTCAGGAGAGGGATGTATGGAGAGCTTATGTCCGAGCGGTAATGAACCTGCAAGTTGGGTAAGTGCCAGTGAGTTAGAGGGCATTTTATTTTAATTTATATTTCTAGGTCATGTAGTGAAAGACATTGTAAGAGATACATTTACAAAGATGGCGGCATTCATTCAATTGTCAAACCAGCTCTGGGCTAATTTGGTTACGGTAATGACTTATAGAATGGAATGTGTTTCGCACCGGCAACAGTAACAGAAAGCACGTAGTGTTAGTTGCTGAAGGGAACGACTACTGAAAGAAACAACCGTCTCTAATAAGTTCTGGCAATGACAAGTACATGAACCTTGAGCGGTAAAATAAAGACCAAATACATATACCTACTTACTCACTGGTACTATCGAACGCGTAGGTTCATGGCCGCGCGGACATAAGCACTCCATACATCCCTATCCTGAAATAATGTTTTCCAATCATTCCCTGTATAATCTACTTCCCTCAATCATACTTAATGTTATTCTTCCACCTCATTCTTGGTCTACCGACTGGGCGTTTTCCCTTTGATTTTCCTACAAGAAGCTTCCGTACACTTCACTGATTCCCCATTCGTGCTACATGTCCTGCACATCGCAGTTAAGGAGACTTAACTGTTCTTATTATATCTGGCTTCTAAAGACCATGCAGTTCACTGTTAAGCAGTCTTCTGTCCATCTCTCTTCGGCCCTAAAATTTTCCTAAGTACTTTATTCTCAAATACTCGTAGTCTCCTTTCGTGCTTTCAAGTAAGAGTCCATGTTTCGCACCCATATAATATAACTGGTAGAATAATAGTTTTATATGTTATATGTTTTCAGTTTAACGTTTTTTGAAAGGAGTTGGGTCATCAAAAGTCTCTGCAATGCATAATAGCACGCATTTCCAGAATTGAGCCTATGTTTAATTTCTTTGTGCATCTAATTCCTCATCATCATCATCATAGTACATTCACGAATTTAGGCCATTTGTTGACCTGTTTCGGCCTCAAGAGAAACACCATCCAGAAGTCTTTTGAGTGGACGTCCTGGTCTTCTTCTTCCTGCAGGTTGATATCTTAACATTAGTTTGGGTATTCTGTGATCTTCCATTCGATGAACATGTTGTATCCATCTTGACTTATAATCAGAAATTTTGTTTTCTAAAGATTCCATGTGTAATTCTTCTAAGATGTCTTCATTTTTTTTGTGATCTAGTAGTGTGTATCCTGCAGTCCTCCGAAGATATCTCATTTCAGCAGATCTAAGTCTCTGTATATCCTTCTGTTTCAACGTCCATACTTCGCTACCATACAAAAGAGTTGCATCTAATTCCTATTTGTGATTATTGTTCCTAGGTATTTGAATTCAGCTACTTCCTCAAAATTTCCCTCATTTGTCATTAACTGTCCATTTCCATTATATAATGTATAATGTGACCATATATTTAGTTTTATTGATATTTACTTCCAGTCCTAATTTCTTGGTGTTAATCAATAGTGTGTGCGTGTTGTCCTTTAGTATCTCCTCGCTATCGGCCAATAGTACTACATCATCAGAATAAACGAACAGCTTATTAATAGCATTGAGTTGTAGGCGACCAAATACATTACTCTATAGTTAGTTATCCTCTATTCTTTTTAAGGAAATATGAACACCTATCAACACTACCGGTACTTTTTAAAGTCTGAACATTTATTTATGAAAATATTCGCGTATGATAAGCCAATCGAAACATGAAATCTTACTTTAAGGGAGGAAGAAGATTACGACTAGTTGTGAATAAAGTTCTTAGGAAAATTGTTGGGCCAAAAAAAGATGAACAGCAGGTGAATGGAAAAAACCGTAGACTGCGATGGACAGGACATGTGGCACGTATGAGGGATGGTAGAGGTGCAAGGAAGCTTCTCGTAGGAAAACCAGACGGAAAACGCCCCGTTGGTAGACCAATAATGACGTGAGAGAATAACATATTCCATGATTTGAGGGAAGAAATTATACAGGGTATGACTGGAAAATATTATCTCAGGATAGGGATGTATTCCGCGCGGTCATCTACGGGTTCAATGAGTTACGTAGAGCTAGTTAGTTATGATATTCCAATCTGATTAATTTACATTCCTATATATATATATATATAGGCCTGTAGTAAAACTTGTTCAAAGCGGAATCGCATGGGACCAATTTTTTTTCCACTTTAGACAAAATTCCGAATTATAGAAAAAACAAAAATTATTAACCAATCTTAGATTGTAGAGTACCATATATATCTTTTTTACGTACCTTGGCTTAATTGTAGATCCGCTACCATTGAAAAGTGAAGTATAGTATACACGAGAGATATCGACGGTAACGCGCAGAAAAATAGTGGATTTCGTCAGCGTTAATAATGTCTCTTAGGCCAATATCCTGAAATTAAAGTATGCAGTTTCGGTTTCCATTCACAAACTGTACTTTCATCCACATCTTTTGATTTCCCGCAAATTTCATTCCACACTACATTGTGTCGTCTTTTAAAACTGTACAGCCAATCTGAAGATGCCTAGAAATCGTTATTCTCTAGGGAAGTAGCAACAATTAGAGCTTGACTTTGGAGCATTGGTCCGGAAATTTGGAGATTTTTTTTTATCGCGCACTTGTAAAACATTTCCACACTATTTCCTTGATTTCTTCATTTATTCTATTTATTATTTATTTATTTTCCTTTCCTCTTCGTTTGATTATTTCCTTGCATCTATCCATTAATTATTTTTCTTTGTTTTTTAAAATCTCATAAACTTAGGTTTTCCTCATTTAAATTTAGTCGTTATTTTGCGTACTGAGAGTTTTTTTTTATCTTCAATCACTTTCACTTTTTCGTCTAATGATAATGATACATACGATTTATCCATCTTCATTCCGGAAATTCAGAGCGCTAACTGTGAAAGATACGTACACAAAAGGCTCAGATCTTAAACTAATTTAAGATTTTACAGTGCAATGGTTGTGTAGATGTCACACGCCAAATATATGTTAAACGACCCTACATTTCACATAACGGGTGTGCAGTGAGGTCTGAATAAAATTGCAGATACAGGTAGAAAATCTACTTCACCCGGCGGCAGAAATCATACCTTATTGTTATTTCCCCTAACGGAAATTCAATGAAGTCGAAACTAACTTACTTCTCTCTCAGTCTTTCCGCCTTAAAACATTTCTTCATGAATTGTGTAGAAATATCCTTCCGTTTCCGCGTTGGACAGATTCCGTCTTATACAAAATAAATATCTGGAATATTACTATTATTTCGACGGGACAAATACATTTGTTCACATTGGACAGATTTTTTCGCATTATACAAGTTCCGGATTAAACACGTTTTACTGTATATATATATATATATATATATATATATATATGTGTTGTGTGTGTGTGTGTGTGTGTGTGTGTGTGTGTGTGTGTGTGTGTGTTTGTGTGTATGTGTGTGTATGGAGGCAAGGTATAGTAAAACCAATTTACAAGAAAGGAGAAAGAAACCAACCATCTAATTACAGAGACATTGCCCTCCTAAATAGTGGATATAAAATCTTTGCTAGAATAATAGCAATACGAATACAACTAATTACTGAAGTAACACTAACAGAAGAACAAAACGGGTTCCGAAAAGGAAGATCTTGCACCGATGGTATATTTGCCCTGAATCAGATAATAAACAAAAGACAAGAAAAAAACCTAGAAACACATTTGTTATTTGTAGACTTAGATGAAGCATTTGATCGAGTAAACATTGTGAAATATCCTAAAAGAAAAAGCCTTCCTATTCAGATTATAGAAACTGTTAAGAGCTTGTACTATGGAAAAATATTTGTATTGACCCTCAGTTGACTAAAAATAAAACATTTTTTTCAAATAAACCAAGGAGTACGACAAGGGTGTTCACTCTCACCTATATTATTTAATATTTATATGGACGATATCCTAAAAGAATGGAAGAAGGTTTTAACTGATGAAGGAATATTAATTGATAAAAAAGATAAAATAAATGCTTTATTATTCGCTGACGATGTTGAACTTTTAGCAGAATCTGAAAATGAGCTCCAAATGTTAGGATATAAATTTAAATTAATAGCCAATAGATATAATTGTAAAATATCAATAAATAAGTCAAAAGTAATGGCATTTATTGGTAAATATGGAATTAGATCAAAAATTGTACTGGATAACAAAATAATAGAACAAAAATCACATTTCCAATATTTAGGATGTGATATAACTTATAGAGAAAATAAAAATATAGAAAATAAAATCAATACATTTCAGGCTATTTGTGGAACCATAAAAAGAACCTTAGGTCGGAAAACAAGGAAAGATACGAATCTTAAATTATATAAAACAGTGGCTGTTCCTTTGTTGTTGTATGGAAGTGAAAATTGGATAATGAAATCAAGGGATAAAAGCAGGATACAGACTGCGGAAATGCTGTTTTTACGTAATGTGAAAGGATGCACAAGAGCGGATAGAATAAGGAATGAAACTATACGAGATGAATTAAATATATATAAAATTGAATATAAAAATCAGCGAAAATAATAAGAAATGGACATAACACTTAATGAGAATGAACAACGAAAGAATACCAAAAAGAACCTTCCTGTATAATCCCAGAGGAACAAGAGATGTTGGCCGACCATATAGAAGATGGACTCTACTTTTAACTTCGCCGGAACAGGCTGCATAGCCTAAACCTTGTAGAAGAAGAAGAAGAAGATATATGTGTGTGTGTGTGTGTCATATTTGGCTTCTATTGCTAAATGTTAAAACTTATTTTTAACATCAAAATAAGAAACCATAACTACTATACAGTATATATTCTCATTTAAATGTTTTCCTGTTATAGAAGCCGTAAGATGACACTACTGACGCTTCCCGCTGCCTCATATGATTTAGAAAATTGTAGGCAGGGAAAGGAAAATTAATGCTTGCACTGTGATGCGTGGATAGCGAAGTGGATATCGGCCTAACGTATACAGTTACCCGACCCGGATTCTCCATAGCGCGGCAGGCTTATAAGGTCCTTGGCCTACCAGCCGGCTGCTGGCCTCATATCTACATGTGTTAATCACAGAGGTAGACGAACGGTGTAGGGATACATGTGATCAGCATGCCGGGTCCCCAGTCATTATAGATGGTTTTCTCAACCTGGAGCCGCTACTTATTGTACACTCTAATTAAACCCAGGAAGTTACTACAGACCTTATGGGCTAAGCCAGTTTGACCCTACGTACGAAGAGTATATGTTGCCAAACTCATAATAACGGTATTTGTTTGTTAAGGAGGGGTGGAGCGGCAAGGTTAGCAATACTTTTTTCTAATATATGTACTATACATTTAAAAAACATAGGTTTTCTTTTACGGCATGCAGACTAGTTTTATAGTAAATATGAGAGTCGACACTTTCACACAGGATAGTACAGATCCGCAAGAGCTCAGTGACATATGGTAACTGTTTTTTTCTTTAAGAGGGGGTGGCTTGGACGGCTACAACTTACAAATATGTAGCTGCCGTGTTGCAATCTTCAGTTTTATATAAAGATTTCTCTGAAGGAAAACTGTTAAAATGGCAACTCAGTTCCCAATTAAAAACACACAGTAACTTCCTGGGTTGAATCGGAATGTAACTACCCAAAATCCTCATGATGCTGGGTAAACACCGGTCCCATACTGGCCGAAACTATATGAGAAAATATCTTCCCCATAGAGAATCGAACCAACTCAAGTCCCACAGCTCTGTGCCAAGGTATTTTGCCTTAAGCACTCGGCTACAGAGCGAGACTATAATATATGTTATCTTTTGATATCCTAGTTGTAGATAACAATTTTAAAACATTTATTTTAATTAGAACAGAAAGAGCAGAATAATACATTAATGAAGCAAGTTTAAATATGTCAATAAAAGCATTAGTTCACAGCTTTTTGATACATTACTAGAGCTCGGACTTCATTGTCTTTTCATTACCGTGTCGCTTTCGAACAGTTGACTACACAGTCCTGTCAGTGGCGTCTTTGCTACAAGTACAGTTAAGTCAAAATATCGATCATCACGATCTCATGAATGGTTACAACAAACACACAGAAAATGAATTCACTTGTACGGCCGAGAGTATTTTTGCCTAAAAGAAGATCAAATATTTTGTAAATTGTGTAATGTAGAGTCGAAGGTGGAGAGAAGAATTTTTATCAAGAGCCATTGCAAATCTAAAACACAAATTTGGACGATTAAATACAGCTATCTGCACAAGATGTTTTAGACACTTGTAATCATCATGAATTTTACAAGGATTTATACGAAACGATGGTTTCCGCCAATATTCCTTTCAATAAAGTGCAAAATTTCAGCTTATACATTTTTTTGGGGAATATACGGGAAGAAAAATTCCTTGTGAAACAACTTTACACAGGTATTATTTATCTCCTTGTTATGAAGACGTTCTGAAATATATCAGAAATACTGTGGCAGATCATAAAATAAGGGTGTCAAGCAATGAAACCCAGGATGCGTCCGGAAGGTATGTGGGAAATGTAATAGTGGGGATATTATCATCTGAAAAAAAAAGGGAACAATTTTTTTTAAGTACCGGGGTCTTAAATACAGTCAACCATTATGAAACCGACAACTTTTTGAAAATGCTATGTCTCTTCTATAGCCCAATGAAATAAAAGATAATGTTTTTCTGTTTCTAACAGACGCAGCCCCTTATATGTTGAAAGTATCTTCCAGAATTAAAGAACGATATCCGAAAATCATACATCTAACTTGCTTGGTCCATGGACTTCACCGAGTAGCCGAAAGAATTAGGTTGCGTTTCTCTGATGTGGACATTTTGTATCAAACATGAGAAAATGTTTTTAAAGGCCCCTTCTAGGAAACAGAAATTTAAGGAAATTGCATCACAAATCCCTTTACCACCTCAACCTGTTTTAACTCGATGGGGAACTTGGTTGCAGACCACTGCATACTACTTGCAGCATAATGAAGTGATTGTTAAAGTAGTTAATACATTTTGATGCTAAAGAAAGTTCGGCGATAAAAATTGTGAAATCTCTGATGTCAGGAAAACCTTATCAAAATTTGCAGGTAATCAACAACGTCTACAGAGATATTCCTTTAATAATAATAAAAAGTGCAATCTTCACATGTAGCATTGATTGATTCCATAAAACTGGTAGAAAATTTATCGCGACATTTTGATGAAAGAGGAGGTAGTTTTGGCATCTGAAATTGCAAAACAGAAATTGCAAAATGTATTGCTGAAAAACTCGAACTCAGCTATTTGCAATATAAAGGATTTTCTAATGGACAACAAGAACGCATGTACTGTCTCCATGTAAGGTACCTGTGATATACCTTACTTTCGTTTTGCACGAGTTACCTCATGTGAAGTAGAAAGGAGTTTTTCTAAATATAAACTTTGCTTGAACAGTCATCGAACAAGTTTTTCTTTTGAAACTTTACGGAATTATATTTTTATTCATTGTAACAGCTCTACAGAAGCGAAACGAGTTTAAGTAACAGGGTTTTAAAAATATTATGTATAGTGCACAAACTTTTTTTTGTGTTACCTCTTTATTTAAAACTGTACGAAGAAAATAATTGTGCAGAAATAATGAACTTGTTATTTTTTGTAATACTGTGAGCAGCATTGCATTTATAGATGCACAAAGAGAATTCATGTACGGAAATTATAAGTTTGTTTAACTTTTTGTTGTACTGTAGCGTTTAATTAAAAAAATTAAAAAAATATTTTGAGGAACAAAATAAACTTGTAATCCACAATTAGCTACTTATTTCTTTACCCACCTATACCTTCTGTAAACAGTACAGCACAAATGCCATACTAGTCAGACTGGTGCTACTACACTCCCTACCACTCTCTCATCAAGGAATATTATGTATAGTAAGAGTGCACATAATATAACTTCATGTCCGAGCCCTGTGCGAAGGTATTTTGCCTTAACCACTCGGCTATGAAGCGAGACTATAATATATGTTATCATCTTTTGATATCTTAATTGTAGTTCACAATTTTGAAACAGTGATTTTAATTATAAAGAGCAAGATAATAAATTAATGAAGCAAGTTTAAATATGTCAATAAAATCATTAGTTTTCAGCTTTTGGTACATTACTTTATGTGATATTGAAATGTGATTACAGGGTGACTCTGGAGGCCCATTGCAATGCGAAGGGTTGCTGGTTGGTATTGTGTCTTGGGGTGATGGTTGCGGCAAACCATATTTTCCTGGAGTTTACACAGAAGTGAGCCATCACTATGATTGGATTCACAGTTTAACATCATTAGAATAATCAGTATTAAATGTCGTGTATAAAATAAATATACTATTGCCAATATTTATCTATTTATTCATTTATTTGAGAATTAACTTCTTAGAATTTTTTTTTGATCGAAGAGAGACGAACAGATAGATGAATATTCAAAACTATATAACATTAACTACATTATATTTATAGGAAAGCAGATGTAATAATTAGTAAACTCTCTGACTCTGTCGAACCCTTAGGTTCATGGTCGCGCGGATATAAGCTCTCCACACATCCCTATCCTGAGTCACCTTTTTCCAATTATCCCCTGTATAATATACTTCCCTCAAATCATGGTTAATTTTAATCTCCTATCTCATTCTTCTTCTAACTATTGGGCCTTTTTCCTTCTGGTTTTCCTACATGGAGCTTCCATGCACCACTTTCATTCCCCATTCGTGCTACATGTCCTGCCGAATGCAGTCTACGAGACTTAACTTTTCCTATTATATCTAGCTCCCTTTAAAGACCATGCAGCTCACTGGTATGAAGTTTTCTCCATTCACCTGTCTGTTCATCTCTCTTTGATCCAAAAAAAGCCTAAGAACTTTATTCTCAAATACTCATAATTTGTTTTCCTCCCTTAAAATAAGAGTCCGTGTTTCGCATCCATATTATATATTTTCAGTATAATGGAAAGGAGTTGGGACGACAAAAGTCCCTGTAATGTATAATAGCACGCATATCCAGAATTGAGTCTATGCTTAATTTATTTGTGCATCTCATTCCTATTTGTGATTATTGTTCGTAGGTATTTGAATTCAGCTACTTCTTCAAAACGTCGTTCAATTTACATTAGCTGTCCATTTCCATTATATAATTATATGTGACCATATATTTAGTTTTATTGATGTTTACTTCCAGTCCCAATTTCTTAGTGTTACTCAATAGAGTGCATGTGTTGCCCCATAGTATCTCGTCGCATCATCAGCACAGACTAACAGCTTATTAATACCATTGAGTTGTAGGCCTTCTTCATCCTCTAAAGGTTTAGTGGAATGCTCTATAACAGAATTGAATAGTAGAGGAGATAATGCATCTCCTTGCTTTAAATAATTGTGATGTAATACGATCAATCAAATCTCATAGACTACGATGGACACGACATGTGGTCGAGTGCAGAATGAAAAATGAAAATTCAAACTCTGTAGGAAAACCAGAGGTAAAGTGCTCAAAGGTAGATCAAGAATAAGATAGGAGAATAATATTAATTAAGATCTGAGTGATCATTATCGAAATATCAATTGTTTGTGTGAAACCGTAATGAACCTATTGCAGTTCAATCCGTGAAGAATCTGATTTTTATGATGATTTGAGTGAGGTAAATTATACGTGGGATTATTGGAAAACATCTCAGAATAAGGATGTATGGAGAGCTTATAACCGTGCGGTCATAAATCTACGGGTTCAATAATACCAGTGAGTTATTATAATTATTTTTATTATCATTATTATAATTATCATTATTATAATTATCATTATTATAATTATCATTATTATAATTATCATTATTATAATTATCGTTATTATAAATATCATTATTATAATTTTTATCAATATTAGGCCCCTGTAAGAGGATCAATAATTTTAGCAGGAATTCTGTTAAAATTAAGAGGAAATAGGTTACTTCGGGTGTATAATTTATTAATGGGGATTGGTTGTATAATACATTTTGTTCGAATTTCTGTCAGAGTGACTTCTAGTTATATTTCTTATTATTTTGCTCCCATTTTTAGTTTATTTTAATTATTATTATTATTTGTATTATTATTATTATTATTATTATTATTATTATTGTATCTGTCCGGCTGTTCATTGTATATATTCATTAGATTATAGAATTCAACAACACCGTGTCGACTGGGAATAGTATGTTCAGAAAATGAAAGAAACTAGATTACCCAAGATAGCTTATCATTATAAACCAAAAGGATTAAGGGATGTAGGAAGACTTAGGAAGAGATGGAATGAATCATTGCGAATTCGGAACAGTCGAATCGCCTAAACCTTGAAGTGAAGATTATTATTATTAATTATTATTATTATTATTATTATTATTATTATTATTATTATTATTATTATTATTATTGACAGCTCCGTGGCGCAAGCTGTTAGACGCTCGCCTCTCACCACTCGAGATCGAGTGTCGGTCTGTCCATGTGGGTTTCGTTGTGGACGAAACAGAGCTTGGACGCGTTTTTCTTGGGCTTTCTCCCGTTTTCCCCTGCAACATATTTCATTCCACAATTTCTCTGTTCCCGTTTCATCCATTTCGTTCATCCGCTCCTATGATAGTGCGTCAAGCGTGGTTGGCCGGCTCCCTCGTCATTCAGACTTCTATAAATATAGGGGCTTCATGTCATCTCGTCCTTCGACCCGGACCCTGAGTTGGACACGAGTTGAGGATATTATATATATATATATATATATATATATAAAAATAATTATTATTATACCTTTACAAAAATTGTGGAAGCCTTAGAAGAAATGTACATAAACGATATATTAATGCAATAAAAAAAAACTTGTATAAAAATGCAGTATCTAAAATTAAAAAATGTGTATCAGAAGAAATTAAAGTAACAAAAGGCATTCGTCGAGTTTGTAGCATATCACGCACATTATTAAAATATTTATACAGAAAGCACTGTCAAACTGGAGCAAGAAACGTTCAGGAATGGGAGTACAAATTCGGGATGGATCAACAGATACAATATACAGGTGTTGCAAAAAAAACCGTCAACGGAGGTGAGGTGATATATTGAGACATGTTGATCATTTTTAATAAGGTACCAATGTCCGGAAATGATGCGTTTTCACACTATGAGTAGCTAACTTCCCAAGAGTTCCGTTAGTTGGATTTCAGACTCAGTACTTGACAATAATCTCACAATCACATCAAGTTTTCAAAATATCCACCTTCCATTTCATTGCAGAGCGTACATCAGCGGTGCGGTGTAGTGATTGGCGCACACGTTCAAATACACCTGGCCTCATTTAAATTATTTCTGCAAAAGCGTGGATTCGGGCTATAAGATACATACGTGACTCTATTGGAGTCTGATTCATGTCGCCCCACAAGTAGTAGTCGAGAGAGTTAAGGTCAGGTGATCTCGGAGATCATGGGACTGGTCCCCCTCCAGCTGGATGCGTGGCATCCAAATGTCTCCTCACTTTGGCATGGAAGTGAGCTGCAGCTCCGTCGTGTTGCAGCCACATTCGGCTGCGAGGCCACGTATCACAGATTCCGTACTTGTGAGGTGTTGTCAAGAAATACGTTTTCAAATCATTCGAACTAACACTGATCTTGAGACATAAGTAACTAGTCACAGTGTGAAAGCACATAATTTCCGGACAATGGTACCTTATTAAAAAGTGATCAACATATCTCAACATACTATCTCACCTCCGTTCTCGGGTTTTTTTTGCAACACCCTGTAAACACTGTTATTTGCAAATGACCAGATAATAATTGCACAAGAATATAAAAACATGGAGTTTATGTTCAGGAAATTATTGGAAGGGTACGATAAATTGAGGTTTGAAAATAAATTGAGAAAAAAAAACATTTTATATGGCACGTGGAGCAGAAACTGAAGATTTAATATTAGAAGATAAGAAGGGGCATATTAGAGAATGTGGAGAATTTGAATAGGTGGAGGTAAAATAGATAAAGAGGATATAAAAGTAAGTGACATTAAAAACATAATAAATATAGGTAGAACAATAGCAGCAATGTTAAATGGTGACCCATAGAACAGACAATAGAACCAAGAAAAATAAGTGAGAAGTACTTTCACATATGGAGCTGATGCATTGAAATTCAACATAAACTTATGTCAATGGAAATGGATTTCATGGGGAGAACAGAAAGATATTCAAAATTGAAAAATAAATACAATCATACGAGAAAAAATGAATATTAAATATTTAATAATGGATTACATACAGCTCGAGACCAAGCTCTGTGTTTGCGGGGAGAAGTGCGGGGAGAAGTGTGGGGAGTGGGAGGAGGTACACTTCTATACTTCTCGTATACTAACAGCTGAGTCAGCAAATTCCTTTCAGACACACGGAGCTGGGTCTCGAGCAGTAAGATATAAGCAGTTAAATTGGTATGGTCGTATGCGATGAACGCATGGAAAAATGTTACCCAGAAAAATATTGAAATGGTGTCCACCTGGAAAAAGAAAAAGGAAGACCTCGAAACTCATGGATCGAAGAAATTAGAACTGGAATGAGAAACAAGAGGCCTGGAGGATATGAATAGCGATAAATGGGGAAGGAAAATAAAATTTTACGCACAGAAATATATCTAAAATTGAAAATCTCTAAATAAATATATTGTTATTATAATTAAGGGAAATTTATGAATATTTGTACAAACTGATAGTCTTATAAGTCCGTAGTCATTTATGTATTTTTTTAAAACTCGTGTTAATTACTAAGATTGGTTGGAGAAACCCTCAATTATGAGGTAAATTCTCAAAATGAATTTATTATTATTATTATCTTCTTCTTCTTCTTCCTTCCAAGTATTAGGCCAAGGTCTGTTACGATCCTATAGAAAATTTTCCCTCCAGCGTTTCATAGGACGGCCCAGATATCTTCGTCCTCTTGGTATATAATTATAAACAGCTTTGGGGATCCGATTTGAACTCATTCTTTCTAGATGGTGTTTCCAATTTAGTTGGTACTGTTTAATATATTTCAAAATTGGCGTAGTCTTCAAGTCTTTTAATATATCGGTGTTCCTTTTCCGATCCCATCCGGTGTAACCCGCTATTCTGCGCATGAATCTGATTTCACAAGCCGTTATTCCTGCTTTCATGTTGTCTTTTGAGTGTCCATGCTTCACTACGATAGGTCAATACTGGTCTAGCCAAAGTGTTATATAAACGTAATCTGGTGTTTTTTGTACAAGGGATGGTTTCATAACTTGATTAATAATTCCCAAACCTTTATTATAACTAGTATTTTTTTCAGGGATATCCTTTTCGTCCCAGATACAGAGATAATATCCAAGATATTTAAATTGATTAGATCTCTCTAAAATTTTATTCTGGAGACAGATTTTACTTTGTATGGGGTCCTTCCCATGAAATGCCATAATTTTATCTTGTTAATTGATATTTCCATATTAAATTTGGCAGCTGTTTTTTGTAAATTATAAATTGATCGTTGCAAATCATGTTCAGAAAGTGCCAGAAGCGCTAAATCGTCTGCAAAAAGAATGGCATCGAGATTGAGGTTTCTATTGATGAGTATATATCCCCCTTGTGTTTTCCTCCATTCGTTTATTATATATATATATATATATATATATATATATATATATATATATAATGAAAAGCACCGGTGAAAGTCCACATCCCTGTCTTACTCCAGTGTTCATCTTTTTCCAAGAAGATAGTTTGTCATCTTGTTTAACAGAGATTTCATTATCTTTATAGATGTTGAAGATATTAGTAATATATTGTCGTGGAACGTTATCATCAGCTAAAATTTGTAAAAAACATATTTCTGTCTACTTTGTCAAAAACCTTTATGAAGTCAACAAAGGCGATATGAGTTTCTATATTGAATTCCTTGTACTTTTCTAATAGTAGTTTTAGAGTGAAGAATCCATATGTACAATATCTATTATTATTATTATTATTATTATTATTATTATTATTATTATTGTTATTATTATTATTATTAATGACATATATCTTTCAAATAATAAATGTGTATAGACGATATTTTAAATAAATGGAAAGTTTTAGTGAATCCAGGAATAAGAATAGATAATAAAGTGTGCATAATCTTCTATTTGCTGACGATGTAATCATAACACAGAAAAATGAAGACGACTTACAGAAATCTATGCATGCATTAAATTAAATATGTAAATTATACGATCTAAAGATTTCTGTAAGGAAAACGAAGACCATGGCTTTTAGAGGAAGAGATCCAGTGAGATCCAAAATTTCTTTAGGAAATCAAAGTATAAAAGAGGTGTCTAGTTTCAAATATTTGGGCTGTGATGTTGGCTACAATGTGGAAAGAGATATTGACTCCAAAATAAATACATTTCAGACGGTGTGTGGAACAATACAGAGAACATTCAAAAATAAAATTAGAAAAGAAACCAAGATAAAAATGTATAATGTTATGGCGGTTCCCACAATATTGTATGGATGTGAAACTTGGGCTCCAATGAAAAAACAGAAGCATAGAATACAGACGGCGGAGATAAGGTTCCTAAGACAAGTTAAAGGATGTACAAGACTTGATAGAATAAGAAATGAGGATATAAGAGAAGAATTGAAAGTACAGCCTTTATTGGATAAGGTCACGAATTACAGACAGAAATGGATTGATCATATGGATGGAATGAGTAAGGAGAGATAACCATTGTTAGCAAGAAATTATCAAGTAAGAGGAAGACGTGATGTTGGAAGACCTAGAAGATGTTGGGCTGATGCATTATGAAGTCGGAACGGGCAATTGCCTAATCCCTGGAGTGATGATGATGATGATCTTTCAAATACATTATGAGTGATCTTCTCGAAAAGGGATGGACACTGTAATCACTGCAAGTTTATCTTTTAGTTTACAATGATCTTTACGCGTCATTTCCTTTTTACGCAAATATACCTTCACACACACACAAATATGCTGATATGAAGTATCATTAGTTATATGGTAAGGAATATTGAGATAGGATTGGTTTATTTTTTTATATTACTTACCTACGTTAGACTGTATTTTTTTCTTTAAGAGAAAATATGATAAGATAATTCATGGAAATAGATAGCTGTATTGCTTCATACTAAGATAAGCGATTAGATAGACCTCTGGTGGGTAGACCTACAGATCCATGTGTAGTCATGAATACATCTATTAGCGGCAGGTTGGTGTTCATCTCACGTGAGTAAGATTACTATTCTTCCTATTATAATATTTATAAATATTAATATTAATATTATTATTATTATTATTATTATCATTATTATTATACATAGACATCATAGAAAATAAAAGATTGCAGTGGTATCGTCATGTCAAACGAATGCCAGAGCAAAGATTGCCAAAAATTGTTATGGAATGGATCCCAATGGAAAGGAGGAAGAGAGGAAGACCGAAGAAAACTTGGATAGAGGGGGTACAAGCAGCTATGAATATCAGAGGAATGGAGGAAGATCAATGGATGGATAGAGAGGAATGGCGTTTGGTTTCCGGAAGACGGCGGCAGCTGCCATGATACCGGATGATGATGATGATTATTATTATTATACAAAAATGAATATTAGATATGCAATAGTAGATTATATAAGATATAAGCAATTACATTTGTATGGGCATGTACGACGAAAGCAAGAAGAAAGGTTTACCCAGAAAAACATTGGAATGTTATCCACCTGGAAGAAGAAGAAAAGGAAGACCTCGAAACTCGTTGATGCAAGAAATAAGAATTGGAATGAGAACTAGATGACTGAAGGGCATAGAGTCGATGGATAGAGATCAGTGGAGAAGGAAAATAAAACTTTAGGCACAGAAAGATGTGTAATCAATAAAAATCTGTTTTTATAAATAAAAATTATTATTATTAAGTATGAATGTAGGTAAATGGTGTCTTTCATCATAATATTGTGTTGTCTGGAGGAAGATCTGAGATTGAGCTGATTTCTCATTCAGTCAGACCCTTCAAGTCCTTTTGGGGTCCATAGTTAATATCCCTCTCCCGACAGGTCGGGTCAACGTAAGTGGCACATTAAAGTACCTATAACTGAGAGGATAAAATGCGTTAATGAAATTATTACTATTATTATTACCGGAATTATTATTATTATTATTATTATTATTATTATTATTACAGAGACTCTTCTCCCAACTTCTCTCAAAAACATTTAACTGAACACATACTAAACTTTATATAATTATGTATATATGGACATTATGGAAAGCTACCACACCTATAATTCCCTAGTAAAACTACTAAGCATAGCATGAAAATGCTATGATTGCACTGAAATACCTACTCTCGGGCAGAATTACTATAGATGGATATGAACATTATATATATATATATATATATATATATATGTCATATTACATAGATGCAAAATATGGACTCTTATTTTAAGGGTGGAGAAAAGATTGCTAGTATTTGAGAATAAAGTTTGTAGGAAATTTTTTGGACCAAAGAGACAGGAACAGAGAAGCGAATGGAGAAAACTACATAACGGTGAATTACGTAATTCATGTGGAAAACCAGATATAATAAGAACAGTTAAGTCTCATAGATTGAAATGGGCAGAACATGTGACACGAATGGGGAATGCAAGAGGGACATGGAAACTTCTTGGAGGAATATCAGAGGGAAAGCGCCCAGAAGATAAGCCAAGAATGAGATGGGCAAAATAATATTTACCATAATTTGAAGGAAGTTGATTATACATGGAATAATTGGAAAGCATTAGATCAGAATAGGGATGTATGGAGGGCATATGTTCGTGCGGGAATGAACCCACGGGTTCGATAGTGCCAGTGATTTATTATTATTATTATTATTATTATTATTATTATTATTATTATTATTATTATTATTATTATTATTATATAATTCTATGCTTTCACGGCCGGCATCTTAATCCCTGTTTGATTCGTCTTCCGTGCTTAATGGCCCTGATTCATTTTCTCGGAACCCGACGTTTCGTCTACTGCTGTGGTAGACCTCATCAGGAGATTCTGTGTGCTCTCTGTGAACTCCTCAATACTCGGCTGCAGACTATTGACAAGTTCACAGAGAGCACGCAGAATCGCCTGATGAGGTCTTCCACAGCAGTAGACGAAACGTCGAGTTCCGAGAAAACCGAACCACGGCCATTTAGCTCGGAAGACAAACCAAACAGGGATTATTATTATTATTATTATTATTATTATTATTATTATTATTATTATTATTATTATATCGACCGCGGGGAACTAGTGGTTATGCTCCTTGCCTCTGGTCCCGAGGGTCGTGGTTTCAAATCCGGTCGGGTAGATGGATTTTTTAGGATGGAAAAATTCAAGGAGCAAAAGTTCTCCGGGAGGGACTTTAAGCCGTGGGTCCCGAGTCTGAAGATTTTCAGGCTTGTAAAAGATTCTTAAGCCTGAATAAAAAGGGCTCTAAGCAAAATTTACCGAATTTTCCCATCCTAGTATTACCTTGGTTTCTTGGATGTCACAAAGAGGCGGCATGCTGACCACGGGCCACTCCAATGACATCTATATGGAAACAAGTGTAATTAAAGTAGTATGGTTCAATTCCTTCCCTGTAGGGGGAGAGCGCCTAAATCTCGGTGAGGGAAATAAGGGCGTACAAGAAGAGATAATAATAATAATTATTATTATTCATCATGCAACAAGTCTTCATTTATTATAAGAAATTCTACAATTTGATAAGTGGTTCACATAGGCCTAAAATTTTACAATTTTAATAATTATTTATTATTCGTAAATCCTGGCGGCTCCCTGTCACTCGGCCTCCACCTCTGAGTATCGAGTTCGCGTCTCGATTGTTCCATGCAGTGCTCATGGTGGACGAATCGGAGACGATACAGGTTTTTCACGGGGTTTCCCCTTTTTCTCCTGCCTAAAATTGCATTCCATCATTTCTCCATATCCGTCCATTTGGTTTCATTTAATCTGCTTCTTTGATAAATGCGACAAGTTTTGGCCGTCTGTATCGTTGCATATCACAGACTCTAATAATAGGATAATCATCTTAACTCATCCCTTGACCTGGGATTACACTGGACACAAGTAGAGAGTTTATTCTTTATTGTAACCTCTATCGAAAGACTGCTCGCTTTAAAGATCATTAGTATTGTCCTATGAACGAATACTTTTTTTTTTGTCCAATGCAACCAGGTTGTCTTTTATCAACATTTCTACCTTTCTCCATTAGGCTGAATTGTAATCCGTTTATTAGTTTAGGACACCTGAAGGCGGAGTTACGTTACCCCGATGACATGATGTGTGATAAATGATAATGAAGGGCTAGAGAAGTCCTTAACCTAAACTTATCCTAAATTCGAGACCATGGGCAACCATAGGAATAATTCCTTTCAGGGAAAAAATGTCCACCACTGTGGTATCGAGGTAGGGTGCTCCCTTGTCATGCAGCGGGCCCGGGTTCGATTCCCAGCCGGGACAGGCTCCTGAGTGAGGTTTCTTTCGGGGTTTTTCCTCACATGTAAGACAAATGTCAGGAAGCTTAGGGCCCAATGGTCCCCGAAAATCATCCGGCCATTATCATCATCATCATCCTTATCATTATCATCATCATCCATCACCGGTGTGGAAAGCAACGGGAAGCTACCACACCCATAATTCCCTGTAAAGCTGCAAAGCATAGCATGAAAATGCTATGATTACAGTGAAAGACCTGACCTCGGGCAGAGTTACTATGAATGGATGGAGGGAAAATTTTCTGTAGTGTGTGATTTGACCGGGAATCGAACCCGGAACGTCATGAACTGTATTCAGAAACACTGACCACTAGCTAATGAGGCTGATCAAATGAACGAAAATAAAATCTCATAAATTTAAAATGGATTTCAAACCACTGTTAACAGACATGTCATTTTATAAATTAAAAATCAGCCGTTGAATATTAGTCTTATTACCTTTAGCTTCTATTCAGCAACAGAAATGGCACCAACATAGTAAAAAAAAAAAATACCAGAAGTATTAAAGTATTAGGTAATAAATTAAAAGTTTGTCAACCATGCGTGCACAAGCATAACTTTTTATGACCTTTATAACTACTGATAATTCTGTATTGTAATCTACATAGGGAAAGAACAGTGACTCAACAGGTAAAAATAAGATAATAAATTAATTGTAAGCTACTGTTCTTAATACAAAGTACAATATTATTTTTAATCAATGCTACCAGGTTGTCATCACAACATTTCTGGTATTCTCTCCTAACATTGGCATACTTGTAATCCAATTCTGAAGTTCGTTGCGCCTGGAAGGCGGGATTACGCTGCCCCGATTATACGGTATATAGAAGGTGGTGATGAATGAAATGATGCGCCAGGATGGGCCTTAACCCATTCACTTCAGGGTTTAAATGCTCAATATATAAAGATTTATTAAACACACAGTGTACATTATAATACAATTACTGGAAGTTATTGTCATCAGCATAGAATTTTAAAGGCTTACGTCTTGCTAAGCAGTCAATAAGGTGGTATTGTTGACATTTTTGGTCGTATAACTTGCAGAGGCACTGGTTCGATGCGAGGTGGAACCCTTTTATGGTACATACTCTGTAGTGGAATCCATGTGTGGCGGTCCTCGTGAACACGTGTCTTAGGGAGAAGTTTGGTTCCTTCCATTCGTCGGTGTTCATCGCTGGGGTCAGGAAGAATCCGTGGTCTATATCATCTGCTTTTTCTTCTCTCTCTCTCTCTCTCTCTCTCTCTCTCTCTTATGTGTGCTTCGTAGGCTAAATGCTCAATGCATTTACCTAGAAACAGGATTTAAGTCACTGTAAATTATATTGTCTATTTTCAAACTTTCAAAACGAACAAAATATAACGGTACTTGAGATCACAATAAGGGTGAAGGCCAAAACACATTCCTCAACTATTCATATATGTTAATAATAGATAACCAGCCAAGGGATGTACAAAATATTGCAAAATACATAACAGCAGAGTTAAGCGAGTGTACCTCGTCTTCTGAGTTGAAGGCCATTTAACTGACGGCGAGTCTACCTCGTCTTCTGAGGCGAATGGGTTAATCTTAAACTTAATCTAAATGAGGCGAGTATGATAGTTGATGATAATGATGGCCAGATGGTGTTCTGGGACCGTTTGGACCATAAAGTTTTCTCAATTTGTCTTACAGGTAAAGAAATTTGCCGAAAAAACCGCACCCAAGAAACTAAGGAGGATCGAACTCCGTCCCGCTGCGTGACCAGACAGCACGCTATCTCGAGATCACAGCAGTGGACTATAAAGTACAATGTAAGCCTACTTCTTGCTGCGATTTAAAGCATTTTGCCCATTATTTTAATTAGGTTCATGGACTATTTGTCATCATATAAGAGATGATTCATTACAATATGACGTCAGTTTTCTTATCGCCGTCTTTTCAGTTTGCCGACATCTCTTACCTCTTGATATAATTCCCGAACTGTTTCTAATTAGCCTTGGCTCTATGTAACTTATATGAGGTTCGACTCTCTTTTTCTGGCTTTCATATCTTTTTAAGAGTAGTCCACCGCTGTGGTCTCGAGGTAGCGTGCTACCTTGTGACGCACGCGGGCCCGGGTTCGATCCCCGGTCGGGACAAGTTTCCTGGGTGATGGTTCTTTCGGGATTTTTTCTCACCTGTAAGGCAAATGTCAGGGAAAATTTAAGGCCCAAACGGTCCCCGAACATCATCTGACCATCATTAACATATTCATTAAGTTTAGGCTTTCCTGGCACATCGTTATCACATATCATATTCATCGGGGCAGCGTAACTCCGCCTTTCAGGCGCCCCAACCTCAGAAGTGGATTACAATAATGTCATGCCAGTAGAGAATACCAGAATATTGAAAAGACAACATGGTGGCTTTGAATAAAAAAATATTTTTTGACGTCCATTATATTGCATTGTTGTCTCTCGTTTTCGTTTCCCATTCTGTCTTGTGCGCCCTGGGTACTTTTTTGACCTTGGTAACCAAATATTTCAAAACCACGCGATCAGCTACC
Organism: Diploptera punctata; assembly: GCA_030220185.1. Taxonomy (NCBI): domain Eukaryota; kingdom Metazoa; phylum Arthropoda; class Insecta; order Blattodea; family Blaberidae; genus Diploptera; species Diploptera punctata. Next base: position 211,791 of record JASPKZ010007792.1, on the reverse strand, counting down.
AATTTGTGCCCTGGGTACTTTTTGAATCCTGCATCATTACCCAGCCTACAACTACCATATTGCGCTGCCGTGTTTCGTTCTACTGCGCATATATATTAGCATAGAGTTCATAACTATCAGTACAGTATTATTCAAAATCCTTTGCCCGGGCCCATGAGAGACAAAGATTGATTCATCCTTCCTATCCAAATACATAAACATTAATCAACAATAGGTCTTAAAACACTGTAGTAATGAATGATATTTAGTTAACCTGAATGTATTATTATCAACCATGAAAGCCAGACGGGAAAAAAGAGCTCATATGACTTTTGAGCAAGCTTGTGTACAGGAATATGCAAGACAGCTGTAGCGTATCTAACATACAATAATTAAACATTAAATCTTATGTCAAAACGGTATTTAATATTAAATTGCACGTCTGAAGTTTGAAAAATGAAATTAAAAAAAAACATATAACTTGATCATTCAAGAATCAAAAGACAAATAATAATTAACACCAAAAATAACATAACTCACACAATCAACCTCTCATACATACTTTTAGTCCTTGTCTGGGTGCCTTTCCCTGGCTTGTCGGACCAAAACCAAAAATGCGTTGCTCGCGTCCTCCAGACGACAACAATGCTCCAACCAAAATCTACGATCGGATGATAATGTTCAGAATGAGTGTAGGCTATTTGAGCGTTCCGAGATAGAAGGGGAAGTTGCGCACTACAAACAGAGCAAAGGGAGGGGTAGAAAGGAGCGTGGGGGTAGATACAGAGAGAAAGGAAATTGGCATAGTTCACGAATCTCACAGCAAAAGGAGGATAACAGCACTGATGTAACGAACCGAAATAGCACTTTCGGTTCAGTCTAATCTGGTTTTATTTGCTACTGAAATTCACAAATGAATAGATTTAAGAAGTTATGGTAATTCCCACAATATTGTATGGATGTGAACCTTAGGCTCCATTGAAAAAACAGAAAGAATACGACGGAGATGAGTTTATTCAGACAAGTTAAAGGGTGTACAAAACTTGACAGAATTAAAAGTGCAGCCTTTATTGGATAAAGTCACGAATTATAGACAAAAGTAAATTGATCACATGAATGGAATGAGTAAGGAGATATATCCATTGTTAGCAACACAACAACTAAAAGTAGAGGAATTAAACACAACAATAGTGAAATACAGAACAAACCGAAAAGAACACTTGGCAAGGATAACTGAGAATAGAATACCAAAAGCAGCATACAACTATTCACCACGAGGATGAAGAAGTTTGGGAAGACCAAAGAAAATATGGAAACAGCAGCAATTTGGAGCCGGAATAGGCTAGTAAATAAGCCTAAACAGTGATAAAGAAGAAGAAGAAGAAGCAAGAAATTATCAAGCAAAAGGAAGATGTGATGTTGGAAAACCTAGAAAACGTTGGGCTGACGCATTATGAAGTCGGACCGGACAATTGCATAATCCTTGGTGTGACGATGACGATAAAATATAAAGTTTTATGAACTGATTGAAACATATTTCAGTTATGCATGAAAGTGAAAATAAAAGGTATGAAGGAAAATTAGCCGAAAAAAGGTGAAACACAAATTAACATGATTAACTATGTAACTCCCTAGGACTTGAAGGTGGGTTATTGGATGTGATGTCCCACGTTGTAGATATATGATTGTAATAATTTATATCACTGTCATTAGCCACGGCACTGATGACTCCCTTCAGGGGAATGAGGGAAGGTTTCTTACATAAACAAATAACGACACTTTGTTAACAGTTAAATTAAAAGTTATTTTATTAAAGTTTTCACTTCTGTTTAGATGAATCTTGTAGATGATTAATAATTTAAAAGATTCCGGCTTAAATTAATAAATTTCACTTATACAAGATTATTACTTCATATATGTAATAGATGACTATTTCCAACGGTCAATTTTTCACTCACTAACACTTTATTTTCATTTTATGGATTATTTATATTCCAGTTGAATAAACTTTACACTACTATATTATTTTCCATAACTTTTACACCATTTTGTCAACTAATATCAAGAAATGAACACTAGTTATCTTATTTTTCGATGACCTGTAGTTTTACATGTCTAACTTCAAGTATTGTAGCCATCTTGTTGCTCTGGGAAAAATCCCATTTCATTTCTGTTATAATCTGGAAGTTCTGATTGGTCCAACTAAAAAGGAAGGAGTACTACTTACTGACTTCCATCTAATTCGTCCAATCCCATTTATTTGTTTATAAAAAATATCAATTCAGATATTTAAAGTATTTCTACATATTAAATCAGTTTTGAATGGATCTAACTGTATTAATAGTTTATATTGACCAGTTTGAATTTTTTATATACTTATAAAAACTTCGAATTCTCTAAATCAATCTTACTTCCATTCTTACTAGAAATAAATATAATTACATTTAAATATTAAATAAAAAACCCTTATTATTATATGGGGATAAACATCCGGTTTTAGACTATCTAACCCGTAGATTCATGGCAACGCCGACAATCTTTCCATACATCCCAATGCTGAGGCAATTTTTTCCAACCAACCCGGTGGTTTTTAAATCAATGTTATGGGATTTTACCAAAGATAAAAGATATTTTTTAGTAATTATGACATATTTCAGGATCCACTGCTGTTATCTAGGGGTAATATTGATACTCTAGAAGCAGCGAACCCAAATTCGATATCCGGTCAGTACAACTATCCGCGATAAGATTTTCGGTTTCCCCCATATGTAATCAAATGTCAGGGACTTTTCAGGTCCAGTAATTCCAGAACACCATCTGGTTATCATCAGCATCAGCAGCATTAAGGATTAGACCTTATGGTCTGTTCCGATCTCATGTTAGAATTGGCTTGTCCATCTTTTCCTTGCACTTCCTACATTTCTTCGTCCTACTGATTTGTAGTGAAGAATCTGTTTCGATATTCTTTTGTTATCTATTTTATTCATGAGGTTCATCCTTTCGTCTTTGTATTGTACAATCCTATCTAATAGCTTGAATATATTTAATTCTATTCGTACATCTTCATTTCGTTTCCGATCTGCTATTGTATAGCCAGCCACACCCCTCAGAAACCTAATTTCTGAAGTCTCTATTCTTATCTGGCCATCGTAAATATCTTCTTCTTCTTCACTTCACGGGCTAGGCAAATTGCCTGTTCTGTCCATCTTTTCACTGGCCTTCCTACATTCCTTGAACTTCTTGGCTTGTAGTTGAATGCTGCTCTTAGTAATCTTGATACATTCATTCTTTCCACATGTGTAAAACCATTTTTCTCTATATTCTCTGATTTTCTCATCCAATGAATATATATTTAACTCTGTTCTTATATCTTCATTCCTTATCCGATTCAATCTTGTGCAGCCTTTTGTTCTTCTAAGGAAGTTCATTTCTGCGCTTTGTATTCTACTTTGCAATTTTTTGGTCATTACCCAAGTTTCGCTCACATAAAGTAATGCAGGTACTGCCAATGTTTTATAAAACTTCAATCTAATATCTCTTCTTGTTTTATTCTTTAATGTCTTATGTATAGTTCCGCATATCATTTGAAATTTCGACAGTTTCATATTTATGTCTCTTTCAGTTTTTGTGTTTATAGTAAAATTACAACCCAAATAATTAAAATTTGTTACTTGTTCCAGAGGTTTGTTGTCTATTACGATTTTTGATCTTATATTATCGTTTCCCCAAAATGCCATTATTTTTGTTTTTTCTTTTGATATTTTGAAATTATATTCTTGGCATAAATGATTTAATTGATGAAAAGAGTACTGCAAATTATTTTCATTTTCTTGAATAATAACCACATCGTCAGCATACATTAAAACGTTTAATATTTTAAAACAATCCATATAAGATATAAGGTATAAGAATACCTATATTAACAATACTTTTTCCAATTTTGGATGATGTCATTAACATATAGACTAAAAAGGGTAGGTGATAAACTACACCCTTGTCTTACACCTCTATTTATTACAATAGCTTCGGTCATCATACATATACAAATCATATCCGCATGTTTGCTACGAATATATAAGTGAGTGGTGTGCCATATTTTAAATGTTTGTATTGACTCGTAGATGGCCTTAACATTCAGCTGGTCACTCATCCAATATACGAAGGGAGATGTTAAACAAATATAAAATAAAGTAAAAAAGAAGAGTGGAGTAATTCAAGCGCGAAAGGAAGTTGACTAATTCAGTAGCATAAGATTATGAATCATCGTTATTTGAAATGGAATTCGTATCCCAAACCAAGATATGCTTGACGTTGAACCAATTCTCAGAAGGCCAGGAACTTGTTGATAAAAAAGTAATAAATATCAAACGGATAAGATATCCCGTTGCTATGGAGACAATCGACCAAATACCTCACGTGTATCTTCTTATTTTTGCTATATTGAGCAATGTATAAACATTGATAGCTAGATCATACGTTTAAATTATGTCAAAAATATGCAGGATCAATTTGATACTGTGAGTCCGAGTAATTTAGAGGCAACCTTCCTCGTTTCTATTTCCGAGATTTGCCGGTTTAAACGCGGATGGCAACGCCGACAATCTTTCCATACATCCCTATCCTGAGGCAATTTTTTCCAACCAACCCAGTGGTTTTTAAATCAATTACCAAAGATAAAATATACTTTTTTTTAGCAATTATGACATATTTCATGCTATGTTTTGCAGCTTTACTAGGGCATTATAGGTGAGGTATCTTCCATTGCTATCCACACGGGTTAAATTACAAGGATGATACTGATGGCGGCTGATGATTTTCGGGGATGGCTGGGCCCTAAGCTTCGTGACATTTGTCTTACAGGTGAGGGAAAAAAACGAGATAACCTCACCCAGGAGCCTGTCCCTACCGGGAATCGAACCCGGGGCCGCTGTGTGACAAGTCAGCACGCTACCTCGAGACCATAGCGGTGGATATATATATATATATATATATATATATATATATATATATATATATAAACACACACAAAAATTGAATTTTGACATTAAGCAATGAAAGCCAAATATATCATGAAAAGAAAAATTAATGCCTGAACCGGATTTGAACCCGGAACCTCTAACTTTAACGATTGTGAATTATATATTACGCTATCCAGGCATCCCAGTGCAAAACGTTTGAAAAATGAGAAATATACATTATGAAAGAAAATTAATGTTTGCACTGGGATGCCTGTATAGCGTAGTGGATAACACATTAATGTATAAAGTTAGAGATCCCGAGTTCAAATCCCGGTTCAGGTATTAATGTTTCTTTTCTTGACATTATATATATATATATAATCTTTCGGAGCCGAAGCGCGTCCGAATTCAAATATTTAAAATAGTAGTATAGTAAGTTTTACATCGAGACGCTAATATATAATCTTTTTTATTCAATGTCCCAGGTTGTCATTTCGACATTCCTGGTATTCTCTCCTGGCATTGTCTTAATTGTAACCCACTTCTGAAGTTGGGGCGCCCAGAAGGTGGATATATGTTACCCCGATGATATGATGGATGATAAATGATAATGAAGCGCCAGGAGAGCTCTTAACCTAAATCCCAGACCATGAGCAATCACAGGAATAATTCCCTTTAAGGAAAAATTCCTATGGTTTGACCGGGAATCGAACCCGTGACCTCATGAACTGTAGTCAGAAATGCTGACCACTAGCCCATGAGGCTGGGCTTGACCTAAGGTTAAGTCGTCCAAAATTGTGAAAAGAGCTTCATTGAATCGTGTCCATCTTAAAATACAGAAATCATAGCTGAAATATATACTGTATATATTTAAACCGAAACACTAACATTTTCTAATACCTCAAGAATTGTGATTTCACTCCAAGGAGGATACAGCCTAAACTTACTGGAGTTTCACAAAACTACTCATAAAATTTGTCTTACATTAATTTAATAACTAAGTCTATTACATAGTAATCGGCAAGGCATGTGGCACGAGTGAAAAATAGAAGGGGGGTGGAAATTCCTTGTAGGAAAACAAAGGGAAAGTACCCAATAGTTAGGCTAAGAATGAAGGGAAAGTACCCAATAGTTAGGCTAAGAATGAAGACGGAGATTAACATTAAACATGATTTGAGAGTAATGAATTATAGAGGGAATGATTGAAAAAAATGTCTCAGGATAGGGATGTGTGGAGAGATTATGTCCGCGAGGCCATAAATCTCCGCGTTCGATAGGGAAAGTGAGTTAGTTAACTAGGATACTTAAACGAATTGAAAGCCTCATCAAATAAAAGAAAATTATATCACGTACCCTTAAATTAGCAAAACACTAATTTCTCGTGTGGCGGACAGCAGCGAAAACAAAATCATGCATAACTGTTATTATCAGGTATATTTTGTAAATCCGACACATATGTAAGTTATATCTTCTTGTTCGTTTTCTGATGTTTTATTGGACATATTAAATTAATTATTTTACAAATATGGGTCGCACGGGCAGCAATCCGTATCAATAAAATAATGTCCAATAATAATATAAAATAGATAGAAAAAACATAATAGATAACAATGCAATTGTATTATACATTAATTAGTGTACGTAAAATTATTAAGTATTAACGATATTACGCGTTGCTTACATATTTATTTATTTATTTATTTATTTATTCACGAATGAGTGTTATTTTCCGTGTTTTGTCCGGAAATTTGTCCAAGTTTATCCAGTTTTCTGGGTTTACCATTAACTCTTAGCATGCCAATATTTCACGATTTGAACATACAAATCTTTCTGGTAAAACCATTGATGTATCCTATAGGATACATTGCTAATTTATGAGTTAAACTTATTTATGTAACCTAAGTATAACTTACTTACTCACTGGCACTATCGAACCCGTAGGTTCATGGCCGCGCGGACATACGCTCTCCATACATCCCTATCCTGAGCTAATACTTTCCAATCATTCCCTGTATAATCTACTTCCCTCAAATCATAGTTAATGTTATCCTCCCACCTCATTCTTGGTTTACCAACTAGGCGTTTACCCTCTGGCTTTCCTACAAGAACCTTCCATGCAAGTCTTTCATTCCCCATACGTGCAACATGTCCTGCCCATCGCAGTCTACGAGACTTAACTGTTCTTATTATATCTGGCTTCCTATAAAGACCATGTAGTTCATACCTAAGTATAACTGCACTTGTAATATGTGACTTTCGGATTGACTCGTTAGTTTCCGCCAGAATTCGTGTTTTTGTGCGGATGCTCCACCAGCTAAAAGAATCATGAAAATAATCAAATTTCTCGCGCCTTTTGCGTTTCTTCCAAGATGACAAACTCGTTTCAGGAGGTTCATAGAGAGAAAGGGCGCACTGTGTAGCATGGTCGGTTAAGCAATATGCTACAAGCCGTAGGGAGGTCAGGGTTTTTAAATTGGGCTAATCCTTCTGGCGGCACCATGACATACACACTTCCAGTTATAAACATTCCTTTTTTTAGAGGGAAACCGTATAATTTGTCATAATTTAGGCAGGATTTTGATTTATGCGTGAAACGCATATTTGATTCGAAAAATCGGCTGAGCTCTGGTTGCAACTCGAGTTTCACACGCCCAAAAGTAAAAAGCAGGCGTAGCGCGCATCTTGACTAATAGAACTCGTGAAGTGTGTGGGAAAATAATTATAACTTTTGTTCAATAGATTTGAAATATATACAATATCTTCCTGCGCCCAATATTAAATTTTGATTCTCTTCTTCCGTTTTTCTCTATCCTTCCAGTCATCATCCTGCAATCCCCTGTTCTTCATCAAATTCACAATTCCCTCTATCCATGTCTTCTTAGATCTCACACTTCTTTTTCTCCCATTTGGAACCCACTCGAAACTTCTAACTGACAATCCATCTTCGTTCATCCTCAACGTATCCAAACCATTGTTATTGTTTATTTCACACAAATTGTATAATTGTTTCCTTGAAGTTATTTTTTTTTCTTGGATAATACTGTTTCTCATTCTGTCTAATAATTTAGTTCAACGTACAGATCTTCTTAAAACATCCATTGCGATTTTGACATCAATTTGACACTTATTATATAGTTCACGTAATAATAATAATAATAATAATAATAATAATAATAATAATAATAAATAATAATAATAATAATAATAATAATAATAATAATAATAATAATTTAAACTATTTATTTAAACTGATTTTAAAACCTCGTCTTCTCTTCAAGCAGTGAAGGATATTAAAAACACGGAAAAATTAAATAAAGTTATAACATAGACCTAGAATAAATAATTATAAATAAATGTTCAAACACATTAAAGCTGGAATTAAAATTAATCAAATCAGTATTATTAGAGAAACGAAATGTCAAATAATTTATCATAAATTAATATGCTGAGAGACCAATTTCAAAAGAAAGATATTTAAATTTACTTTGAAGCAAGCTAATGTCCGGTGGTTTCTAATCTCTTGTAATACGGAGTTCCATAGTCCAGCATTAGATACATATGGTATAGGTATTAGAAGAGAGCGAGGTTCCATGTTGTGGGGTATCAAGTGCATGTTCTAGTGCGATTGTTAACTCCAATGTACCTTAAAAAAATGATCCTATGATCTACTGTTCCTAAAAGGAACACTGTGTATACATTATTTTTCTTTATTGTAAAATTGTACCTAGAACCTTACAAGATATTAAACATGTATTTTTTTGATACAGTTTTGATCATACTACACTATGCTGCGCCCAATCCTAGTACTACCGTGAAAACCCTCCTGCCGCTGGAGCCTAGAGTGGTGGGAGGAAAATCTGCGCAAGATGGCCAATTTCCTTATCAGGTAATATTAAATTACTAATTATATTTATCTTTAAATTTATTATTTATCTGCATGTATTGTTGTTTTTATGCTATACAGTTTCACATTGATAAATCGGGACAGAGTATCGAGTATCGTTAAGCAACTCACGTATGCCACTAATTAGATGACGAAGCATATAGCTGTGGGAGAATAACATTAACTATAATTTGAGGGAAGTAGATTATACAGGGGATGATGGAAAACGTTGGCTCAGGATAGGGATGTATGGAGAGCTTATAACCGCGCGGCCATGAACCTACGGGATAGATAGTGCCAGTGAGTTAGTTAGCATATGGCTACCTTAAGAGAGTCAAACGGAGAAGGGAATGGAATGAGCACATTACTAGAATAGATAAAGAAAGGGTGATGATGACCTTTAAGTATGATAAGTACAGAAAGGATTTTGAGGTGCGGCACCTTTAAAATAATATAGCTGTTTTCATACCAATAGCTCAATATATGTATTTGGGGTGAGGAAATGAAGCGAAATGAACACAATTTGTTCCACTTTTTCGTGAGATTACTACACTTCGCCCCTTTTCCCCCTCTTTTTATGTTTCAGCACCATTTTCTCCGCGTTTTTAAAATATAGGGCAGAAAAATGTGTACTGTTTCTTCTTGAACAGCTTATTAAAATCTCAATCAGAAGTTAACAATATAAAATAAATATTAAAATATAATTTATATCATTTATACCCCAGAAACAGTGGTCAATCTGCAAGAATAGAAAATAATAAATATTAAAATATACCACCAGTAATTTATTCCAAGCAAATATGGCCAATCTGCTGCTGTGAAGTCAAATTTAAATTTCAAGTGTTGTAAGAGTTTAAAATAAGTTCAGTTAGTACCGGCAATAATTTAACAGTTTTCTATCTACCGATTTATTGGCTGTGTGTTACTAGTCCGAACCACAACATATTTTTATTAGTATCACAACTGGGTTTTCACAACATCAACATGACGAATATCTTCTTCTTCTTCTTCCGAATGCAGTATTGGGTGATGATGCCCGATCTGCGACTACAAAAACTGATCTTTCCATCGGTTGAAGGGTCTTCCGAGGTCTCTTTTGCCTTTAGGGTTGAGGTGGTAAATCATCTTTGGTAAACGGGAATTTGACATTCTCTGGACGTGTTGGAACCATTTAATCTGATAATTTTGTATATGTTCAACCATTTCCCTACTGCATTCTTATCTCATCACTTTTCATTCTATCCCTACTCCAGTTAGTGATCGGAGGAATCTCATTTGTGAACTATTAATGCGGGATTTATCTTTTGCTCGAAGTGTCCAGCATTCACTTCCGTATAGTAGAGCAGGTTTGGCTATGGCATTATGAAATCTCAATTGGATTTCTTTCCTCATTTGTTTTCCAAAATTTCTCCTAATTATACCATTTAATCTGTTATATTTTTCTAAATTTGTTTCCACATCTTTTTGATTATGAAACTGTGTTATATTATTACCTAAATAATTAAAGTGTGTTACTTGTTCTATTGGTTTATTATTTATTATTATTTTTACTCTCGAAAGTCCCTTTCCAGTGATTGCCATGGATTTGGTTTTATTTTCAGATATTTTCATGTTGTATTTTTCCAGGGTATTCTGCAATTTAAACACTGATCTCTGCAAATCATCTTCATTCTCCGCTAGAAGTACTTGATCATCTGCGAAGATTATTGTTTGTATTTGATTTCCTCTACATATTTTTACTCCTGGGGGGTTTAGTTTTTTCCACTCCTGGACAATTTTATTTAGATATAGAATAAACAGTAATGGAGATAGTCCATATCCCTGTCTTAAACCTTGGTTAATTTCAAATTTATCTGTTATTTTCCCATGATCTAACTTTACTTTTATAAATGTGGTTTCATATAAACTTTATATAGCATTTATTAGATTATTGGGGACTTGGTAGCTTTCCAATATTTTCCACATTATGTCCCGTTTGACTATCATAGGCCTTTTCAAAATCTAAAAATAATATATATAGGGGAATATTAAATTCTTTCCACTTCTCAATTAGTTGTTTTATAACAAATATAGCGTCGATATACGATCGGCCTTTTCGGAATCCACATTGTTACTCTCCAATTTTATCTTCTGTAATTTTCTGAAGTTTTCGTTTTAAAATGGATGTATATATTTTAGATGCTGTTGTCAACGATGATATACCTCTATAATTTGAACAGTTAATTTTTTCTCCTTTCTTATGGATGGGTATTACTAATGATGTTTAATATTTAGAAGGATAAGTTGTATGCACTTTTACAGTTAGAAACGAAATTTATCGAAACTGATTGCATCATTCTTCGATGTTCCATCTACGAAGTAAATATTGCAATAAACTAAATAACTACGAATTACCTCTTTTGGACTCTATAAGGAAGAAACATTGGTGCAAAATGATATGCATATTATATAAACCGAGTTCATGTAACTGGTTTAAAACTTAATTTAATTTTTTTCAGCTGCACCTTTTTGTATGATTTTCAAAACCTTTCCACCCCCCTTTTGCGACCAAACTTTACACCTTAAAATAATTTCCCTAATGATAAGCGTGAAGAAAGAAGAATCCCAAGAAAACCTTGCAAAAGATGGCTGAAGTAATATGAAGATAAACAAGCCAAATGAATACTAAGAAAGAAAGAAAGAAATAAAGAAAGAAAGATGACGTTGATATGTCACTGTACAAGATGTGTACAAATTATATATAAAGATTGCATAAAAAATTAAATTATGCTATAGAAAAAAACTTAATGTTATAACATGTGAAAGCTTTGTTTAACAATTTCAACATGTCTCTATAAGTCCACCATTTGTTATCGGAAGATTTTTAGACGATTGTCACCAGTGGAAAAGCGTGAATTTTCGAAAAAAAAGTGTCAGCTTGTTTTATTTATAGTAATGTGAATATAATATTGTGTTTATTACACTATGTTAATAAGTCATAGAACTTATAAAAATGACGACAGAAAATGTTAGGTAATCAAATATAATAAACTACTATAGCTAAAGGATTTAGGAAATAGAAGGGAATTCTTAAATAATAATGCTTATGAGTTATGACTGTAAGGTCCTCTCTTCCACTTCACCAGGTTCAATTATACGTATATTAACAATTATTTAATAAATAGGATCTTCTTGGTGATAACCTTGTATTACACAACGTCAATAAAAGCCCAAATCACCGATTTAAAAGTTAAAAGAGTCAACGCGTTTCAGTAGCGATTCTACCAATATCAAGGCTTAATATTGAGTCCATATTAAGTCTTGATAATGGTAGCGTCGCTACTGAAAAGCGTCGACTCTTAACATTTTAAATTGGTGATTTTGGTTTATACTGGCTGTGTAATAGCAGTTATAAATTATCTACAACTTGATTAATAATGCTTAATAGACATAGACTATACAACATGCAGATGACAAGGAAAGTCCTCTCCCAAGATAATTTAATTTAGTGGTTGACTTATGTATCTATTAATAGAAACATCAGAGATGAAGTTCCTCAGATACGTTGCAGGATATACTCTATGAGACCACAATCCTAGTGGAACAATTAGGCAAGAACTCAACATTTTTAATCTAAATGAAAAAATACAAAACTATAAACAAAAATGGCATGAACATATTTTAAGAATGGACTCTTCTAGGCTAACAAAACAAGCACTGTTGTACCAACCTCAGGGCTATAGAGAGGACGACCTAGAAGACGATCGGAAGATTAATTCTGAGAGCGGAACAAACCGATGGCCTACCATGAAGACGATGATGACTTATGTATCTGATACTCTCGCAACTTATGTATCTGATACTCTCGCAAGCACTGAACGGTCAAACTACTCAGGACTTAGAACACACTAAAATGTCGTCAGCCGTTTGTGGAGAGTTAACAAGGGCAAGCACGTTATCCGCTGAAATGCAGCATGATTTTTGATGTACTACGTATCAACCTGAATGCGCCTGCACAACTTACTCTCAAGGTCATCATCCATGTAAGCCTGGCTAACAGTGTTGGCATTTAAAAACGTTGCATCACGTTGTAGTATAAGAAATGCTATTTACCCGTACAATATACTGTATATATTATTTACTTACTATTATTTACAACATTTCGGCTTATATAAATGCATTGTTGTATTTTGTCCTGGTATTATGTTTCGTTTTAATTAAATATCAAATAGTTTATTTCTAACTTTTGAAAGTGTTAGCTGGACTAACAGAGCTAATATGTACGCTATATAATTGGACGATTTTATGCATCAACCAGCTAAGCGTAATTTAGTAAGTATTGAGATTTTGATGTCATCTGTTGCACTGGTTCACGAAGTAAATATACGCACACTTTTTTGCGCCGAATCTTTAAATATAGTCTTATTATTTTAAAAAAATGTAAACGCCATTAGTCCTATAAGAGGTTTTGTGTTTTGGAACAAAAGGCTATGTATGAAACCAGATATTTATAAACGCTAATAAATTTTGCATCATGTAGGCTAAGGGCCAAATGTTCCCACATAACTGTCAAAGAAGAAAAATAACTTGCATTACAGCATTGTTAGCTTGGCAATACAATAAATAGTGACGATTGACTTAAAATTTAAACATATTATTGTCGAAATCCGGTTGATGCATAATGCCGTCCAGTTTCAGGTGTTACGTGACGAAAGACACCTGTAATGCTTTATTGGAGATTAATGATAGACCTCACCTTTGTCTTGTTGACGATATCCTTAATAAAACCTCACAGAATGTAGCACGGCGCGATGTTCTTGTTCTTTAAAACACTTCCTGTATTTTTAAGTTTATTCATCCATTGGTAGATGCTCATTCGTGTTGGAGGTTTTCGTTTGTACACTGTTCTGTATTTTCACTGCACTCGTGTTACAGATTTGAACTCTACTAGCCACAAACAACACACAACTCTTTCCATCGGATACGCCATTTTCTGTTTGAGCTCACTAGCGCCACTACACTCCCAGAGCCCAAACTACTACAACATTACTAAACGTTGACAGTAGAATTTTGATTTCCTTTAATAATGAGGAGATACATAATGTAGTGTAGTTTTTATTTTATAGAAACATGAAGGCGTGTACAACATTTGTGTATACGTTGTATAATTATTGTAATCTCGTCTCTAGATTCTCTTTATCAAGTCTTTGTTAATATTAAAATTACCTACAACTTTCAGCGCATTTTCGTTCCGAAACGTAGAAGGTATCAGGTAGTTTCTTCTTATAATTCTTTGACTTCATGTATAAACAATTTAAATTTGATAATAGGTACGAAGTCATAATCTTTGTAAATAAAGTCGTTTACTACAAGACAAAATATTTGACATATTAACTTATTTGTAGCGTATATATGATGCATTTTTTTAATCAATTCCACCACATTTCTGGTATTCTCTTCTGACATGGAGTAACTGTAATCCACTTCTCAGATTGGGGCGCCTGGAAGGCGGGGTTACACTGTTCCGATTATATAAAAGTTGGTAATTAGATGGTAATGATGCACCAGGATAGACTAAATTTAATTTAATAAGGCCATTTTTTGTCTTAAACTTTCCTGACATTTGTATTACAAGTGGGAAAAAACTCCGAAAAAATCTCACCCAGAAAACTTGTCGAGCCCAGGGCTGCTCGACAAGGCACACATGCTACCTCGAGACCAGAGCGGTGAACATTATGTAAAATGTAAATAGTCGTTATTTTGTAAACTGAAAATTGGCATGCTCCATTAATAATAGGGATAACAATAATACTAATTTTAAATAATCCTTTGTGTCCCTTAACGTGACTTACGCGTCTCATTGAGTAGCCCGGGGAATCGTTGCGGCTCATACTTACATCTACGAAACCAAGATAGTACTAGGATGGGAATATTCGGTAAATTTTGCTTAGAGGCCTTTTTATTCAGGCTTAAGAATCATTTACGAGTCTTAAAATCTTCAGACTTGGGACCCACGACTTAAAGTCCCACCCGCAGGAATTTTTCCTAAAAATCCATCGACCCCGGCCGGGTTTGAACCCGCGACCCTCGGGGCTAGAGACACAAAACATAACCACTAGACCACCGCGGAATAATAATAATAATAATAATAATAATAATAATAATAACAATAATAATAATAACTCCATTTTACCTGGCAGAGTTAAGGCATTAAAGCCTTTTCTATCACTTTACCAGGTTAGATAAAACATACAAAAATTACTGTTACATCTAAATTACAATAAACAAAATTATTACATATTATATCTACAATGTCCACCGCTGTGGTCTCGAGGTAGCGTGCTGCCTTGTCACGCAGCGGGCCTGGGTTCGATTCCCGGTCAGGGCAGTTTTTCTGGGTGAGGTTTTTATCGGGGGTTTTTCTCACCTGTAAGGCAAATGTCAGGAAAACTTTAAGACCCAAACGGTCCCCGAAATCATATGGCCATCATCATGATCCTTATCATTATTATCATCATCACCATCCTTCACCGGTGTGGAAAGCAACTGGAAGCTACCACACCTACAATTACCTAGTAAAACTGCAAGCATAGCATGAAAATGCTATTATTGCAATGAAGGACCTGCCTTCGGGCAGAATTACCATCGATGGATATCTAGAATAAATTATTAATTAAAATACATTTTTATTTACTCTAGATCAGCGGTGACCAACTCACGTTCTTTGTGCAAGCGTACTCTACTCTGCACGTGTGCACGACAGAAGAGCAGACACAATCAAGAAAGAATGAAGGGAGGGAGGTTTGGGACACGGCGGAAAGTTAAGAATGCGGCGTTGCTGTCTAAACTAATGTCACTTTGCTAGAATTCTCATAAGTAATGCTACGAGTGATTTCCAAATTATCGATAAATTCACGACTCAGGAAGTGAGGAGTGAATTTATCTAGAGAATTTGGAAATCAAGAGTGGCATTTGTTAAGACTATTTAACGAATAAAATTAAGCAGTTTACTCACAGATCATTGTTTAACTATAGTTATTTTAAAATATTTATGTATTTAATGTAAACGGCGATGTTTGAAAACAAATCAGAAATGTGAGGTTATATTCATTCATTGCAACTAGATCATATTATTTATTGCCAAATGAGATCGCAATGTTGTAAGAGTGCACCGAAGTGGAGAAATAATGAAACACATCAGACTATATATCATAATCAACATTACGGGTTATTCATTTATTTTTTTAGTAAACAACTCAGTAAAATCAAGGAATCTGTTCATTATTTGCTATATTCAAAGTATTTGTTGGAGAAAAAATAATGTTTTGTCCTGTTCAGAACATTAAAAAGGAGGAGCTTTCTTTATAAAAAAACAGGAACTGATAAAGAGAAATCGATAAAGAGCGAGGTGAAACACGACTGTCATTGGTTGTAAGACAAAATTCATTGAAACGAGATTGGTCATTGACTAGCATTTGTGGCATGAGTTAAATAGTCGGTGTAATCATGCCGGAACGTGCAGCAGATTTGAAACGGAGTTCTTCATCCCCTATTGTTTGCTTTAATCAGCAATGGGAACATTTATACTTATTTAACGAATATGAAGGAAAGAGAAAACGTTTAATGTGTCTGAAAGTTCATACTAACGTGAGAAAGTTCAATATTCAGAGATATTATTCTACATATAATGTGAATTATAAGGATACCGACCTTATAGCGCAAGCTGAAAAAATAAAGAAAGCTATTCATCCGTGACTGCACACATAGTGTACATTTATTTCAAGACTCTTATGCTATTTTTAAATGTATTTATTTGCGTTAGTTCAAATTTTAACCATTACACATTATTATTATAATTATTATAATTATTTTTAACTGTCTATATGTCCCGTTCTTTCCCATATGGGGGTTTAGAGGTTCCCTAGTGGGAGTGTTTAACCAAGCTAATATAATTACTCTTATGTACCCATATATGTCAGTTATTATTATTATTAATTATTATTATTATTATTATTATTATTATTATTATTATTATTGTAGGCAGAAACGTCTGCTTGTGAGTCAGTTGCTCGTGTCAGCTACCAAAATTGCAATGCATATTGGGAAATCACGACGCATCTTGTCTGATGGCGAATTTATGAAAGACGGTAAGAAAATAGCAGCTGAATTGTTATGCCCTAATCAAACTGAGATATTTGACGCAATTAGTATTTTTCGCACAATTGTTACTCGTCGTATGTATACAATAACTTGCTGGTGATATTTTTCACAAGTTAGAGAAGTAGCAAATAATTTTATTGTATTTTCTTTAGCTTTGGATTAAAGTGTTGGTATCTTCAGCACAGTAGGCCTACAAATGACTCTTTTATTAGGAGTGAAAACTCCGAACTAGAAGTTACGGAAGAGCTGTTAGATCTAGCGACAAAAGCAGTTACAACGACAAGCTCTTACATATAAGAGTGTGTAGAAGAAGCTGTAGGAAGTATCAATCTTTCACAGAATTTACTAGTATCTGTAACCACAGATCTATAACCACTGGGTAAGGTAGAGTGTAGCTTGGGAATTGTGCAGGCTTCATTGACAAACTAATAGATCAGAGCATCTGGGGTATCCATTGCATCATTCATCAAGAAAATCCGTGTGCTAAAAGGGTTTTGCTGAATGAAGTGATGAGTGTTGTAGTTAAAACAACAAACATGATTAGATCCTATGGATGGAAATAACACCAGTTCAAAAAGTTTTTTGATGGATCTTGATTGCGAGCATGAGTCATACTCTATTTCACTGAATGTAATGGTTCAACAAGGGGGAATTCTTGAATCGATTCTTCGAGTTACTTGATAGAATTGTGGTATTCATAGAAATGATAGGCTCAGTACAGTAATGTTGTATGTGTGTTCTATGAATAAATCATGGCATTATGCTAAGAGTTTAAAATTATTTTAACCTTATTTAAAGCCAAACATAATTCTATTCACTTAATAATTGGCAACAACTCTTTAACTTAACAGGATTCCAATATTCAGGAACACCAAAAACTGCGCAATGTCGAAGAGAATGTTTAATGCTATTTTTGTAAAGACTAGATGCCTCTGAGTGGACGGCTGCATACTGGTCGACCAGCGATGCTCCTGCTTACTCGCGAGTGCACACGGCACTTCGTAAGTGCAACTGAGCTGGTCATTGCTGCTCTACATTTAACAAATTAAATTTTATTATTATGTACCGACCTATACTTTTCATAACGACCTGCAAAAGCATTCGGGGACACAGTTTGAACCCTGAAACTTCTAGGCTATACTAATCCGTAACTTCCCTAACTTATTTCGGAACGAAAATGCGTTGCCTGCTTATAAAAATTGTGAAAATCAAACTTTTAATAAATCGTGCATTACTTACAGGTAATGCTGGTTGCACGGACATCTGAGGGCTCCTTTCTTTGTGGAGGAGCTGTGCTCGCGAGGAGATTCGTGATTACAGCAGCTCATTGCGTTCACGGGTATGTAACATACACATTAACATAAAGAGAGGTGTATAGGATAATTCAATATACATATTAGAATAATGCCTCTCTTTATTTTATATTATTATATACAGGGTGTAACTAAAGTACCATTTCAGACTTTTAGGACATCTAATGGAGGCCAAGAAGGTTACATTTAGCATAGGATTCAAGTCCCGAAACATAATATCTTCCCGCAAAATGCACACAAAATACCATAACACACGTTCACCCTCCCGCATTTTCGGCGCCAAAGACCCTACACGTTCTCCCAACTTGACCCCACTAGACTACTGCCTGTGGGATCATATTAAATCTCTGATTTACAAGATCACTGCGGCATCCGAGGAAGAACTTCTTGCGCGGGTTATTCCTGCGGCGGATGTTGTAGGACCAAGGATTTGTAATCGTGTGTACCAGGAAATGGTACGGAGATTCCGTATTTGTGTTGACATTGGTGATCGTCACATCGAGCCCTTCTTGTGGACCCAGACGGCAGCAGTAGGTGAGAGAAAGAGAAAGAGAAAGAGAGAAAAACAGAGAGAAAGAGAAAGAGAGAGAAAGGGAGAGAGAGAGGGGAGAGAGGGAGGGAGACAGAGAGGGAGAGAGGGGGGAGAGAGGGGAGAGAAAGAGGGAGAGAGAGAGGGAGGGAGGGGATAGAGAGAGCGAGAGAGATAAGGAGGGAGAGAGAGAGGGAGGAGAGAGGGAGAGGGAGAGGGAGAGAGAGGGAGAGGGAGAGAGAGGGAGAGACAGATGGAGAGAGAGGGGGAGGGAGGGAAGGGGATAGAGAGAGCGAGAGAGATGGAGGGAGAGAGAGGGATAGGGAGGGAGGGAGAGAGAGGGAGGGAGGGGAGAGGGGGAGAGAGAGAATGTGAGGGGGAGAGAGCGATAGAGAGAGGGAGGGAGAGAGAGAGAGAGGAAGGGAGAGAGAGAGGGAGGGAGAGCGGAAGAGATAGAGAATTGTGTTGTATTTTGCGTGTAGCGGGAAAACAGTACGTTTCCAGACTTGAGTTCCTATCCTAAACGTAACTGTCTTGGTTCCCACTACACGTCCTCAAAGTATGTAATAGGAATTTAGTTATAATAAAAAAAAGTTTTATTTTGGTATTTTGGAAATTGGGGAAATACTCCGATGACTGCGTAAATTATACATTGTACTCATACCACCTGCTGCTGATTATTTTTTTACAGATATTTATGAAAAAAATAAGCAATTATTAATTTAGTCATGTTTTCATAAATTGATGAAAACATTAAATATAAACACGGATATTTTTATTGATTTGATTCCTTTCATCCCTCTGCAGAACATAAGTACTCCCTCGTGGAAATTTCTTAATCATACAAATTTCGTAACGTTTATTTGCCAACAGATGTCAGCGATGAACATGTTATTAGTATACTGCCTCGAGGCGACTTCTAGATAAGAAACTATGGTATTACTCGGATGAAGGTCGGTTTAATATTGCTCAGATATCTTTTATTCAGATATGAGGTTCTTTTACGAGGCCGAAAGTCTTGAGAGTAGGTACCCACGGCTTAAAGTCCCTCCCGCAGGATTTGTTCCTGGAATGTTTCCTAAAAGTCCATCAATCTCGGCTGGGTTTGAACCCGCGACCCTCGGAACTAGGTCCAAGGAATATAACCACCAGATCACCGCGGCCTACAAACACAGATATGTTGCAAAAAAATTATTAAGTTACAAATTATTTAGTAACGGGTGAAACAAAAAGAAGAAGAAAAAATAGGTATAGGTCATAAAGAGATAAACAAAAAAGTCCGTCACGCAGGAACTCCGTAAAGTAAGTGAACTCCTCATCAACTCGAAATTACGGTTCAATTTTGCTTCTTTACGAAAAATATATTTATTTTGTTAAATTGGAAATATTCAATTTGTAATACGTTAGCTTATTTAAAAGAAAAAAAGCATAACCGTACATTATTATCTATTTGCAGGTTGTTGTATAATTTGACACCAATTTCAATTATGCTTACTGATTCATTTTTCCATTACTTCTTTTTCTTCTTCTTCGTGGGCTAGGCACAAAAATTGCCTCTTCCGTCCATCGTTTCACTGGCCTTCCTACATTCCTTGGTAATCTTGTTACATTCATCATTTCTACATGTCTAAGCTATTTTTTCTCTCTATATTCTTTGATTTTTATCATCAATGGATATAGGCCTATATTTAACTCTGATCTTATATCTTCATTATTTATCCGATCAAATCTTGTGCAGCCTTTTATTCTTCTAAGGAAGTTCATTTCTGCGCTTTGTATTCCACTGTGTAATTACACAAGTTTCACTCGCATAAATTAATGCAGGATCTGCCAATGTTATATAAAACTTCAATTTTTTTTCCAGTACTTTATTAAAAATATTAAATTAATTAAACTTACCTATTATACCGAAAACAAGATTTCGATACAGGGATTACGTCATACTGCGCAATCTATACGTCATCGCGTCTCCATTTCGTGTGCGATCTTTGTGAACAGTGCCAAATGCTCTCTTACCTACCACTTCCCTTCCTAGTACGCACCGTGTGCTATCGCGCATTCTCCCCTCTTCTTTGAACTCTCATAAAAAACTGTGTTTTCTAACATCGAATCATCATCTGTTGAGTTATCGTTGGATTCTAGTCAATATAGCTCAGAAGAGCTAGTTTGGTTTGTTAGTCCGTTGGGCCAGGGTGGGGCCGCAAGGACTGTATACCCCAACCCGAGGCTGGACTAGTGTGAGTGTAAAAGTATGTATGTTTATTAATATTATTTTTGTACAAGATGATCAATGATAGCGTTGTTTTCGTTGTTAAACTAATTGTTTATTTAGTTATTTTCAAGACGCTCTAAATTGATTACGTACAGAAATTTACAAAACATAGACGATACTAAACTAAAATCAGACGCTTTAGAACTACCTTGGTACACAATATGGAATCTTAGATCAGTTGATGAAAAAGTAGACACATTTAATACACTGATGCTACAACTTTATGACAGACATGCACCAGTAAAAACCCGACGATTTTCCCGCCCCCCTGCTCCCTGGATGAATGACTCAATACGTGAACTTATGTCAAAACGAGACAAAGCATACCGAACATACAGACGACATAAAAATGACGAGAACTGGCAACTGTACAAACAACTTAGAAACACAACTACACAAACTATACGCAATGCCAAACTACGACACGCCCACAGTATAATCGGACCTGAAATAAGTGCACGTGACACTTGGCGAAATCTCCGTACAATGGGACTTAGACAGTTGAATCCCTCAACTGACTCTATAGACATTTCTGTAGATGACTTAAATGAACATTTTACATCAATACCCATGACACCTCCAGACAACAAGACTAAAATAGACATTCTTAAAGACTTTTCCCCATCCCCCCATTTAGGAAGAGATAAATTTTACTTTAACGACATTTCGCCTATAGACGTTAAAAAAGCACTCAAGCGGATTAAATCCAATGCACAAGGAACAGATAACATCAGCATTTTAATGCTAAATAAAATCATTGACATTATACTACCAACAGTGACTCATGTTTTTAATGCTTCCCTTATAACTTCTATCTTCCCTACTGTATGGGAACAGTCGAGAGTTCGGCCTATACCAAAACTAAGTACACCAACTAAATGCAATGACTTCCGACCGATTAGCATCCTTCCGACATTATCTAAAGCCCTGGAACATATTGTACATAAACAAATGACTGAATATCTCCAAGA
This sequence comes from Diploptera punctata, assembly GCA_030220185.1. Classification (NCBI taxonomy): domain Eukaryota; kingdom Metazoa; phylum Arthropoda; class Insecta; order Blattodea; family Blaberidae; genus Diploptera; species Diploptera punctata. The sequence continues at coordinate 189,747 of JASPKZ010007792.1, read as the reverse complement.
AAATCACCTCCTTGATCCTTATCAATCCGACTTTAGATATGGTCATAGCACAACCACAGCTTTGCTAAAAATTACTGAAGATATTCGTGAAGCCGTGGACAGACGTCAATTGACTCCTTTAACCTTACTTGACTTCAGCAAAGCCATTGACACAGTAGACCACGACTTATTTATGATAAAGCTCAAGAACCTACACTTGTCTGACAGCGCTGTATCCTGGTTCGACTCATACCTGCACGGTCGTCAACAATACGTTTCATTAAACTCTAGATCTTCGTCTTGGCGCAACGTGCCGGCTGGAGTCCCCCAGGGCAGTGTTCTCGGACCTCTTCTTTTCTCAATCTACATAAATGACTTGCCAACTGTACTAAAGCACTGCCGTTATCACCTCTACGCTGATGATCTCCAAATTTACCTACATTCACCTCCTCATTCTCTCTATAACAGCTTGACAAAAATGAATGACGATCTCATATCCATGTTTAACTGGTCTTCAAGTATCGGTCTAAATCTAAATCCTAACAAGTCACAAGTAATTCTAATGGGACAACAAAGACTGCTTACAACCTTTGACATATCTACACTTCCAAACATTACTATAAATAATATAATTATCCCTTATTCTTCTTCAGTAATAGATCTTGGACTACATCTAGACGCAAATTTAACCTGGCAAACACAAGTGAAACACATATGTAAAAAGACTTTCTCAATCTTACATTATCTTAGACGTTTAAAGAATTTTCTCCCAGTTTCGTTAAAACAAATCGTTGTGCAGAATCTTGTGTTACCACACTTCGATTATTGTGACATTATATATAATGATCTAAACTATGACTTGTCGCAGAGACTGCAGCGTGTTCATAATGCTTGCGTTCGATTCATTTTCAATATCCGCCGTTATGACCATATTTCCGAACACTTTAATAACCTCTCTTGGCTCCGTCTTACTGACAGACGTAAATTGCACTCTCTTTCACTACTTTTCAAGCTTCTGAATTCCTACATCCCTACTTACCTGGCGTCCAGATTTGAGAAGTTATCCTCTTACCACAATATTGACACTAGGTCACAAGATAGCAGTCTGCTAACAATTCCTCTTCATAGCACTTCCTCCTATTCTACTTCCTTCACAGTAGCCTCTGCCCGCTCCTGGAATCTCCTTCCTCAAGATATCAGGGGTTATTGCACACTTGGTGCCTTTAAGTCACGCTTATACAGTTACCTGTTGTCTAATAATTAATTTTTCTCTATTTATTTAATTTTATACTATGTCATTAATCTTTTCCTCGTTTTTTATATATCCTGTACATATTATATATTTAATTCGTTAAATTTAGAGTAAATAAAGAATCATTATAAATATTAATTGTATTGTATTCATAACTTGTAATCGTTTATATATATATATATATATATATATATTGTAATTTAGATTTAAGACTATTTTTTTGTTTGTATTTTTTTAAACCTGGTTGAGTGGTAGACAAGGCCTTAAAGCCTTAACTCTGCCAGGTAAAATAAAGCTATTATTATTATTATTATCATTATTATTATTATCTGACTATACTTTTGACTCGCATTAAAACTTTAGTTGTATATTTTACTTAATTATGTCTATTCATTTAGCAGCTAGCCTATTTCAGATATGAAAGTAAACATTCCAAAACTTACTCAAGCGTGTGTGAGTTCCTCTTTCCTTAAAGCTTCCACGATTATAGCTTGTAGCTCACTGCACATTACGTGTTTGAAAATTTATTAAGGAAAGTTCAATTAATCTTTGCCTTTTATGGGCCCGGGCAAAGATATCTTAATTTGAGCAATCTATGTTTTCTATTCAAAATAGTTATCAACAATAACGGTTTGATCGAGCACCAATACGGTGCAATTAATGGTAGCAGTCAGAGTGGTATTTAACAGCACAAAATGGTAGAACAGCGTGGTTATACTGCACACTATCTCATAAGTTATATTGTCAATTTAAGAGTTAATTAAATAGAGCTATACTCTGCGACGAATCAAACATGGCGGTTGCTAGAGTCAAGTTTTAATTTAGGATTTCAGGCAAACCCATCTTTCTATTCTAATAGTAGGATTCAATTGATTTTTGCAGAATACCTTCCTACATTAGTTTAATACCATATACTAAGTTTCGTTGTGAAGCATAAAAAATTGTGACCTTGAGATTTTTACACTTTTGTCTCAGATGAATTCCTACAACTAATTGTCCGATTTTATTAGTTAAAGAACTCGACATTACTTTTTTTAATTAATTGCTATATGCCAAGTTCGCTTTCGATTAAACAGAAATTGGAGCTGCTAGACAGCTAACGGATATATATTTTAGGTGTTACACACTTATAAATGTTAATGCTTTCCATAGAGAATCTAATGACACCTTAAACTCCATTTCTACAAGAATGTGACTTACCTGGTTCTTTCCTTCCCCCATTCATTTGCAATAAATAATATAACTACTAACCAAACGTAAAATCGTAAGACCTAAGAACCAATGGAAATAATATCTATAAATATTGGAGAAGGGACGGCTAAGGTCAAACTAATGACGTTTATGATGATGAGTCCTGTACCGAACCAATTGATTTAAGGCATTATACCTTGGCACAGAGCTATCGAACATGCGCTAGTTCGAGTCCTATAACTAACTAACTAACTAACTCACTGGTACTATCGACCCCTACGTTCATGGCCGCGCGGACATAAGCTCTCCAGACATCCCTATCCTGCGCTAATGTGTTCCAATCATTCTCTGTATAATCTACTTCCCTCAAATCATAGTTAATGTTATTCTCCCATCTCATTCTTTGTCTACTAACTGGGCGTTTTCCTACTGGTTCTCCAACAAGAAGCTTCCATGCACGTCTTTCATTCCCCATTCCTCCCACATCGCAGTCTACGAGACTTAATTGTTCTTATTATATCTGGCTTCTTATATGAAAGTAAATGCGCACAAATGTGCAAATTGTTAGTAAATTTAGCATAAGCAAAACTTGTTAAACGATAATTGTCTTTCCGCACACTTTTCGACGTGATATCGTTCACATGGATTGTTGCACAGTTCGCATATGCATTCTTGGTTTGGCTCGTGGAATCGCTTTATGCTGCAAACCTTGTGGTGAAAGCCATGGATTGCATACCGTGTTAGGATGTGCCTCATCTCGTAGTTTGGTCGTGTCCACTCTCTCGTACACATAGCCTCTGTTGTGTAGAATTCGCTGCAGATGTCATTCCTCTTCTCCTGTAGTCCTTGCATTGTTGTCTCATATGCGCAGGTGTTCGATAGGAATAGCTGCCGTCTAATGTCTTCAATGAAGAAGGTTTCTTTCATTAAGACGTACGTCATTCTTGAAGGTGCTGTTTTTCCAACTCCCAGAACTCTTTTCATGAAGCGTGCTTTTACTGTTTCTATTTGTGTCAAGTCTCTGTTTGTGAGTTTGTCCCATAATATGTTAATTCCATATGTGTTTATGGGAGTTATGACTGTCTTGAAGAGCAGTCATATAGCTGTTTATGTTTATAATTGGTGGAGATTTTTGATGCTGTATATCGCTCTTATTGCAGCTGAAACCTTCTGTTGCACATGTATTCTGTAGGATTTAATGGTTGTTTGTAGGGTGATGCCTAGGTAGGTGAATTGCGATACAACGTCTAGTGGCTCACCAAGAGCATTAGCCTGTCATTTTCAGTAGGTTTTCCTCCTTTTCTGAAGGTCATCTGTTTAGTTTTCTGATGGTTTATTTGCAGGCAGTTTTCATTTGCCCATTTTTCGAGTCTATTTAATGTGCACTGTAGTTCATCTTTGTTTGATGATCCTAATACCATGTCATCAGCGTACATTATGATCGATGTCGCACTATCTTTGGTGATATCCACAATATCAGCTGTCATGATATTGAAGAGCAGTGAGCTGATGGGGTTCCCTTGCAGTACCCCATTTGTTTGCTTTATTTTCTTTGATAGTGCGACCTCTTCTTATAAATACCATGTAATTCACTGTTATGTAGTTTTCTCCATTCACCCGCCTCTTTTTGGTCCAAAATTTTCCCTAAGAGCTTTATTGTCAAATACTCGTAATCTCCTTTCTTCCTTTAAAGTAAGAGTCCATGTTTTCTTTCCACATAATATAACTGGTAGAATAACAGTTTTATGTATTTTCGTTTAACGATTTTTGAAAGGAGTTGGGATGACAAGAATCTCTGTAATGCATAATAGCACACATTTCTACAATTGGGCCTATGTTTAATTATCTGTGCACCTCATTCCTATTTGTGATTATTGTTCCTAGATCGAGTCCCATGGAGGAAGAAATTTTTTCATGAACTTTCAGGTAGTATAAGACCGATACCCACTCATCATTTGCAGCTTATTAAATAGGTTTAGAAACCAGCTATAACAGCTGGGGGAGACTCAAAACACTGACCACATATCATCTTCATATTTAAGTGACACGTGTGGATGTGAGGCTAGCAGTTGTCTGGTAGGTCAAGGACATTCTAGGTCAGAGACACCACGCAGTTTAGTTGATGTTTTACTATGAGGTTTTTTTCATCATCATCTTCATGGTATGCCGTCGACCTGTTCCGCTTTCAGAATTCATCTTCCCATCGTCTTCTAGGACGTCCCACATCTCTATAGCTTTGAGGTTGGTAAAACAGTGCTTGTTTTGTTAGCCTAGAAGAGTCCATTCTTAAAATATGTTCATGCCATTTTTGTTTATAGTTTTGTATTTTTTTCATTTAGATTAAAAATTTTGAGTTCTTGCCTAATTGTTTCACTAGGAATATGGTCTCTTAGAGTATATCCTGCAACGTATCTGAGGAACTTCATCTCTGATGTAGGTTAAAAAAAACTTTTATTGTAACATATCGAAATAGGAAGTTTATTTTCATTCCAACTCTTCTTTTTGCCTTAGTCAACTATTGACTTCCACCGATGTGATTTCGGAGTAGCGTCGCTGCTTCGAGTGCAACTGGCTCGGGTTAAATCCCTTGTCGGAACAAGATTCCTAGGAGATGGTTTTTTCCCGAGTTTTTCTTCATCTCTAAGACAAATGTCAGGAGACGTTCAAGTCAAAATGATCCCGAACATCATAATCATTATCACATTCGTCATGTTTAGTATGAATATGTGGGTGAATGGTATGTTCCGTCTTAAAGTTTTGTTATTTTGGAGGTGTCCCTGGATTAAATCTCTTTTGGGCGAGGTTCTCCATGTCTTTGTTTTTGGTCAAAACAAATATATGTATATGATCCAAAGTTCAAAATCCATCTCCCGACAGTTCGTGTCACTGTAAGGCCCGGACGACATGGAGAATTTTAAATTACACAAGATCACAACATAGTATCTTGCTTAATATACCGCAACATAAGACATCACATGACTCCATGTCATATACCACCTTTACTTCTCGCAACTGGAATTCCCTACCACAAGAAATAAGGGGCTGCCGGACATTGGTATCTTTTAAAAGAAATCTAAATTTATATTTGCTCTAACCTCGACTTCATTATTACCCAGTGTAAGGAATATATATTAATTGGTGTTTCTCGTATAATTTATCATATTTATATTATTATTATTATTATTATTATTATCATCGTAAGTATTATTATTGTTATCGTATAAAATGTTGTTTGTACATGGAATTTACATTGCTACATTTAATGTATCTTTAACTGTTTATAATTAGTATAGTGTATATCTATCCATCCATAGTAATTCTGCCCGAAGGCAGGTGCTTCACTGCAATCATAGCGTTTTCATGCTATGCTTGCAGCTTTACTAGGGAATTGTAGGTGTGGTAGCTTCCCGTTGCTTTCCACTGTATATCTATATTTGTCAAATATTTATTTGTATTTGTGCTTGTTGAGTGGAAGAGAAGGCCTTATGGCCTTAACTCTGCCAGAATAAATAAAGCATTATTATTATTATTATTATTATTATTATTATTATTATTATTATTATTATTATTATTATAGGGCACTAAACAAATAATGGCAACACTGTTGTAAATCAGCGATCTTATTGGTGGCCATTGTAATATTGTAATAAGTTGTTTAGCAGTCTTTGTTGTATAAATCTGTAACACTGAAAGTCTCGAAATAGCAATATTTTGTGAACACATCCACTGTTTCTCACATATAGTAAAGTAATACCGCCCTAAAAGATGTCCAGTAGAATTTTTTTTATAGAAGGTGGAATTGGGAAGCGTTCGACATCCACCAAATTCATTAGACATGAGCCCTTGTGACTATAACTTATTCTCAAAAGTCAAAGAACCTCTACGAGGCATTTGATTTGAATCAAGAAGTGATATCCAGAAAGCTCTAGATCGATCAGATGAGGGAGATATCCAGAAATGTAGCTGCAACTGGAGTGCACCGACTCCAAAGGATTTAGCAACGTATGGTTGACTTGGCCCCTCCATGGTATCTTTACCTTGTCGTGGTGGAGTGGCTTGCGTGCTTACATGATCCCGAGAGCTATGCCGGCGGTAGCATTGCTGCCGATAGGGTTACCCATGCCGGATTGGTCGAAGGTGATAAGCCAGACGAAAAAAGTACCTTGGGCGAAAGAGTGACGATCTTTCACCGTAAAAATACAACCGTCAAGAAATGCGGACATGGGTTCATCTGGGGTAAAATTTTCCGGAGGTCAAATAGTCCCCCATTCGGTTCTCCGGGCGGGGACTACTTCAGGGAACCCATGCCAAAGGCTCACTCAGGATAGGGATGTATGGAGAGCTTATGACCGCGCGGCCATGAACCTACGGGTTCGATAGTGCCAGTGAGTAAGTAAGTAAGTATGGTTGACTTGGCAAGAGACTGTAAATGAAGTTCGAATGTCAAAAGCATTGTGATATTAGAGCAATGATGCCATTACTTATGGAATGCCCTAGTATAAAGTGAGAGGTTGAAACTATGATGGAGAACAATAATAGTGAATATTGATTTTTAGAACATCATCATCATCATAGTACATTCACGAATTTAGGTCATTTGTTGACCTGTTTCGGCCTCAAGAGAAACACAATCCAAAAGTCTTTTGAGTGGACGTCCTGGTCTTCTTCTTCCTGCAGGTTGATATCTTAACATTTGTTTGGGTATTCTGTGATCTTCCATTCGATGAACATGTTGCATCCATCTTGACTTATAATCAGAAATTTTGTTTTCTAAAGGTTCCATGTGTAATTCTTCTAAGATGTCTTCAGTTTTTTGTGATCTAGTAGTGTGTATCCTGCAGTCCTCCGAAGGTATCTCATTTCAGCAGATCTAAGTCTCTGTATATCCTTCTGTTTCAACGTCCATACTTCGCTACCATACAAAAGAGTTGGACGAGCCAGTTTTTTTTCAATTCCTTCTGGATTTTTTTCATGTTGAGACTTGAAAGTAGTTTTGAAGTTCCTTAGGTTAATGGCCCGACGCTAAGTAGTCCAGTGGTAGGGCTGCTACCTTTTAGTCTCTGGACATACATTAGGATACCGCATTTACTCAGTACCCGATGGAACGGTTATACCGCCGTGACTCGGTCCTCAGAGCCTCGTTTGTGAAAACGGGTTGTACCACGAGAAGGTGAGGATGAGAACTGGGTAGGAGAGGTTATACACACGTCACTTCCCCTTACAACCCATTTTTAAAAGATAGAAATTAATATTATTGTTTTCACAGAGTGACGGCTGAAAACGTAGAGCTCTTCGCCGGGAATGTGGACAGAGATAAACAGGACTGGGTGACAGCAATGGTTAGAGTGATACATGAACATGAGGAATACAATCATGTTAGGTACTACAACGACATCGCTCTCTTAGAAGTGAGTACCAACTCAGCCAAATATTTCATTCAACAAAAAAACATTTAAAATGCATGACACATTTAGATTATACAGAATGTTTCAGAATATGTATTAGAGACGTATAGTGGTTGTAAAGGGGACTTAGTAGATAAAGTTTTGATAAGGAACCCATTTCTGGAAACGAACCATTTAAGATGTAAAATTAGTTTGAAGATCGAAACACAATGGGTTGATATCGTGTGTCTTGTGTTTCAGAATAAGTATTACAGACTTCTAGGGGTTGTACTACCTGTCGAATTTGAGGAAGATCACCTCGCACGAATTCTGGCGGCAGCAGAAATTATTGAGCACACACCAGGTCTTGTGGGGCGTGTGTATGAAAACATGCATCGCAGGTACACTTGTGCAACGAACAACAGGGTCGCCACGTGGAACCACATTTGCAGTACAATCCCTAGAAGTCTGTAATGCTTATTCTGAAACAAAATACATACGATATCAGCCCATTGTGTTTCGATCTTCAAACCTATTTTACATCGAAATGGCACGTTTCCGGACATGTGCACGCCTTAGAACCTAAATCAAATTTATAATCTTTATATAAAATTACTATCAATGGGTTCTTATCAGGACTTTATCTATCTCTACAACCCTTAGAAGTCTGTAGCCTAAACTTATTCTGAAACACCCTGTTTATCATGTAGATGCAGATATTAATAGAAAATATGAGAAGTGTTAGGCGCCTACCAGGAATTTTGGGTCAGGTTCGAAAATACTTTATCCAATACAATAAAAGAGAAAAAATAATATGTTTTGGACAGGTATTTAAGCCCATTATCTCCAGTTTTATTCGTTGGCGTTCTAACCAATTGTGCTACTCAGATAGTCCAGGCTTTGACACACATATCTTTCCATTTGAGATTCCCGTAAACCTATAGCACTGAATTTTTATTCATCTTGTAACAGACCTCTTGTACTAACAAGGGAACTGTCAATCATTGCATGCCGAAACCTACCTTGAAATTTCTTCTAAGAAGCTTTGAGATATGCCAAGGCCGTGTCCAAAATATATTATCTGCCGCTTTAAACTGCAGGGCACTAGAATCCAGCGCTAAATCTCTTATTTATAGATTGGATAAACCTCACTATTTGCCGTTCTCCGTTATTTGCCGATACATTTCCAGGTAGCTATCGGCATGCAATGGTTGAGGGTTCCCTGTAAGCTGTGCAATATTTTAATAGATTCTATTCTTATTTATAACAAATTAGAAATAAAAAAAATACAGTAAAAGCTCCTTATTCGCGATTCCCTTATTCGCGTTGAAAAATTGCGACACAAAAATTTTCTTTATTCGGCAAAAAATTCTTTATTTGTGGATCCAGCCCGGTATGTTAGAAGGATTAGTATCCTATATTAACGCATCGGCAACTTTTTTTTTTTTTTTTTTACTTTAGGCACGCGCCAAGGAGCGATTCAAACCAAATGGAGAAATTAATATCAAAGTAAAACAAGCCTTATTAGTCACTAAGCCTAAAGTTGTTTGTTAAAAGCCACCGCCGCCGTAATTCACGTGCCGCTATGTCCTTTGATAAATACCGCCCACGCCAGGATAGGTGTTTCATTCTTTCAACTTGTCATTCGTTGCAATAATTTTGATTGAATAACACGTGTCTCTTCTGCTTTGTTGCCAATTTTTAATGTCGAGTAAAAGGGAAGAACATTAGTTTCGAAACAGGAAAAAGGTAGTTTTGCCGCTTAAAGTAAAAATATAAATGTTTGACCGTTTACGTGTCGGCGAGTCGTATAGGCCTACGTCTATATCACGCTGTTTCAATGTTAATGAATCAACTGTACGATTCATCAAGAAATCCGAAGACCAAATAAGGAATTCTATAGCTGAATTCACAGCTGAATATCAATCTGAATTGAAAGATCTTTTAAAAGCGGCAAAACAGAAAAAAAATACTAAGTTCTTTAAGTCCTTGTCTAAGCCTGACAGTAATAATTAATAGAAATTGTTCAAAATCTCTCATTAATTGATTTTATTTTGACAATTTTTATTTTATTTCGGAATCTTGTAACGTATCCCCCATACACCCATACAAATTATAATTCCTTATTCGCGGTATATATTCAGAATATATTCCCCGCGAATAAGGAACTTTTACTGTATTGCAAGAATTTAATAAAATAAATGCTATGACTTATGCAGATTATATTTTTAATATTAATAAACTTTTATTATTGTATGAAATGATATTCAGGCATTAATTGCACCGTTAATTTCTGAAGCCAAAGGCAGTGATTTTGAAAATAATAAATTCATTTTTAGGCAATGGCATAGACCTATATTATTATATGGACTATTTAACTAGTGCCCCAAATGGGAGTCAATCACCAACCACGTTTCAATGAATTATGTTTTACAACCAATGACAGTCATGTTTCACCTCGCTCTTTATCAAATTCTCTTTATCGGCTCCTGCTTTTATCACAATGAAAGCTCCTTGTTAATAATCTGAACAGGTCAGAGCAATATTTTGCAGTGACTGACTCTCCAAAAAATACATTGAATATAGCAAATAACGAACATATTCCTTCGAACTACACATTTGATAATGATGTGTTCAATAATTGCATTTTTAAATAATTATTTTACTGAGTTGTCTCCGAAAAAATTATTTAATAACCTCTTTTTTCTTCTTTGATCCCACAACAGGCCTCAGGAGGCCCTTGGGGTAGTAGGAGGTTAAGGCTCCTACTTTTTCTAGACAATCGGCACTTTATGTCAGCCGGGTTGTCAGCCCTGCGTGACGGCCGCCTTTACCCCCAGAACAGGCGTCTGGTACTCATTTCCGTTAGAGGCTGAGTCGACCCCAGGGCCATATTGCCGCCAGAAGGTTTGGGTCATTTTAAAAATCCTGACCCCCAACGGGACTTGAACCCTCGACCTTCCGGCTTGTAGCGCAGTGCCTTAACCACTACGCTACGGCGTTCCCCTTTAATAACCTCTAGCTTTGGTTATAATATACAGTTTGATGTGTTTCTTTTTTTTCCACTAGGGTGCATTTTTACAATATTGCGATCCTTTTTTGGCAATAAATAATATGATCAAGTTGCAGTGGATAAACAAATGAAACATAACCATACATTTCTGATTTATTTTAAAACATTTGTATTAAATATATATATATATATATATTTTAAAATGACTATATTTAAAAAATGATTTTTTTAGTAAACACCTTAATTTTATTTGTTAAATAGTTCTAACAAATGCCACTCTTGATTTCCAAATCGTCTAAATAAATTCGTCACTTCGTAAATGTATCGATGATTTGGAAATCACTCGTGACATTACTTATGATAATTTTATATGTTCTGGATTTTTACAGTTAGCAGAAGATTTGCCTATAGATGGGAAGAAGATCGCAGAATTATATATTAGAAATAATGAAGTACCAACTGGTACTAATTGTGTTATAACTGGATGGGGTTCTTTGAAACAGGTTAGTATATATATATGTATGTATGTAAATAGTAAATTTTTGATAAATGTATAAATAATATTCATTCATATTAATTAGGCTATATTGAAACTGTTCCCCTCTATTGTAATACTAACTTACTGACTCATTGACACTTTCGAACCGCGGTAAGTTTATGGTTGCGCTGTAAAGGCATAGATTCCCTGAAATAGTCTCCGCCCGAAGAATCGCATTTTACGTCCGGATAATTTTACTCCGGTAGAACCCATGTTTGCGTCTCTTGACGGCTGTAATTTTAGGGTGAAGGATCGTCACTCTTTCGACTAAGATACTCGTACTTTTTTCGTCTGGCTTATCGCCTTCGATCTTTCCGACAAGGGTAACATTTTCGACAACAATTCTACCGCCGACATAGTTCTCAGGGTCATTCATTACGAGTATTCGAGTATTTAAAAATAAAGTCCCTAGCAAAATTTCTGACCAAAAAAAAAAGACAAAAAGAGAGGTCAATGGAGAAACCACTCGTACATAACAGTGAGCTATATGATCATTATGGGAAACCAGATGTACCTAATAAGAACAGTTAAATCTCGTATACTGCGATGGTCAGGGCATGTGGCATTAATGGGGAATAATAAAGGAGCATTGGAAATTATTTCTGGAAAATTAAAGGAAAATAACCCAGTAGGTATGCCAAGAATAACATTAACAATGATTTGTGGGAAGTAACTTAGAGAATAATCGGAAAATATTAGCTCAGAATAGAGATGTATGGGGAGCTCATGTTCGCGCTGTCATTAATCTATTTGTGGTTCGATATTCTATTCCATAATGGTGAGTTAGTTTTCTTTTCATTATTTTCCCTAGTTTAAGCTCCTCCTTTGTAGGTAGGACTACGTACTTATATTTGGTTCATGCCATCCAACCTTTATAGGTTCACAACATTTCGGGAGAGAATTTTAAATTCAGGGTCACATATACTTTTTTGACTTAACAAGGATACGGAGGACCTTCTTGGACGAGTGAACATCTCAATATCAGGGCCCCTCCGAGAAAACACGAACATTTAAGAGAAGACACATCATTCACAGTATAGTACAAAACAAATATTATATGGGTGATAATTATAGTTTTAAGGTAACGATAAACCCCGAAAAAGACCCATTCAAGGAACCTGTTTCAATTGGGGATCGAAACCGGCCCCATTTGGTCTAAGGGGACAGCATTACTATTGGACCACAGTGTTGGACATTCATTGAAATTATTTTACAAATATAATTTTCCCGAAAAAAACATGCATTTATGATACATTATAATTTGTTATATTTATGTAATGAAATATACAGGTACTTAAACTCTGCGAATTTATATAACTTCCATCCTGAAGAGATTTTAGAACTTGATTTTGAAAAATCACTTTTATGTGCAATGCTGAATCTTCTAATCTTTTTTACTACTGAATTCGATAAGTAATGGAAACATTGTAGTAAATCAGCAATCCTAGTGCTGATCATTGTAGTACTACTGGCCGATAGCGAGGAGATACTGAAGGCCAACACGCACACACTATTGAGTAACACTAAGAAATTAGGACTGGAAGTAAATATCAGTAAAACTAAATATATGGTCACACGTAGAAATTCAGTATATAATGGAAATGGACAGCTAATGACAAATGAGGGAAATTTTGAGGAAGTGGCTGAATTCAAATACCTAGGAACAATAATCACAAATAGGAATAAGATGCACAAAGAAATTAAACATAGGCTCAATTCTGGAAATGCATGCTATTATGCATTGCAGAGACTTTTGATGTCCCAACTCCTTTCAAAAAAGTTAAGCTGAAAATATATAAAACTATTATTCTACCAGTTATATTATATGGGTGCGAAACATGGACTCTTACTTTAAGGGAGGAAAGGAGATTACGAGTATTTGAGAATAAAGTTCTTAGGAAAATTTTTGGACCAAAGAGAGATGAACAGACAGGTGAATGGAGAAGACTACATAACAATGAACTACATGGTCTTTATAGGAAGCCAGATATAATAAGAACAGTTAAGTCTCATAGACTGCGATGGGCAGGACATGTTGCGCGTATGGGGAATGAAGGACGTGCATGGAAACTTCTTGTAGGAAAGCCAGAAGGAAAACGCCCAGTTGGTAGACCAAGAATGAGGTGGGAGAACAATATTTACTATGATTTGAGGGAAGTAGATTATACAGGGAATGATTGGAAAGCATTGACTCAGGATAGGGATGTATGGAGAGCTTATGTCCGCGCGGCCATGAACCTATGGGTTCGATAGTGCCAGTGAGTAAGTAAGTAAGTAAGTGCTGATCATTGTAATCTTGTAGTATGTAGTTGAACCGTATAGTTATGTCTGTAACATTGAATGTCTCGAAGTAGCAATATTTTGTGAACACATTCACTGTTTCTCACATTCAGTAAGTAATACCGCCCTAAAAAGATGTTCAATAGAATTTGTTTATAAGTTGGAATTGAAAAGCACTCGAACATCCACCATATTCACCAGACATGAGCTCTTGTGACTATAACTTATTCTCAAATATTAAAAAAAAATCAAGGAAGCATTCGATTTCAATGAAGAGTTGAGATCCAGAAATGGTGCTGCAGATGGAGTGCACATCTTCCAAGGATTTGGCAACGTATAGTTGACTTGACAAGAGATTATAATTATATTCATAATGTCAAAAGTAACCTAAATACATTTTATATGATGATGTAGTAGTATTGCCATTACTTATCCAATGCTATAGTATTTCTGTTCTTAACTTTTATTACTAGCAGCCATTTAATTATATTCCAATTTACAGGGCGGAGATTCATCTATGATCCTCCAGTACGTGTCTATACCTGTAGTGGACAGAGGCGAGTGCTCCAACTTACTAGGAAAACAAATTTTTGTTGGAGAAATTTGTGCTGGTTTTAAGTCCGGAGGCAAAGATTCCTGTCAGGTAAATTATTTCACAAACATTGATTAAACCATAAGACGCATTTAATTTAATTCCGTATAGTTATACTAATTCTGTCCCGCAGTATGGCCGAGCTGTCAAAGGCATCATGGCTTGGCGCAGAGGTAAGATGCACCCTGCTTCGGTTATGGAATTTCAACACTATGGGAACAGTTTGAAAAGTTTCTAAAAATTAATACAATATTTAAAACTTCAAATGCATCTCCTGAAAAATCGTGAATTTCGAGTTATGACGTTCTTCCAACAAATGTGCTATATCATTATTAGAGGTAGGATTTTTATGATATAGCATATCTTTTTTGGTAATAGTTATATGTTTCTTAAGTATACTGTACATAAATTCTTTTTATACAAAACTAACTGAATTAAAGTACTTTGTTAAGTCATATTTATGCATATTTGGCAAATTACACGTGACAGAGCATATTATAGCAATTTACTGAACGCTTTTAAGAATTAAAGAACTTTTATTGTACAATTTCGTTCTTCCATATTCATTTCAATTATTAAACTTCTCAGAATTTTGTTTCTTGTAAAATCTATTATCCTTACATATTTCGTTCCAATTCGCAATATGGACTTTTCCCTTACGTATACAGGGTGTCCCAAAATTATACCGACAAACTTTGGGAGCTGATAAATATCAATATTTTAAACACTTTTTGTTAAGAAAGGTTTTTTTGCGGCGGTGCTTCGTTTAAGCGCTAGACGCGTTAATGTCATTACTGCCTCCCCCCCAGTTGGTTTAGATACATAAATTACATTTGTGTGCACCAAACCTCAGTTAATGTGACCTCTGAAATGTAGCATGGGGATTTTCGAAGGCCCAAACACATGAATTCCGAGTGTTAAATAACTGCTCACGTGAAACATGCTTCATCTGTGAACGTGACCTGGGATGCAAACAGTACATCGTTTTCAATTTTGTCCAGATACCCTTGACAAAATTGCTGTCGCAGAGGATAGTCTTGACGGCTCATTGCGTGGGCTTTTTCAAGGTGAAAAGAGTGTAACAACATTTCCTGCAGAATTCTTCCCACAGTGCTACGACTTATGTGTAATTGTCGAGCGATGGCGCGAGTACTACCTGCAGGATTGTTCTCAATGCACCGTAACACATCTTCCTCGTCCTCAGGAATCCGAACAGAACTTGGCCGTCCTTGACCTTCTGCTCATCTGTCCAAGGAGACTCTTTCAGATAGTCTACGTTCAATGCTGGCAAATGTAGTGTGATGAGGAACTGTTCGATTTCGGAACTGTTCTTGGTAAAGCCTTACAGCCTCACGACCCGAACCAGCTTTTCCATACACCAACAGCATGTCCGTCATCTCACTCCACGTGCACCTTTCCATGTTGTAAATAAACTAGTATGCAGCAGGCATTCCAGCAAACTAACGCACAATGTCAAGGAAACACACCAATGAGCTCAGGAAGTAAACTTGTATGCTAAACGAATTGTAGCGTCTTTGTTTTGTTTCTTTCGTGTGTTTCCTTTAAAAGATACATTCTGTACACAAATGTAATTTGCATATCTAAACCAAATGGATGGGAGACAGTAATGACATTAACTCGTCCAGCGCTTAAACGAAGCACCGCAGCAAAAACCTACCTTAACAAAAAGTGTTTAAAACAATGTTATCTATCTGCTCCCAAAGTTTGTCGATCTAATTTTGGGACAGCCTCTATACGTGAGCAATTATTTATGTATTGTCTCGCGACAAGCAGGTAGCTACTGATTTTATTTTAATAAAATAAAAATCATGCTACAATATCAAATTACATTTTTAGTTTGCTTCTCATTTGCATTTTATTCTTAAGTAAATTGTCAATTGTCATAAGCTAATTTACAACTTCATTTTACAACTGAAAGTATAACGTATTTTTTATGTGCATATTGTTTTGTAAATTTTAGGTCATAACTGCATTTTTTGCATATTTTGGTGGTTTTTAGGTCATAAAAATCCTAGCCCTAATCATTGTTATTATTATTATTATTATTATTATTATTATTATTATTATTATTATTATTATTATTATTATTATTACTATAAATTATTTAATCCGGTATTGTTTCGCTTTCGACTAGAAGGTGACTAGAGGAGAGATAAGTTTGGGTTACCATTCTTTGTAAACGTATCACTTATAGTCAGTCCGTGGTATGGATAGAGAAATTCGTAAGCTTTGCGATTAGACTTCTTTCTCGCTCAGGAGTGAAATGATTAATGTCACGTGATCTGTTGTCCCTCCTGTACTTCCTTTCCCGGCCTCATTGGCCATGCATTTTTGCGCGCCTCCTGCGTAGATGGCTTAATTCGAACAGCTTCTCTACAGATTCTACGAACAGACTATAGGTTCCAATGTACGGCTATTTTACAGGCAATTATTGTTACAGGGTGACTCTGGAGGACCGCTAGTGTGCGATGGTCTTCTCTCTGGAATTGTATCGTGGGGAGATGGTTGCGCTCAGAAAAATAAACCAGGGGTATACGCCAATGTATTTTATTACTCAGAATGGTTACAGAAAAGAATGGGATCGGATTTCCGAATGGAAGAACCAACTAGCACAACAATGGCACCTAGAGTGTCCAGAACGAACACAAGCGGAGGTGCATATCACTATACACCTCTACCTCATCTAGTCATAATGCTATCTATTATTTCAGTCATTTTGTGTTATTACTAATTTAAATGTGTTCGTGTACGTACGCGCATGGAGGCGCGTGTTTGTGTGTGTATGTGTATGTGTGTTAAGATAAATAACTAAATAAATGTCTGAAATAAATTTTATGCAGTGTTGGAATAATCTTTCTCTCATACCATACCATAATCTCTTTAATTTGATCTAACAATTTCAAACTTCATAAGGTACTGAAAACCACTTTTCACCTTATTTAGCCAAAATGCTCAATTTTTTTTATCTAAACAAAAACACTGGACAATCCAACTGGAAGGTTATGTTCGCGCGGAAATAAAATATCTATGCATCCCTATCCTAGGATTTAAGTTTTCCAATATTATCTGTATTATAAAACTCCCTCAAATCATGGTTGAAAGTATTCTCCCACGTCATTCTTGGCTCAGCTACTGGGTACATTCCTCTGGTTTTACTACCGCTCTTTCATTCCCCATTCGTGCCGCATGTTTTGGTCATCGCAGAGTAAAGGATTTAACTGTTCTTATTACATCTGGATTGCCATAACAATGAAGGAGCTAACTTCATGAAATTTCCTCCATTTAATCTCTGTATGTACCTCTTTAGTCAAAAAAAGTTCTTATTGTCAAATACTCTAAATATTTCTCTCGGGCGTTAAGAGATCATATAATGTAACTGAAAAAGCCTGAAATAAGCCGAAATCTAAAAAAATGACCATGATGATGATTAAAACCGGATATTTATCCCCATATAATAATAATAAGGGTTTTGTTTTGTTTATTTAATATTTAAATATAATTATATTTATTTATATTAAGAACGACATAAGATTGATTTAGAGAATTCAAATGTTTTATAAGTATATACAAAATTCAAACTGGTCAATATAAACTGTTAATACAGTTAGATGTTTTTCTAACTGATTCAATATATGTAAAATACTTCAAATATTCAAATTGATATTTTTTTATAAACAAATAAATGGGATTGGACGAATTGGATGGGAGTGAGGTAGCAGTACTCCTTCCTTTTCAGTTGGACCAATCAGAACTTCGAGGTTATAACTGAATAAAAAAGATGGCTACAATACTTGAAGGAGATCAGACATGTTAAGTAACGGCTCCTCAAGAAATGAGAGAATGGTGGTTTATTTTCTTGATATTAGTTGAATAATAGTGTTGGAGTTATGGAAATTTATATAGTAATATAAATTTCATCCATCTTGAATACAAACAGTCCATAAGTGGAAATAAAGTATAATACTTGAGGGATTGACCGTTAGAATTCGTCATCCATTATTTACATAAAATGGTATTCTTCTATAAGTGAAAAGTATTAACCTAAGCCGGAGTCTTTTGAATTATTAATCTACAAGATGCATCTAAACGGAAGTGAGAGTTTTAATAAAATAACCTTCAGTTTAACTGTTAAATAAAGTGTCGTTATTTGTTTGTGTAAGAAACTTTTCCTCATTCCCCTGACGGGAGTTATTAGTGCCGTGGCAGAATTAAAGTGATTCAAATAATTACAGTCACAAATCTACAACTTGGGACATCACACCCAGCAACCCACCTTTATGATATAACTAACTAACTAACTAACTCCCATTGGCCCTATTCCGCCCTAAGTTAACAAGAGGCTCGGAGCCATTTGGAAATACATGAATGTCTGCCATTAGATCACTCTCGTTTGCTAAACCAGGCTACTTTATTAACTTTCGTTAAATAAATGCATGGAGATGAAATGACATAGCCTAATGGCGGTAGGAAGAGGAGTGCAGAGTTCTGGTGGGGTGGAATTCGAGAAAAGGAGAACCTCGAGAAAAAACCCCGAAACAATCGGAATGGCCCTCAAACAATACCCCTTCGGAACCGCCAGGTTTCGAATCTGATATCCCGTCTGGGCACCAGATCGGCAGCCACGCATCGATCGAGACGGTAAATAGCAACATTAGATTACTTCATACTAATGTATTGGAAATAGTCGGGAGGCATTTTGAAAATGAGATTCTCCATTCCTACCAATTAATCGAATCATTGCCCTTTTTTGTAGTCTATGTACGGATGATAATCAAAACAGGGTAAACGCACATAGGTCTGAAATAGTAGTCTATATTACGATGCGAGGTTTTCACAGAATAGAGGATAATGTTTAAAAACCGAGCGACAGCGAGGTTTTTAATTTCCGAGATTCTGTAAAACACTTTACAAACGTGCGTTGTACATTATTTTTTTGCGCGATGGTGTTTTCAAAATAATAAATATTAGTAATATAATAACACCTTTGTTGGAAATAATTGCGTTTGTTATAAACAACGTTAACAGTGTGGGCAATGTTTATTAGTTGGAACAACAGGAGGTCGTGAGACCAACTCAGTAATAAAATGGCAGCAAGTACGTGTTTATTGTTTTATATTGTTTCAAATAAAATTCAGCCCCTCAGGGGTCCTCATCTAGGGGATATGTGGATGGCGATCACAAGGTGCCCAAGCTGTGCAAAACATTTCTTCCACTTACTTGTGTTTTGCACTCTTTTAACTTTACTATCTAACCTCTCTTGGTTAACTCTTGCTTTTTCGAAGCCGATGCTATTAGGGCATCCGAGGGCTAGGGAGTCTTTCCTTTCTTCTATTTCTTCTTTCCTTTATTTTCTTTTTTTCTCCAGAAAAGCCTGATCAGAGGCTATAAGATGGCAGTCCCATCACTGGTCTTGCCTTCCAATCGAAGGGACTATTATTATGCTTTCAAGTCTTATACGAGAATTTCCCTCAAACGCTGGAGGGAAAATTTTCTATAGGATTGTAACAGGCCTTGGCCTAATACTTGGAAGGAAGGAAGAAGAAATAAAATTCAGTTAATTTAAAATGCAATGATTTGTTTCGTATAATGTATATTAACACTACCTTTTAGATATATTTTGTATATATATTGTATGTAGTATACATAGAGGGCAGTGGTTTTACTTCCCAAACGCATGTTTGTAATATGTAATATTATAGTATAGCTATTTAGGTTACAGTATAGTTATTTAGGTTGGCAACCCCGAAATGTAGGAAGTTGAATTTTCAATCATTGGTCGCCACTGCAAGTACGACAAAACGCACTATCACGCAAAAACATACATTTTCATGAGACTTTATCAATATTCAAATAACTTATTAATAAAATACTTGTGACCGAGATATATCTATCATAAGGAAATAGAACTTAAGAACTTTATCCTTATGATAGATCAGGGCTGTTAATAAGTTCTCACATCATCATCATCATCATCAACAATCACGGATTAAGCCCATGTGGCTTGTTCCGGTCTCGTAGATTCTCATTCAAAAAGTTGGATCCATGTCTTTTTCGGTCTACCAACATTCGTGCGTCCTTTTGGTTTGTAATTAAGTATAATTTTTGGAATCAGATCATCTTTCATTCTTTGAACATGTTCTTTTCAGTTTTTTCTAGATTATTTTATTTTATCTAAAAAGTTTAAAAATATTTAGCTCATTTCTAATATCTTCACTTCTTCTTTTATTTAGAAGTTTGTAACCAGCCACACTTCTCAGAAATCTCATTTCAGCTGCTTCTATGATCTTCTATTCTCTTTTAGTTAAAACACAAAATTCACTACCATACAATAGTAAGGGGACTGCCACTGCTTTATAAAATTATAGTTTTGTTTCCATTCTTGTGTTTTTAAATATGCTTTTAATTGTGCCACAAATATAATTAAATTTATTAAGTTTGTTAAACAGATATTCATTTTTTAAAATAAGTGCTCACTATGTGTGAAAAGGCGTCGCCCCCCTCTCACCTGCGTAAATGTCCGCCTCAAATGAAAGAACACAACTGACAGGTGAGTAGCCTATACGACATAGGGTTGAATAAGGAAGGGCGGGACGTATTTTCACATCTAGTAAGTACTTGTTAACAGGTCTGATACAGGAAGAAGAATGCTGTATTTCTGACATACAGTATTAATCTACAAAACAAACGCTGTGGTCTCGAGCTAGCGTACTGCCTTATCACACAACAGGCCCAGTTTTATTCCACCCAGTTTCCTGGGTCAGATTTTTTTGGGGGTTTTCCTCACCTGTAAGACAGATGTCAGAAAACTATAAGGCCCAAACGGTCTCAGAACATCATATGGTCATCATCATTCATATTCACCTTAGATTAAGTATAGGATTAAGGACTCTCCTGGCGCACCACTATCATCATCATCAACAACCATTATAGGGAAGTTCGGGTAATGTGAATCCTTCTGTTTAAGTGAGCCCTGTTAATATCTTCTTTAATTAACAGGAAATATTTTAACTTCTTCTCCTCATCAACTTTGACGGGTTCAAGGCCAGTTTCTTTTATTATTTGTGCGAAGAAGGATTTATTTGTTATATTTATGAAAATGACAACTTTAAACGTTTTTCAAGCTAATAATGAATTCTCAATTTCTGCTATTGAATATTACAAATGTTGAAACAACTCCTAAATATATTATATTATGTAGATGATGTTTTAACATACTGATGGGTTTGGTTTGATATTATGTGACATGGTAGCTGTATAAAATAATTAAACATAACAAAAAGAATTCGGTTAATGTGGACCCCCACGAGGATTGGGTACACTTTATTCGAATACATGTATTTTATCAAATAGGATGCTATCTGTAAAAACTATTCACTTAATTAATTTTATTTAATATCCTTGTACTAAACCCAAAGACCATGCCACATTCTGCAGTTGAATGACGTGTGAATGTTATAATCAACAATACTTTTTTAAAACATGAAATGCATATCAACGCTTTTCAATTGTGATCAGTCATAAATATTTTGAGATTAATCTGCATCTGTCTGTATAAATTAATTGAGCAAATAAACTTAAAAATAGACTAAAAGCTAAGGTTGACTCTGGAGTCCACTTTACACAAATATGGAGGTTAAAGTGGGCCTTTCTTGTAACATAAAAAAGTTTATAAATTATAAATATTTGAATAAAAATATCAATACTATTTCATAGTTACAACACTAATGATAATCACTGTAATTAAACAAAATTCAAGTCTCTTAACTAAAAGCAGAAAGACAACAAATTCAAAACACGGGTCTAAATTACGTGAAGTTCCTCTATATCATCGATTGTGTAACCCCGTCTTCCAAGCGTCCCAACCTTAGAAGTGGGTTACTAATTGCCAATACCAGGAGAGGACACCAGAAATGTCAAAATGAATAAAAAATCACTAAAATCGGACTTACATACTTACTTAACGCTGCAGTTTATAATGTCATCATATTCCAATTTATTTTCATGAACGTTCTTCTACTAAAACTCTACTCTTTTATGTTAATTTTGTCACTAAATCTGATAATATTGTGGATTTGTTCACACAGAGGTTGTAATACGTTTCCCCTCACATCATAACACAAAACAGCTCATTACGCCATAGCGTTTCCAACTTTCTGGTCACACCCGATCCCATCCGTCATATCTCTTCCCATCGTACTGTTTGTTACTCGCTATCTTCTGCAGTTTCAATTGCCAGATTATAAAATGCTTCTAATCCCAATGTAACAGACTGTCAAACTATGACATCATCACTAAAAGCAAATTAAATCATTATTTAATACCAAATCAACTTATATATTTCACTAACAATATACTTACTTAATAATGGAGAAGACTACATAACAATGAACTACATGGTCTTTATAGGAAGCCAGATATAATAAGAACAGTTAAGTCTCGTAGAATGCGATGGGCAGGACATGTTGCACGTATGGGGAATGAAAGACTTGCATGGAAACTTCTTGTAGGAAAGCCAGAGGGAAAACGCCCAGTTGGTAGACCAAGAATGAGGTGAGAGAATAACATTAACTATGATTTAAGGGAAGTAGATTATACAGGGAATGATTGGAAAGCATTAGCTCAGGATAGGGATGTATGGAGAGCTTATGTATGCGCGGCCATGAACCTATGGGTTCGATAGTGCCAGTGAGTAAGTAAGTAAGAGTAAGTATATACTTACTTAATACTTAATACAGGCTTTCCACTTTACAGCAGTTTGCCTTTGATTCCTGCTTTCCAGAGATTCCTATCTTCCCATTGTCCATCTTCCATTCCCCTCTTCATCATGGCATCAGACATTCCCTCATACCATGATCTTCTACTTCTCCCCCTCCTCCTTCTGCCTGGTACCATCCAATCCAACACCTGTTTAGGCCACTAGTCTTCCGACATGCGTTGTACATGTCCATACCACTGTAGAACACTCTTTGTTATCCTATCGATAACAGTTTCTTGTGCATCCATTTCTAATAATATAATTTTGTTAATTAAATAAGAATAAAACTTAGTTTTATTCGATTTTCATATTTATTAAGATATAATTGAGTGACAGCTATTTCCGTACACTATACCTTCTTCAGACATGTAAACACATTATTATTAATTATTATTATTAAATTTATTAACATGTCTGAAGAAGGTACAGTGTACCGAAACTGCTGTCACTGAATTATGTCTTAATAAATATGAAAATCGAATAAAACTAAGTTTTATATTTATTTAATTAATAGATACGGATTTTCATCAAAAACACCAACTCAATTGATTATATTAATTTGTGTTTGTGTATGTACCCCATATGTCCCGCGGAGGAAATGGATGCTCCCTAGCGGGAATTTATTAATGAAGCTAATTTAGTTATGCTTATTTAGCTATAGATGTCAATGAGGTTAGCGCATCGCCTCAGTGAGACATCTAGTAGGTAATAAGGTATTGTTTGGGTGGATAAAGATCGGTTAAATTTTGCATAGAGGCATTTTTATTCAGGTTTGCGATTCCTTTACGAGAGTGAAAATCTTCAGACTCGGGACCTACGGTTTAAAGTGCCTCCTGGAGGGCTTGTTCCTTGGATTTTTCCATCGACCTCGGCCGGGTTTGAACGCGACCCTCGGAACTAGAGGCAAGGAAAGTAACCACTAGACCACCGCGCCCGATAACAACATTATTTTAGCAATTAATAATTTATTTCCTTTTATTTTCATTAAAGAGTATTAATACTGATTAATATTTTAAGCGTCAGCCGCGGTGGACTAGTGGTTATGTCTCTTGCCTCTGTTCTCGAAAGTCGCGGGTTCAAACCCGGCCAAGGTCGATGCATTTTTTTTAGGATGGAAAAATCCGGGAGGAACATTATGCCGTGGATCCCGAATCTGAATATTTTTAGGCTCGTAAAATATCCTTAAGCCAGAATAAAAAAGGCCTCTAAGCAAAATTTACTGACCTCATCATCCTAGTAATACCTTAGTTCCCTGCTAGACGTCTCATTGGGTCGGTATGTTGACCGCATACCATTCATGACAGCTGTGGGCAAATAAGGCCCATAAAACAGTTCTCGGATGAGATGAAAAGACAAATATAGTGATACCAGCCTCCACCTAATAGTCTTCATGAACATACGTTGCACGTGTTTCAGGCATGGAAACATTTCTTCGATAAGACCTTCGGAAGCTGTTTGCTTCCATGTCATAACGAATAAAAGAGTGTACTCGTGCCCGTTCGGTCATACCTTATACTGATGATTAGCATCTGTTACGGAAGGACTGAAAAAAATATAATCATGTAATAATGCTTACGTGATTAATATCTCAAGAAGTTCTAAAAAATATCAGTATAACACTTTCCAATTCTGCCTATGTGTGCATAAACCGGGGTACGCCATAGCGAAGTTGGTTAAAGTAATACAAAAAGACAAGCAAGAAGTTTTGTGTGGGGCCTGGATTTCCAAACTGATCTCCTACTACTACTACTACTACTACTACTATAATAATAATAATAATAATAATAATAATAAATATTAATTAATAATAATAATAATAATAATAATAATAATTATTATTATTATTATTATTATTATTATTACACTGAACAACAAAAAATAAACTTTTTTTTAAAGAAAAATATGTGAGTCTGATAGCATTTTATCTCCTGAATTCAAAAATGATATCGGCTTTTCTCCATCACCCAAGGTTTCCGAGAGAGAGGTTTTTATAATTTAAAACACTTTAATATTTTATACATTCGTAATTGCACGATATTCGAACATTCTGACTCACATAGAAAGTAATAAATGACGATTTTCTGCTATATTTCGCCTGTGGAGCATCCCTCTTGATGGTCCAACAATAATCGGCCAGCATATTAGGCTTCCATTTGCTTTGATATCTCTTTTCCATAGCTGAAATCTCCTGATGAAAGTATTCTCCGTGCTCATCGCTCAATGGACAAATGGACGAAAAAACGTTTATTAAAAAAATAATTATTTAAATCCATTAATTGAAATTGAAATAAAAAAAACTGTGGGTGATGGATAAGTTCCGAATACATATTTGAAAACCCGATAAAAACTGCATTAAGTACAACTATTGGTACTCATGAGACAAAAATCATGTTGACCATTGTTATTATTGTTATATTTTCGTCCGAACATCTCTCAAAATACGTTAAACTGAATATAGGCCTATATTATAAAACTGTTATTCTCCGAGTTATATGGATGCGATATATGGACGCTTACTTTAAGGGAGTAGAAAATATTACGAGAATTTGAGAATAAAGTTGTTAGGAAGATGTTTAAACCAAGGAGAGATAAGACAGGCGAATGGAGAGGAAATAACAATAAATAAATAAAATTGAAGTTCTATTCTATTTAGAAAGAAGAAGTAACATAATAACATGAGCTACACGGAACTTTCATTTTATTGTCATTGTAAGCCTATTTTTTACCTTTACATAGAGATTTAGGGCGCTCTCCCCCATACAGGGAAGTAATTTGAACCCGTCTAATTTATTTACACTTGTTTTCGTATAGGCCTAGATGTCATTTTGAGTGATCCGTGGTTAGCGTTCCGCCTCATACTGACATCTAGGAAATCAAGGTAGTACTAGGACGGGAAAATTCGGTAAATTTTGCTTAGAGGCCTTTTCATTCAGGCTTAAGGATTTTTTACGAGCCTGAAAATTTTCAGACTCGAGACCCACGGCTTAAAGTCCCTCCCGGAGGACTTGCTCCTTGGATTTTTCCGTCCTAAAAAATCCATCGACCACGGCCGGGTTTGAACCCGCGACCCTCGTAACCAGAGGCAAGGAGCATAACCACTAGTCCACCGCGGCCGATACATGAACTTCATAGGAAACCAGATATAATAACAGTTAATGATGTCGCAACTCCTTTCAAAAAACGTTAAACTGAAAATACATAAAACTATTATTCTGCCAGTTATATTATATGGGTGCGAAACATGGACTCTTAATTTAAGAGAGGAAAGGAGATTACAAGTATTTGAGAATAAAATACTTAGGAAAATTTTCGACCAAAGAGAGATGACCAGACAGGTGAATGGAGAAGACTACATAACAATGAACTACATGGTCTTTATAGGAAGCCAGATATAATAAGAACAGTTAAGTCTCGTAGACTGCGATGGGTAGGACATGTTGCACGTATGGGGAATGAAAGACTTGCATGGAAGCTGTTTGCAGGAAAGCCAGAGGGAAAACGCCCAGTTGGTAGACCAAGAATGAGGTGGGAGAATAACATTAACTATGATTTGAGGGAAGTAGATTATACAGGGAATGATTAGAAAACATTAGCTCAGGATAGGGATGTACGGAGAGCTTATGTCCGCGCGCCATGAACCTACGGGTTCGATAGTGCCAGTGAGTAAGTAAGTAAGTCATGTAGACTGCGCTGGGCAGGACAAGCTGCTCAAATGGGGTATGAAAGAGTGTCATGGAAACTACTTGTAGGAAAACGTCTTGAGGAAAACACCCAGATGGTAGACAAGAATGAGGAGGGAGAATAACATTAACAGTAATTTCAGCGAAATAAAATATACAGTAGATGATTGGAAAACATAGCTGAGGATAAAGATGTACGGAGAGTTTGTGTCCGAGTAGCCATGAACCTACAGGTGTACCGTATAGCCTATGCTTTTTTTTGCATTATTAATCAAGTTTTAGATAATTTATAACTGTTATCATATGTGTAACTTAACCCTGGAGAAGAGCTTACGGTCTTAACTCCATCAGGTAAAATAAATAAACAATTAAAATTAAACCTTATGGCGACACGGCCCTGAGGTTAACTCAGCCTCTAAAGGAAATGAGTAATGGACGCTTGATCTGGGAGTATAGGCGGTCGTCACGTAAGGGTGGCAACCCTGTTGATATCTTGTGCTGATTGCCTAGAAAGGGAGCCTTAACCTCCTACTACCCCAAGGTCGTCCTGAAATGTGGGTGGTAGTTTTTTATCTTCGTATACAGAATGTTAAAATCCGTAACTAATGTATCAAACGTCCTCAACTAAAACACACACACGCACACTCACATATATCTTAATATATAATAATTTCGTGTCACGTTGTTTGTCCGCGATGGAATCCTAAACTACTGAACCGATTTTAATAAAATTTTGCACACTGTGTGCAGTTTGATCCAACTTGAGACTTAGGGTAGTTTATAACTAAATTTATAGTCGCATTATTTTTTTATTGCACATTATTTGTTTATTGTTTAACAAAGAGTTACAATTATCTGTGAGTTCCATACGATTCTAACAGACGGCGGTGTAAGGTAATTTGGTAAGGTAATTGGTTTATTATTTAACAAAGAGAGATCCAGATGGCTGTGCTTTTTGTTGTAACTGCGAATTTCAATTGAATTACAAATATTGATTATTTCATAATTTAAGTGTGTTCAGTGTTTATTTTATTTTCAATAGTATTAATTTCGTGTGTAAGTATTAGTTTTAAGTAATCTGACTGAAATACAACAACTTAATTTATATTTTTAACGTATACTTTAGCCACAGCAACGTGTGGCCGGGACTTCTAGTATATATATTGAGACGAATATGATACGGCCCTAATAGTGATTAAGGAATATAAGAAATGAATAAATAATGAAGGAATAGAATATAGTTAAAAATAAATTAAGTTTCATGTTGGTAAATAGTTCTCACAAGAAGCGGTTGAAACCCTAAGTAAAAGAGGTCATAAACATGTAACTCCTCAAATTAGACCTGAAATGTTTAAGCTGGGTCTAGCATCAAAACTCACGTTTGGGAGAAATGTCAGACTCCAAATTTACAATCGCGTTAAGCCCAAGCTGGCAAACACGGTCCCTAGCCGTGAGAATAAAATCTAAAGGTAGGTGGTGGTTTAAATAAAATAGTTACGCCCTTGGTGGACATGTGATTAAATATTCTAACCAATCAAAATGAGAGTTAGGGTAGAGACCATATATGGGGATAATTGGTCCTGACTTCGATACGGAACTCATGAGGACAAAATTATATACACTTACACTGACACTTATACTCGACACTTAGAAGGAAGAAGATCTTGATTGTTTAGTAAAAAAATATACCTAGTAACAACGATTATGGACTTAGGGAAAATCTCCCGAACTCATTAGTCATTTGCTAGTCCTCATTAGCGAAATATCGAAGGCCAGGGACAGAACAGTTTTATTTTCACTGTGTAACGTTCATTTAAATTGACAGAGATTAATTAAATAAAATAATTCAAATAATTAGTGATTGTCTGTTCCCACGCAATTCTCCTTCCGAACCCTATATAGATAGGAGTCTCAGCGCTCACCCTGAAACAGGAACCGACTAGCTACCGAGGAAGGGCCAGTAACGATATACAATTAAAATCAAAGTGAAACCCTAGTGATATTTAACAGCCACCTCCAAAATACCTGCCCCAAAGTGTCGCCCAACGAAAGGGTCTTTTTACTGTGACAAAGTGTTTTCAACGTGAGTGCATTCAAAATAAGAGCGACTCACGAAAGTTGTGGACTGAACACCATGATCCAGCAACAGTGTGGAAGACAACATTCTAACCACGAGATGGAAGGAGCAGCCAGGAGTGGACAACAATCCAGGAGCAGATCAACCTAGATAACCGATGGCGGATCTCTACAAACCTGACGTAAGACAAATAATGAAGATATACCAAGGTAAAGTGACAGATTTTTTTAAAAAAATAATAGAACATAAAAGTTGTCAAAAGACGGAAAAATAAAGTATGTGGAAAATTAACAAATTAAACGAAAGTGTTTGAGTGTTGAATAACATAAAAAAAAATAATTTTTGTGAATAGAAAATAAATATTAATATTAATAAATTGTAGAATAAATAAATAATGGAGGGAAATAGTATAAATTTTATAGAAGGGCAAGTTTCATCAGAAAGTAGGCCTAATGATGAAGTAGAAGTAGGGACAGAGCATAATGATAGCCCGAACGCCCCCTTAAATGCAAATGATTCAAAGAAAACTAATAAGTCCCAGAACGACTTTGAATATTTCATGAGGCAAATGTTAATGTCAATGAGGGAAGATATAAATAAAAATAGTAAAACATTGGAAGATATGAATAAAGAATTGAGGGAAGATATAAATAAATCAAACGAATCCATAAAGTCCTTGAAAGTAGAGATAAAACACAGTCATGACTCTCTAAAGCTAGAACTCCAGGGAACAGTAGAAAAATTGACCACGAAATTAGCAGAAAAGAGTGAGATAAGTAGAAATAGATATGACGGAAGGGAGATAGGTTATGAAAATCCCCAAGAAAATAATTGTAAAATTAACAATGAGATTTATATGGTAGTTAATCCAACAGACGAAAGTACTGTAGATGAAACTCAAAGGGAATCAGATAGGGAAATGACACTTCAGAATGAGGGAAAAAAATGCGAGCCAACTATTATAGATGTAAACAAAATACCTCAAACCAATGGCGATGAATTACATGGAAATATATTTAAATGCAATAATGAAATGCATGTTATTAATGATGTTAAATTAAATCAAAATGGAACAACTGACCTGATGATTTCGGTAACAGCCAAACATCCGCTCAGTATTCCAATTTGAAAATTTGGATATGCAAAGTAGATGCATGGGAAAGATACGAACAAAATATGAAAAGAAAAACAAGAAAAAGGTAGGACGTAAACAAAATATGCATCAGTCATACCGCGTAATAAAGAAGCGCCAAATAAATAGGAGGAAATGGTCGAAAAACAGTCAATACGTTAGATTCAAAGGTAACATAATGAAGTACTGTACTAAATTAATGCATAATGAGAGAGAATGTTACCTAGAAAAATACCGTGCTGAAATATTTGATCCGGGCGCGAAATTATCGCAAAGTGGTAGAATGCAAATTTCAGTCTATCCTGTTAGAATGGATGTAATATCAGTTAGACATTAACATGCACCTGCATTGTACGCACAATTAAATAAATGTGTAATTAGTAAATAAGACGATATCTGGTAATATTAGTATGATAAATGCAAGAAGTGTTGGTCATGCATATATCAGATTAGTATTAGGAAAATTTAATGAGAAATAGTTTAAAAGGGTCTTATATTTGTACTTGCTAGAAAACATAATGAGACTAGATAAATGTTGACGAAAACAGAGGCAGAAAAGTTAATTTTACAGAGGGAGCGAGAGGCACCACCCCGCTTTATAAAAACAATAATAAAAATAATTATCATGTATATCTGCCTTAATCTAAAGCGTGAACAATAACAGAGACGAGGATAATAATAATAAGTAAAGTGTGAAAATTTACAAAGAAATGAACAGCTGATCGTAGTGGGAATATTTAAGAAAACGTTGAACCCAGTCTAGAATAGAGATAAAAATCAGTTCACTAAACTTAAAATGTTGTAAAAAGATGAAAGAGTGCGAGTGAGACGGAAATAGGCACACCCTTCACAGGTACAAAATTCATTTGTCGAAAAGAAGTTACTTACACAAATACGATGTGAAATGAATAAATAATTGTTTAAACAAAACTCTTAAAAATACAAAATAACCATGTGTTATTATAACTTCATAGTTAATGTTCTTAAAAACCTAATATTATTCTTAAGGAATAAAATGGAAGCGTTATAAGCATACGAAAATTTAAGAAAGAGGTTAAGGCATCGTCCTCTTAACAGTTTATGATTGGTGACAGATAAAAAATATATAGCGTAGACAAAGTAAAAGAATGAATAAATACAGGATCAAAGCCCGAAGGAGGCGTTTATATTACGTCCTTTTAAATGATAAACGTTCGCTCATATGATAGCGAGAATTATTAAGGGTAGATTAGAGCGACATGATTTTGATTCGACCGGTGTTGTCGAGCTGTTTTACTAATGAAATATAAATTGTCGTCAAAAAACGAAATTGACGAATATGAGCTACGATGATATAAAATTCTGTATACAACGACGGTTCTGCGCGGTATGAAATGTGATATTATGTTACCGACAAGTAAATAAATAAGGATAATTTCCACCTTAATCGATTGAATAAAAATAATATGCGAATGATGAATAAAGGAGTTCTATAAAGAATAAATAGTTTTTCAAGGTATTGTGAAGATCAGTCAGTGAACATGCTGAGAATAAATTTTCAATGACCACAGCTAAAGGGAGCGCCTATTTAAAAAAAATAAATAAATAAATAAATAAAAAAGAGATAGATTTACAAATGAATTAGGCCTATTATGATGAATCGTGAAATGTTCTGAAAACTGAGATCGCGGTTATAAACATATAGGATTATTATTAAGTACCGATATACTTATTTATAAAGGATAATCATCGAAAATTACATAGGAAACTAATTAGTAAATTTACCATGTGATTAAAAGAGGGCAAATATGTTTACGGCAACATTAAGATCTATGTCTCATTAAAGAAATAAATGACCCAAATAGAATAGATTAGTAGCTAATTGGAATAAAAAGAATGTTAGTTTATAATAAGTGAGTTCCAGTGAATATGTAAAGTGTGAACCATGGAAAGTGCGAACGATATAAAGGGATGATATAAATAAAAAAATGTGCATGACATTGCAAATAATAAACTGAGTGGTATATGGAAAACGTATTATGCTAAATTACCGAGCGTGTGAGAAATAAAAGTGACGTAATCAAAACAAACAAACGTATAATAAAGTGAAAAAAACGAGAAGATGTATGGGATATGATAAACTAACCATAGGGTTAAAATAAGAAAAACAATTGTTGATCAAAAAAAAAAATAAGTAAGGTGAACCACCGATCGCAAATTGAGTTTAAATGTACATGTTTTCTTTTTGTTGTTGTTCTAGTGGTAATATGCAGAAAACTGTAAGTAAACCAGGGTGATATATGTTCAATAATAATATCTATTTTGTGTTTATAAAAACATTTCCATATATGGCACTTGTAGGAAAAGTAATAATGTAATACATTTCGGTTTGATGTAATTAGCATATTTAATTACTTCTCTTCTAAGGGGAGCTGTGTTAAAAAAAAATAAAAGATATTTTTAACTTTACGTTAGTATTTTTTTTTTGTTTTAACAAGAGGCATTGTGAGACGAATATGATACGGCCCTAATAGTGATTAATGAATATAAGAAATGAATAAATAATGAAGGAATAGAATATAGTTAAAAATAAATTAAGTTTCATGTTGGTAAATAGTTCTCACAAGAAGCGGTTGAAACCCTAAGTAAAAGAGGTCATAAATATGTAACTCCTCAAATTAGACCTGAAATGTTTAAGCTGGGTCTAGCTTCAAAACTCACGTTTGGGAGAAATGTCAGACTCCAAATTTACAATCGCGTTAAGCCCAAGCTGGCAAACACGGTCCCTAGCCGTGAGAATAAAATCTAAAGGTAGGTGGTGGTTTAAATAAAATAGTTACGCCCTTGGAGGACATGTGATTAAATATTCTAACCAATCAAAATGAGAGTTAGGGTATAGACCATATATGGGAATAATTGGTCCTGACTTCGATACGGAACTCATGAGGACAAAATTTAATACACTTACACTTGCGCTTATACTCGACACTTAGAAGGAAGAAGATCTTGATTGTATAGTAAAAAAAAATACTTTGTAACAACGAGTATGGACTTAGGGAAAATCTCCCGAACTCATTAGTCATTTGCTAGTCCTCATTAGCGAAATATCGAAGTCCAGGGACAGAAAAGTTTTATTTTTACTGTGTAACGTTCATTTAAATTGGCAGAGATTAATTAAATAAAATAATTCAAACAATTAGTGATTGTCTGTTCCCACGCAATTCTCCTTCCGAACCCTATATAGATAGGAGTCTCAGCGCTCACCCTAAAAAAGGAACCGACTAGCTACCGAGGAAGGGCAAGTAAAATAACCAATTAAAATCAAAGTGAAACCCTAGTGATATTTAACAGCCACCTCCAAAATACCTGCCCCAATATATATATATATATATATATATATATATATATATATATATATAGAGATATTATAAATATATTTTTGACATTTGGCAATGAAGGCAAATATGATATGAAAAGAAAAATGAATGCTTGAGTCGGGATTCGAACTCGAGTCTCTAAAGCGCTAAAGGTACAGACTTTAGAGACTCGAGTTCGAATCCCGACTCAAGCATTCATTTTTCTTTTCATATCATATATATATATAAGGGACTATTATTATGCTTTCAAGTCTTATACGAGAATTTCCCGTAAGGGAAAATGTTCTATAGGATCGTAACAGGCCTTGGCCTAATACATTGGAAGGAAGAAGAAGAAGATATATATATATATATATATATATATATAAAGTTCACCGCTGTGGTCTCGAGGTAGTGTGCTGCCTTGTCACGCAGCGTGCCCGGGATAGGCTCTTGGGTGAATTTTTTCGGGTTTTTTCCTCACGTGTAAGACAATGTCAGGTAGCTTAGGACTCAACAGTCTCCGAAAATCATTCGGCCATCATCATCATCCTTATCATTATCATCACCATCCTTCACTGGTGTAGAAAGTAACGGGAAGCTATCACACCTATAATTCCCTAGTAAAGCTGCAAAGCATAGCATGAAAATGCTGCACGCTGGAGTACCCAATCCAAAGGTCCGGGTTGAAATCCCGCCCAGGCATTTATTTTTCTTATCATGTCATATTAAGCTTGCATTGCTCAATGTCAAAAATGTAATTATAACATCGATAAAGCGTCACTACTATAAAGTAAAAATATTCTCTAAATTGCTTACTTGTTATAGTAGTAGCTACCAGGTGGCAATGAAGACCAAGTTCTCGCTACATCTCGTAATAATGGAGAATATGTATATATAAGAAAAATAAATGTTTGTATTAGATTTGCCCGGTGGTGTAATGGATAGCACACTGGGTTCAAATCCCGTCCCGTCCAGGCATTTATTTTTCTTATCATGTCATATATATGTTTCTATTATATGCAATTTTCCTCATTAGACAATTTCCTCAAGGACAAAGTGATACAGACAATTAATTTTCGAAATTGATGAAATACATTTTGTAAATATATATACAGGGTGTTACAAAGAAACACCGAGAACGGAGATGAGATAGTATATTATGATATGTTGATCATTTTTTTTATTTGGTACCGATGTCCGGAAATTATGCGTTTTCACACTATGAGTAGCTAACTTCCCAAGAGTTCCGTTAGTTGAATTTCAAGACTCAATACTTGACAATACTGTCACAGTCACATCAATTTTGAAAATATCCATCTCCCATCTAATTGCAGAGCGTACATAGGCGATCCAGGAGATCAGACATAATTCATGTATAAGGCTGTATATGTAACATTACGGGGATGCGTAGGCAGAATTGCACTTACATCATTAATGGCCTGTCATTGCTACACTTTTTGTCACAGAGGAATGGAAATTTGTACATATATTTATCACTGCATCTTATAACACTATGATTTGTTACAATTACTTTGGCACATGAATTTTTTTAATGCATTATTTTTTATTTTTTAATACATTGCGATGATTATGTACATTTTTCTCAGTATCTCTTTGAAGAATATGCATGAAGATATTTGCTCATATATATTATATGAATAACAATAGAATCTGATGAAACAGATTTTTTATATCTTTCTTCATTGATTTTTAAATGAACTTTTAATGCGAATAAATATTTCTGCTTCAAAACACAGTACTTTTCACATGACAAAATCCAAAAAAATGGCTCTAGAAAAAAATTCTTGAATCAAAATAATCACCATGGTAGCATACAACTGTGTACCAAATTTCATTGAGATATCTCTACTAGTTTCTGAGAAAATGGTACATAAAATCTGAAAATTAATAAACTGAGAAAACAAGAAAAAAAATTAAATTTGTAGTTCTGTGGGCACAACATACTTAAAATCCCCCATAACTATAGTCTTCAACCTCTTCCTGGTCTTCTGCAGCCTTTTTCTTCCCTCTGTTCCTCAGTCTGAACTGCTGGGCTAATTTTTCAGTCCTAACTTCAGCGAAGGTGATGGGCTATCTGTCGACCCATTCCAAAATTTGCCTCACAAACACTCCTGGAGTGATTCTTAGCTTTTCAAGGACCCGAAGCCTTGCTATATTTCCATCATTAAATACAGTTGCAGCATCAAACGTTGCTGTTCTAACAACTAGATTAGACACAAATGTTGTCTTTGGGCATCTCTCCCAAATGAGAGAATTGAAACACTCATTTCGATTCTGAGTTTTGCCATGTAGGCATTTTATCAGCAGTTCTGGATCACAGAGTCCTTGATAAATTGGTTTGATTGTCAGCATTACCTCTTTTGGAAGGCTGTTCTTTTGGACATATTTTTTCCAGTTTTTTGTTTTATTTTATACTTATATCATGTTTTATTGCAAAGACCATGTTGAAGGTTGTCATCTGTTGATGAGTAATGAAACCAAGTGCCCATACAACTTGTTTCATAGATTGAAGGTTATTCACATTGCATCTAATAGCATTGCTATAGTAATTCTGCTAACTATCAGTTCTGTTCTTGATCAGTCTGTTTTTCCCCCCAATTGGCTTTCCATCTTTTAGAACTTTGCCCTTATTTTGTTCTACAAGTCTTCGCAGTCTTCCACCCATTCAATTTTGAATATGACCAATATAAAATGAGTACTGACAAGCACAAGTTACTTCCTCAGAGAGTAATGTCAAATGTATAATTCTATATCCACTGTCTATTCAATCAGCACTCCATTGTACATTTATAACTGAACCAATTTTACTCTTAGAAGCATTTGGATGTGTCTGTGACTGACCAACTCTAACCTCTCCTTTACTGTTATGCTTTGTATTCAGAATTTCAAACTTTTAAATTTTTCTGAATATTCTTTCAGACCTTTCCATTATTAATATATAATAGTAATAGATAATCAAAATATACTTCACAGAGTTTCAAAATAGTAAAACCTCACACAAATAACAAAATAAATATGTACTAACCACTTGCTACCATAAAGTATAAACAACAGCCTTCTGCATGTGTCATAGATTTCTGCCTGTTCATAAGTTACAAAATAGTACCTTCTAGATAATGTACACTTACATGCCTGCAAAATAAGCAGTAAAATAGAACACAGAACCAAATATGACAACAAGCAGGAAAAGAAGGTGGGCTTGGCAGATGGCACGACCTTCTAAATTATTTTTTTAAAAACATAACCAATTTGCATTATGTTGTGAAACTAGGTGAAATTATAGTTGAATGCGTAAAGTATCAAAGATGAAATAAGAAAATCACATTTTTTTAGGATTTTCTGTCTATGTGTCCCCTTAATGCAATTATAAGTTATGTAGGTTAAGTTTGTTCCAATGAACATGACATATTTTTTTCTTCTCATTTAGAAGCATAGGACAGTAAGTGACCGTTAACTGGATGGAATTCTTAGCAACAACTTTCTCCTCATTGCAGGACTCCTTATTTACGAACAGTTCTTCTCCAAGTCACATGTGACAATAGACAGAGAAGTAGTGGAGATTTTTGTCTACTCATTCGTGTTTGGAGTATTCCCGTACTTACTGAGTCTTCTATTAAATGAGTACCAGCACATCTCCTGCGAAAAAAACAGCGCACTGATGTGCTATTGGCTAATTCATGTTTCAATATTATAAAATTGGCCCACAGCTGTGGTCTCGAGGTAGCGTGCTGTCTTGTTACGTAGCGGGCACGGGTTCGATTTCCGTTCGGGGCATGTTTCATAGGTGAGATTTTCTCGGTTTTTTTTCTCACCCGTAAAACAAATGTCAAGAAACTTTAAGGTCCAAACTATCCCGGAACACCATCTGGCCAGCATTATCATATTCGCTTCATTAGATTAAGTTTCCAGTTGCTATGCACTTGCCTCTGGTCCCATGGGTCGCGGGTTCTAACCCGGCCGGGATAGATGGATTTTTTAGGACGGAAAAATCCAAGGAGCAAGTTCTCCGGGAAGAAATTTAAGTCGTGTGTCCCGAGTTTGAAGATTCTCACGCTCGTAAAAGATCCTTAAGCCTGAATAAAGAGACCTTTAAGCAAAATTTACCGACCTCAACCTCCTAGCAATAACTTAGTTGCCTGTTAGATGCCTCATTGAGTCGGTGTGTCGACCTCTGGCGTTCATGACATCTATGGGCAAATAAGGTAACTAAAAATTAACTTGGTCTAGTAACTCCCAACAAAGGAGAGGCTATGACTCAACAATGGGCTACGCCATTACTAAAAAAGATTAAGTTTATTTTAAGGCTTTACCTGACGAATCATATCAGCACCTTTCATATCTTCGGGGCAGCCTAACCCATCCTTCCAGGTGCCCCAACCTCAAAAGTGGGTTACGAGTACGCCATGGCAGGAGAAAATACCAGAAATGTCGTAATGACAACCTAGTGTCATTGATTAAAAATATATATATTAAGAATTCGATACGCAGTATCTATTACTGATATATATACATCCTGTAGGAGATTATCTTTAATACAGTCAGCAAATACGATAAGAACTAGGAGTGCTTAACATCCACACAGAAGTACCCGTTGTAAGAACGAAGGTCATAATGAGCATCTGTCCTAAACTTTTACATTTTAATAATCATTTTATTTAACGAAGCAATTTAACAGCAAATGTCATTAGGATTGCAATTCAAATCTGGACGCAAAAAATTAACAAAAAAATACTTTTTTTTTCAGGCTTCAGATTCATTTAGTAGCAAGCCCTTGTCTTTCAACGAGACTTAGGGGGAGAAATTCAACCATACTAATTTAGTTACACTTAATTAAAACATTTTGTCTATTCATTCTTACCTCATAGTTGTTTTTGTTGAACATATGTTTCATGGCTTCTTAGCCACATCGTCAGCGATTACAGACAAAAACAACTATAAGAGGTAAGAATGAATAGACAAAATATTTTAATTATTAACCCATTGGCTTCAGGTTTAAATGCTCATTGCATTTCCCCAGAAACCGGATTTAAGTTATCGTAAATTATATGGTCTGTTTTCAGACATACAAAACAAACAAAATGCAACGGTACTTAAAATCACAATAGGGGTGAAAACCAAAAAACATTCCTCTACTATTCATAAATGTTAACAGAAGATTATCCAGCCAAGGGTTGCACAAAATATTGCAAAATGTATAACAGAGAGTTAAGCGAGTGAACTTCGTCTTCTGAGTTAAAGCCCATTTAACTGCCGGCGAGTGTACCTCGCCTTTTGAGGTGAATGAGTTAAACAAACCTCTTAATGTTACTTCCTATTGTATTTTTAAAAAAAGTTACACTTGTTTTCAGATAAATGTCATTGAGTGGCTCGGAGTCAGCGTTCCGCCTCATAGTGACATCTAGGAAACCAAGGTAGTACTAGGATGGGAAGACTCGGCAAATTTTGCATAGAGGTATTTTTATTCCAGGCTTAAGGATTTTTACGAGCTTGAACATTTTCAGACTCGTGACGCACGACGTAAAGTCCATCCGGGATGACTTCTA
Organism: Diploptera punctata; assembly: GCA_030220185.1. Classification (NCBI taxonomy): domain Eukaryota; kingdom Metazoa; phylum Arthropoda; class Insecta; order Blattodea; family Blaberidae; genus Diploptera; species Diploptera punctata. The sequence continues at coordinate 150,951 of JASPKZ010007792.1, read as the reverse complement.
CTTTACATTTTTCCATTCTAAAATGTCCATCGTCCATGGCCGGGTTTCAACCCGCGTTCCACCGTAGTTATAAAATACACAAAATTAAAGATGAAACATTATTATTATTATTATTATTAAGATTATGATTATTATTATTGTTACGTTTATTATGATTGTTATTATTATGATTATTATGATTGTTATTATTATGACTATTATTACCTACTTACTCACTGGCACTATCGAACCCGCAGGTTCATGGCCGCGCGCACATAAGCTCTCCATATATCCCTATCTTGAGCTAATGCTTTCCAATCATTCCCTGTATAATCTACTTCCCTCAAATAATAGTTAATGTTATTCTCCAGCCTCATTCTTGGTCTACCAACTTGGCGTTTTCCCCCTGGCTTTCCTACAAGAAGCTTCCATGCAAGTCTTTCATTCCTCTTATGTGCCACATGCCCTGCCCATCATAGTCTATGAGACTTAATGGTTCTTATTATATCTGGCTTCCTATAAAGACCATGTACTTCATTGTTATGTAGTCTTCTCCATTCACCTGTTTGTTCATCTCTCTTTGGTCCAAAAAAATTCCTAAGAACTTTATTCTCAAATACTTGTAATCTCCTTTCCTCTCTTAAAGTAAGAGTCCATGTTTCGCATCCATATAATATAACTGGTATAATAATAGTTTTATATATTTTCAGTTTAACGTTTTTTGAAAGGAGTTGGGGCATCAAGATTATCTGCAATGCATAATAGAACGCATTTCCAGAATTGAGCCTATGTTTAATTTCTTTGTGCATCTCATTCCTATTTGTGATTATTGTTCCTAAATATTTGAATTCAGCCACTTCCTCAAAATTTCCCTCATTTGTCATTAGCTGTCCATTTCCACTATATAATGAATTTCTACGTGTGGCCATATATTTAGTTTTATTGATATTTACTTCCAGTCCTAATTTCTTAGTGTTACTCAATAGTGTGTGCGTGTTTTCCTTTAGTATCTCCTCGCTATCGGCCAATAGTACTACATCATCAGCATAAACTAACAGCTTATTAATACCATTGAGTTTAAAGCATTCCTCATTCTCTAAAGATTCAATGACATGCTCTAGTACAATATTAAATAGTAGAGGAGATAGTGCATCCCCTTGCTTCAACCAGTTTTGGATTTCAAAAGTATCCGAAAACTGTTTGCCTACACGCACCCTACTCTTTGTGCCATTTAGACACAACTTTTTAGGAATTCCGAACCCCAACAGGATACTATACAACTCCTCCCTTTTAACTGAATCATACACTTTTTTGAAGTCTACGTATAGTTTATGTACAGTACCATTATATTCCCATTTTTTTCTAAAATCTGTCTTATACAAAACATCTGATCTGTTGTAGACCTGTTTATTCTAAATGCACATTGATGATCTCCTAAAATGTCATCAATATAGGGAGTAAGTCTGCTGACTAATATATTTGTTAGAATTTTATACGAAGTTGAAAGTAATGAGATGCCCCTGTAGTTGTTGCAATCAGTTGTATCTCCTTTTTTATAAATTGGTATGAAAATTGATTCTTTCTATTCATCTGGAAGAGCTTCTTTTTCGCAAATCATACTAAGCAACTAGCGTATCTTGTCCATCATTTTTTCTCCCCCTGATTTTATCAGTTCTGCTGGGATCTCATCTGAACCTGATGCTTTATACATCTTCAATTTTTCAATCGCCATTTCAACCTCTAATGCACTTGGTTCTGCAACTGGCATTTCTGCTGACTGTAAATTATCCTCCTCAATGTCCTGTTCTGTTTGTACACTTAATAGCTGATTAAGGTAACTTTTCCATCTATTTAATATACTCCTGGAATCTGCAATCAAATCCCCATTTTCATTCCGAATTATGTTTGTTGTAGCCTGAAACCCTTTCTTCTCTATCCTAATTCCCTGATATAATTTTCTAATGTTCCTACTTTTTTGCGTTCATTTCAAGTTAATTAATCTTCTCTCTCAAATATTCCCTCTTTTTACTCTTTAGTAACTTGGTGGTTTCCCGTCTAATACTACCCAATTGCTCTAAATTTACCTCATTTGGCTCGTGTAACCATTTCATTTTTGCTAGCTTTCCTTTCTTTACAATGTCGACACATTTCTCATCAAACCATTTCTTGTTTTGCCTCTTTTTTAAACAACCAATGCTTTCTGATGCTGACAAATTAACAGTATCTCTTATAGCCTCCCATTCTTTATCTATATCAGTTTCTTCTTCGTTTCCCACATTGTCATCTGAAGATTCCAGTACTTCAAATCTATTAGCAATTTTGATTTGGTATTCTTGCCGGATTTCATCATTTTTCAAGTTTTTTTAATTCAAAGTTTACAGAATCATCTTTAGCATTTGTTCCTCTCATAAGCGATAGCCGTTGTCTGATTTTCACCCTGACCAGATGATGATCCGAAATTGCAGTCTGTCCCTCTAACTGATCTAACATCGATGATGCTACTGTGCCAGCGTTTGTCCACTAATACATGATCTATTTGGTTCCGATTTTCGCCATCTGGAGACGTCCGGGTGTATTTATGAATATCTTTATGCTCAAATGTTGTGCTCTTAACAATGAGATTCTTCGATGTGGCAAATGTGACTAATCTAACCCCGTTGTCGTTACTATCTTCATGAAGACTGAATTTGCCTATTGTTGGTTTGAATGTATCTTCCCGCCCCACTTTTGCATTAAAATCTCCTAAGACAATTTTCGTATGATATCGTGAAAGGCTATCAAATACGCATTCTAATTCTTCATAGAACTCATCCTTGATCTTGTCATCTTTATCTTCTGTGCGGGCATGTACATTTACAATTATAAAATCATGTCGTTTACCCTTTATCCTATCACTAACAAATTTAATATCTCGGATAGCGGATAGGATCCACCTTCTGACTATAAAATCCGTTCCAAATGCAGGTCTTTCTGCACCCCCATAGTATAATGCAAAGCTTCCTGATTCCTGACTACCTTCTCCTGGCCACCTAACTTCTCCTGTAAAGCGACTATATTCAAGGGCGATTTATCTAATTCCCGCGTTAATATCTCTAGTGTCCCGCTATTGTATAAAGTCCTAACATTCCATGTTCCCAGGATCATGTCCCTGTGTTTGAGCCCTTGGCATGCGTTCCCTAAATTAGTTCCCGCCCGGAGAATCGAATGGGGGACTATTTGACCTCCGGAAAATTTTACCCCAGTTGAACCCATGTATGCATTTCTTGGCGGTTGTATTTTTACGGTGAAAGATCGTCACTCTTTCGACCAAGGTACTTTTTTCGTCTGGCTTATCACCTTCGACCAGTCTGGCATGGGTAATCCTATCGGCAGCGATGCTACCGCCGGCATAGCTCTCAGGATCATTTAATCACGCAAGCCACTCCACCATGACAAGGTAAAGATACCATGTAGGGATTATGACTTATTATTATGATTATTATGATTACTATTATAATTGTTATTATGATTATTATTGTTATTATTATTATTATTATTATTATTACTATTATTATTAACTTTATTGAATAAGACTAGAAAAGAAACTATTTTGAAGTTTTACAAAGTACTGGCAATTCCATCTCTTATCTATGGATGTGAAACCTGGACATTAACAAAGGCAGATAGTAAACAAATAGAGGCTGCTGAAATGAAGATGTTGAGAGCAATAGTAGGATACCAAAGGACCGATAAAAAGAAAAACGAAGATATAAGAACAGAAGTTAATATATTTAATCTCTATGAAATAATAAAATATTATCAAAATGCTTATCTTCAGCACGTATTACGAATGAATGAACAGCGCATACCAAGAAGAATGTATAATCATAAACCAAAAGGGAGAAGAATGTTGGGAAGACCATTGAAGAGATGGAAGGACCAATTTGACCTATAATGAGATCGGAACAGGCCATTGGACTTAATCCTTGTTGATTATTATTATTATTATTATTATTATTATTATTATTATTATTATTATTATTATTATTATTAGCAGAATGTTCAACATTAGAAAAAAACATTTTGTTATATGAGAAAAAATTAATATTAAATATTCAATAGTACAGGGTGTCCACATAGTCCTGCTACCAAAACAATGTAACTTAGTTCGTTAACTATTTGAGATAGAGACATGCTGTTTTTGCAACATATTCTACATCTCTCAAAGTTTTGTTTACATTTGTTGCAGATTGTGGTTTAAACGAAAATGACGACACTTCAGGAAAAGACTCAATGTGTATGGTGGTATGCTGAGTCTGATAAGTCACCAGTACCCCCATAGCCGAACGTTATGGCTGTTAACAAGTCCAGATATAAAGAAAGTCGATTCATCAAATAACATCACCCTCTGCAGATACTCATTGTCTTTGTCAATTGAGTTCAGCATGGAATCAGCAAATTCAGCAGGCAGAGGGGAGTCTGTTGGCAGCAACCCTTGCTTAATTAGCTCTTTATGGAATGAAGATGTAGCCGCTTATAGAGGACTTTATGAATGGTTGATTTTGGTAAATGAATTTGGAACAATTTTTGAGGGCTGCGTTGAAATGCAAGATACACATTGTCGATAGTTTCTTGGCTCACACCTGGTCGTCCATTCCATGGCAAATCCATTACACCCCCAGTCGCTAGAAATTTATCGGCCCATCTAATTATGGATTATTTGGATGGAGGATTTCTTCCATATTGCCGGCGGAAATTTCGCTGAACAGTTCTGGTGATTTACCAGACTCAGTATACCACATTACACATTGTATCGTTTTTCTGAGGTGTCGTCATTTTCGTTTAAATCACAATTTCAAAAAAATGTAAACAAAACTTTGAGAGATGTGGAATACGTTGCAAAGAACAGCACGTCTCTATCTCAAATAGTTTACGCGCTAAGTTACATACACTATATAAGATACAAGCGATTAAAATGGTACGGGCATGTACGACGAATGCAAGAAATGTTACACAGAAAAAACATTGGAATTTATGTATATAGCTAATGCTCTGGAGTTAACAACAAAGATATTTTCCTTAATTGGAATGTTGTCCACCTGGAAGAAGAAGAAAAGGAAGATCTCGAAACGCGTGGATGCAAGAAATAAGAACTGGAATGAAAACAAGAGGACTGGAGGAAATTGAGTGGATAGATAGAGACGAGTGGAGAAGGAAAATGAATCTTTAGGCACAGAATGATGTGTAAACATTGAAAATCTGTATATAAATAAATAAAATTATTGTTATTATTATTATTACTTACTTACTCACTGGCACTATCGAACCCGTAGGTTCATGACCGCGCGGACATAAGCTCTCCATACATCCCTATCCTGAGCTAATGCTTTCCAATCATTCCCTGTATAATCTACTTCCATCAAATCATAGTTAATGTTATTCTCCCACCTCATTTTTAGTCTGCCAACTGACCGTTTTCCCTCTGGCTTTCCTACAAGAAGCTTCAATGCAAGTCTTTCATTCCCCATACGTGCAACATGTCCTGCCCATCGCAGTCTACGAGACTTAACTGTTCTTATTATATCTGGCTTCCCATAAAGACCATATAGTTCATTGTTTTGTAGTCTTCTCTATTCACCTGTTTGTTCATCTCTCTTTGGTCCAAAAAATTTCCTAAGTACTATATTCTCAAATACTTGTAATCTCCTCTCCTCCCTTAAAGTAAGAGTCCATGTTTCGCACCCACATAATATAACTGGTAGAATAATAGTTTTATATATTTTCAGTTTAATGTTTTTTTGAAAGGAGTTGGGACATCAAGAGTCTCTGCAATGCATAATAGCACGCATTTCCAGAATTGAGCCTATGTTTTATTTCTTTGTGCATCTCATTCCTATTTGTGATTATTGTTCATAAATATTTGAATTCAGCCACTTCCTCAAAATTTCCCTCATTTGTCATTAGCTGTCCATTTCCATTATATAATGAATTTCTACGTGTGACCATATATTTAGTTTTATTGATATTTACTTCCAGTCTTAATTTCTTAGTGTTACTCAATAGTGTGTGCATGTTGTCTTTTAGTATCTCCCCGCTATAAGCCAATAATACTACATCATCAGCATAAACTAACAGCTTATTAATACCATTGAGTTCCTCATTCTCTAAAGATTTAATGGCATGCTCTAGTACAAAATTAAATAGTAGAGGAGATAGTGCATCCCCTTGATTCAACCAGTTTTGGATTTCAAAAGTGTCCGAAAACTGTTTGCCTGCACGCACCCTACTCTTTGTGCCATTTAGACACATTCGTATAAGTCTAACTAACTTTTTAGGAATTCCGAACTCCAGCAGGACACTATATAACTTCTCCTCTTAATTGAATCATATGCTTTTTTGAAGTCTACATATAGTTGATGTACAGTACCATTATATTCCCATTTCTTTTCTAAAATTTGTCTTATACTAAAAATCTTATCTGTTGTAGACCTGTTTCTTCTAAATGCACATTGATGATCTCCTAGAATGTCATCAATATAGGGAGTAAGTCTGCTTAATAATATATTTGTAAGAATTTTGTACGAAGTTGAAAGTAATGAGATGCCCCTGAAGTTGTTGCAATCAGTTTTATCTCTTTTCTTATAAATTGGTACGATAATTGACTCCTTCCATTCTTCTGGAAGAGCTTCTTTTTCCCAAATCATGCTAAGCAACCAGCGTATCATGTCCATCAATTTTTCTCCCCCTGATTTTATCAGTTCTGCTGGGATCTCATCTGAACCTGATGCTTTATACATCTTCAATTTTTCAACCGCCATTTCAACCTCTAATGCATTTGGTTCTGCGACTAGCACTTCTGCTGTCTGTAAATTATCCTCCTCAATGTCCTGTTCTGTATGTACATTTAATAGCCGATTAAGGTAACTTTTCCATCTATTTAATATACTCTTGGAATCTGCAATCATATCCCCATTTTCAATCCGAATTATGTTTTTTCCTTGCCTGAAACCCTTTCTTCCCTATACTAATTCCCTGATATATTCTCTAATGTTCCTAATTTTTGCGTTCATTTCAAGATAATTAATCTTCTCTCTCAAATATTCCCTCTTTTTACTCTTTAGTAACTTGGTGGTTTCCCGTCTAATACTATCCAATTGCTCTAAATTTACCTCATTTGGCTCGTGTAACCATTCCATTTTTGCTAGCTTTCTTTTCTTTACAATGTCGGCACATTCCTCATTAAACCATTTCTTGTTTTGCCTCTTTTTTAAACAACCAATGCTTTCTGATGCTGACAATTTAATAGTATCTCTTATAGTCTCCCATTCTTTATTTATATCAGTTTCTTCTTCGTTTGCCACATTGTCATCAGAAGATTCCAGTACTTCAAATCTATTAGCAATTTTGATTTGGTATTCTTGCCGGATTTCATCATTTTTCAAGTTTTTTAATTCAAAATTTACAGAATCATCTTTAACGTTTGTTCCTCTCATAAGCGACAGCCGTTGTCTGATTTTCACCCTGACCAGATGATGATCCGAATTGCAGTCTGTCCCTCTAACTGATCTAACATCGATGATGCTACTGTGCCAGCGTTTATCCACTAATACATGATCTATCTGGTTCCGAGTTTCTCCATCTTGGGACGTCCAGGTGTGTTTATGAATATCCTTATGCTGAAATGTTGTGCTCTAAACAATGAGATTCTTCGATGTGGCAAACGTGCCTGATCTAACCCCGTTGTCGTTACTATCTTCATGAAGACTGAATTTGCCTATTGTTGGTTAGAATATATCTTCCCGCCCCACTTTTACATTAAAATCTCCATCGTTTTCTTGCCGTCACAAAGATCTTTTTCCATGTGGTTTGTAAGTGTAGATCTTTTTGGGCGATCTTGTATTGTCCATTCTGTCTAAATGTTCTTTCCATTGCTATTTGTGTTCTTCTAGTCTATCGAGTATTGAAAATATCTCCAGTTTATTTCTTATTGATTCATTGTGTAATCTATCCATGCGTGTACATCCTTTTACGGGTCTTAAAAGTTTCATTTTAGTGGCTTGAATGTGTGAGATATCTTTTCGTGTAAGTACCCAAGATTCAGATCCATACAAAAGAACAGGAACAGCCATGATTTTATAAAACCTGAGCTGAGTTTCTCTTTGTGTCTTTCGGAGGGTTCTTCTTATGGTGCCACACATCATTTGATATCGGTTTGATTTATTACATCAAATTAATGTTGGGAAGTAAACATTATGAGATACAATCATTAAAATTCATCGGAATATTTTGTTTAAACAACTCACCTTATACGATTCATGCTTCCATGATACCGCGGTTTCAAACACAGTCGTGTTCATCCTTAGCCATAACTCCGACTGACGAAATTATTCGGCCGTCAACTGTTCTATTGTCGCCATCTTCACTGATGCCATCTATGGTTGAATTTATGAACTTTGAAATCAAAGTAATTTCGTTATGGATATCAAAATTCATTGATCTATCTTTATTTTTCTGAATGTATATTTTCTCCCACACTGTCATTTCCAAAAGTTTTTCTACTTGTTTTAAAAGTTTATCTTCTCTTCCAATTTTATGATGTTCTAATAAACTATGTGCGGCAATTGCAGATTTTTCAATTTCACAATTTTTAATATTTCTGAAATGTTCTTTTGTCCGAATTTCTAAATTTCTTTTTGTTTTTCCTATATAAACGTTATTGCAATCTTCACAACTTTTAAAACAAAACGAAAACAGAGTGGGCTAGTTTATCATATTACGAGTATTCAGAGGAGCCTGTTGATCCCATATTATTACCTAAAAGTGTGAATCAATATATCGTACGTAAAATATACTAGGGAAGTCTAGAATTGCTCAAGTAGTCTACAAGATATTAATTCATAGTGAATATTGTGTTGTTTCAAAAATAGTCATACATAAAAAAAAAAAACTCTTGACAGGTCGTACTACATGCTGATGATGTAGTACTACTGGCCGATAGCGAGGAGATACTAAAGGCCAACACGCACACACTATTGAGTAACACTAAGAAATTAGGACTGGAAGTAAATATCAGTAAAACTAAATATATGGTCACACGTAGAAATACATTATATAATGGAAATGGACAGCTAATGACAAATGAGGGAAATTTTGAGGAATTGGCTGAATTCAAATACCTAGGAACAATAATCACAAATAGGAATGAGATGCACAAAGAAATTAAACATAGGCTCAATTCTGGAAATGCATGCTATTATGCATTGCAGAGACTTTTGATGTCCCAACTCCTTTCGAAAAACGTTAAGCTGAAAAATATATAAAACTATTATTCTACCAGTTATATTATATGGGTGCGAAACATGGACTCTTACTTTAAGGGAGGAAAGGAGATTACGAGTATTTGAGAATAAAGTTCTTAGGAAAATTTTTGGACAAAAGAGAGATGAACAGACAGGTGAATGGAGAAGACTACATAACAATGAACTACATGGTCTTTATAGGAAGCCAGATATAATAAGAACAGTTAAGTCCCGTAGACTGCGATGGGCAGGACATGTTGCGCGTATGGGGAATGAAAGACGTGCATGGAACCTTCTTGTAGGAAAGCCAGAAGGAAAACGCCCAATTGGTAGACCAAGAATGAGGTGGGAGAACAACATTAACTATGATTTGAGGGAAGTAGATTATACAGGGAATGATTGGAAAGCATTAGCTCAGGATAGGGATGTATGGAGAGCTTATGTCCGCGCGGCCATGAACCTATGGGTTCGATAGTGCCAGTGAGTAAGTAAGTAAGGTCGTACTACTCTAAGGCCCGGATGCAGTGGAGAGCGTATAAGTACCTATAAGATCCGAACTTAAACTACGTTCATGCCTCATTTATAGAGGAAGGAACTATAGGCCTATATACAGGGTTTCAGATGCGGCGTGTGATCAGCCGTTATCTATTATGTTCTAAAATCATTAGGTGTAGGAGTTCACCTGAAAGGAAAATTTAATAATCGCAATTACGATGTTTCACAACAAAACTCGGAATGTCTTATTAAAATAAACCGAGGTATGTATTTTCCAAAAATCAGCGAAATGCACCGTTAGGAAATGGGGGTTTACCTGAAATTTGAAATTAAAAATTTACTCTAGCAACCATCATATTTGGTTCGTTGCAGTGTATACCAAATTATTAATTAACCCTCAATATTTAATGTATTTAGGCGTAGCAGCACACGTCGGGTATTCCCTAGTTTACAAAGAGACCTAAAACAAGTTTGGGGAAAAGTATCTTATATACTCAATCTAGGATTTAAAGACAGATCAGGGCTTGCTTGGTTCAGGCTAGGGGCATGGAAATTTTTAAAAATTAGCGACGATCACGATATGCGAATATGTCCAATGTGCGGGAGCTTTGAAGACGAGATACATATATTAGGAAAATGTAACGATTTAAAATATCGGAGGCATCAGTTATTACCGGAAAGATTTCTAAATTCAAATCGTGGAAGATTGGCATGCTACGAGTTACTGGTAAACCCAGAAAATTGGATAAACCTGGGTAGATTTCTGGACAAAACGCGGAAAATAAGAACAACACTTATTCAGGAATAAATAAATATGTTAAATTGCAATACCATTAATTCTTAATAATTCTACATAACTAAGTTAATGTATAACGTAATTGTATTGATAGCTAATTGTAATATTATAGTTTTTTTGTTTGTTTTAAGTATATTATTACCAAACATCAACTTATTGTAACGGACTTTCAACAGAACATACGGCTTACTGCCCGTGCGATCCATATATTTGTAAATAGCATTGTATGTATCTTACTTGTAGTTTAATAAAGTCCTTATGTATGTAGTTTCTAATTATTTAACAAATGTCACTACATGAAGGATTCGTAGTGAACAAATCTTAGCCAGGCCAATTTCAACGTAGAATCGGTTTATTGCTATATAGGCCTATATGAGAGTTAACTATTTTTATTCTGTAGTAACTAATAACCGGAGTGGACTGCTACGCCTAAATAAATGTAATGTGTTTTTATGTTTAGTTGAATAAGTAAAAGAAAAATAATCATACATTCATATCGTAATCATATTTAGATACCCCGTGCTGATTACTTGGCGTTGTCCGGGAATCTACTTATCCCTATCTTTTTGGCATCAATGAGCTGGAAGATAAAAATTGTTATTGCTAGTTATTTGTAAAAGATAGACATATGGTTTCTTTTTGTAGAATTGTTTTTAAATATTCAATTCTGTGTACATTAATTTCGTGTATTTGATATGGTTTAGGCAGCGTAAGCTATTTAAGCATCCAAAAAGCGATTATTTTAGTACACCGATGCTCTTTCTTTTATCTCCGGCCCTATAGTGCGTACGGTAATGATACTTACGTTAATTGCAAATTCTGTTTGATAATGAAAACCCCATACAAATTGGCAAGGTCCATAAAGAACAGACAGACAAATAAACAAACAGACAAACAGAATCACACCCATTTTATATATATAAAGATGATTTCAATACGATCACGAAGCTCACTGTAATTTTTGCTCCATTCATTTTGTTTCCTCGTCTATATTTGGTTCAATTTTTTTTCTAAACACATTTTTCTCAAATGCTCGGAATTTTCTCTTATCTTACAGTAAGAGTCCATGTTTCGCACCACACTGAATAATCTCCGTTTTATATAAGAGTTTCAGTTTAACCTTTTTCTTAGAGAATCAGTTCATGTAATGTATTCCATTTACATTTCAATTTAATATTATTTAAAAACGATTTAAAACCTAAGGTAGGTCATGCACAGTGTTTATTGGATGTATCCATTAGGCTATGTAGAATTTATGTCTTTTTTTGTTATATTAAAATTACGCCTGACGTAGTATTCGGGCCCAACCTTTCAGAGAAAAATAACATTCGTCCACATGCTACATATTAACACAATTATAACACAAAAAGTCATCACAATGTGTAAATATTCTCCAACTTCGTCAAGAGAGTTTTTTCCTCATATTTGGATTTAATTAAGGCTAGAGAGCGTAGGTGTAAACCCATATCAATACCTAGGAATGTCTGATTGCATCATCGCCCGACTTTGTTAAGAAGATTTTATCCTGATATTTAAATTTAATATAGGCCTAAGTCACTAGACAGTGTATGTTATATCAATACGTCTGACTGCATCATCACCTGAGAGCAGTCTCTTTATTAATTTCTTTCCGAAATGAAAGTTGGATTTTGTCAAAATATAAATGAAGTGTACATTTGAGCCTGTTCTCCTTCACTGTCAGTGGACGTGCCTAGCATATGGAGAACAAAAGTTAATAACTAGGATATGGACCCAGATCATGACACCACTTGAAATAAAATAAGTGTCCCTGATGACGAAATGGTTTCACAGTTTGTGATAAGGAGATTAGATAGACAACTAGCTCCATACGCAATTATTCAGAACAATGAAACCGTCCATAGTGAATGTAGTGATCCTCTACTGTAAGTATTCACTATTATTACTTTATTTGTAGATACTTTACATCAAAGTGATATTACGTCGATGTGAAAAACTGACTGTTCACACTGTTGTGTTTGCCATGTGTTTCTAAAGTATTTAGCTGATTAAAAAATTAATTGTACTATGAAATAATGATTTTGATTAAATTGTCCTGGTAGTAAGTGACCTCCAACTCGGCATTTGCCTCGACGATTGAGCTACAGGCTTTCACGGTCTCCATGTAATTATTGGTACTACTTTTCTATTAACATGCTTACTCCGACACCTCTTTCTTCACTTCTCCAAGCTGGAAAAAATCTTAGTACGGTTTGTCGGTATTAGCATTTGAACTCGGGGCCTGCCGAATTATTATTGTTAGTAACGTAGGGTAACATAAGCCGCAAACCGTTCCTAATTAGTAGTAGAATTATCTTATGTAATGACGCTTTTTAAACAAATCAAATCATTAGAATCGAAAAATTGGGCAGCAAAGATCAATGCATTTAGCACAGAAATGTATTATTTAAGACAAGCTATTCTTTTACATGCTCTAAGTATATATAGACGAAATGACATTCAACGCGTTATATCTCTACCAAAAGAATGCAATCTGGATTATTAAACATTGAAAAAACATCGATACCACTTGGGTTTTCAACCTGCGAACTGCGGAACGTGGTAACCACAAGCCGACTAGGACCGAAAAGCTATCACAAATACGATCACCTCTTTATTTACTTCATTATAATGTTTATGATGTCCAGCGCTGTGGTCTCGAGGTAGCGTGCTGCCTTGTCATGCAGCGGGCCCGGGTTCGATTCCCGGTCGGGAGAAGCTCCTGGGTGAGATTTTTCGGGGTTTTTCCTCACCTATAAGACTAATGTCAGGAAGCTTAGGGCTCAACGTTCCCCGAAAATCATCTGGCCATCATCATCATCCTTATTATTATCATGATCATCCTTCACCGGTGTGGAAAGCAACATGAAGCTACCACACCTATAATTCCCTAGTAAAGCTACAAAGCATATAATGAAAATGCTATGATTGCAGTGAAAGGCCTGCCCTCGGACAGAATTACTATCGATGGATGGATGGATAATATTTATAATTGTATTCTTATTTATTACATAAATATGTTACATAAACTTTCCAAGAGAGATTAATGTTATTCACACACAACCGACTGCGTGATTTCCTCTTTTTTCCTACAAGAAGTTTCAATGCTCCTCTTTCATTTTCCATTCGTGCCACTTGTCCTGTCATCGCAGTCTACCAGACCTAACTGTTCCTATTTATAATAAAAATCATGTAGCTCACTGAAAAATATATTTCTCCATTCACCTGTTTATTGGTCTCTTTTTGTTTCAAAAATTTTCCTAAACACTTTATTCTCAAATGCTCTCAATGATTTCTCTTATTTTATGCCTGTATACAATGTTTCGCATCCATATAAAATAATATTTTTTAAAATAATTTTTTTAATAAGTGGATTATAAGATACCCTATAATGCATAACAGCATGCCTAATAACTCTGTATTCTACATCCTCAAGGTGGCTTGTTGACAACCAACAGGACATTTTTTATTATTATGTAACACAACATGCAACTAGTTGATAATTTATCTTGTTTCTATATTACGATTATTTTTTTTATTTCTACCTATCTTATTTATATTTTTTTACTTTTATTTTTTAATACTTGTTGCATAGCCTACAGTTCTTTGTATTTTTTTTTAATTTGCGTATTTATTTAACACATTTTAACACGTATAACTTCTTCTTCTTCGTATTCACAATTGGCTCTGGACCTGTTCCATCTTCACAGCATATCTTCCTCTTTTGAAGGGTATTCCTACATAACATCTGCCTATTAGTTTATAATTATATATTAATTTTTGAAGTCTCTTAGCGTCCATTCTTTCAGCCTATGCGTTCTATTTGATACTACATTCCTATTTTTTATTTAAGCTATATATATATATATATTCAAATGTATCCATATTTCTTCATTTTGTAGGCCTATACAATGTAATTTAGTTCAACTCGTTATTGTTCTTAAAAACTTCATCTCTTCACATTGAATCTGATTCTCTACTTTATTTTCATGTGAACCTACTCTTCATTTCCATGTAATAGGCAGGTCGTTCTATAAAACTTCATTCTTATTTATGTTCTATTTTTATCTTTTAAAGTTTTGTGAATATTGCTACATATAACTATTGCTACATATTGCTACATATAACTGTTGCTACATATAACTATTGCTACATATTGCTACATATAACTATTGCTACATATAACTATTGCTACATATAACTACTGCTACATATTGCTACATATAACTATTGCTACATATAACTATTGCTAATTATAACTACGTGCTACCAATATAAACTATTGCTACATATAACTATTGCTACATATTGCTACCTCTAAACTGTTGCTACATATAACTATTTGCTACATCTAACTATTGCTAATGCTAAAACTATTGCTACATATAACTATTGCTACATCTAACTATTGCTACCTATAACTAACTGACTACATATTGCGACCTATAACTGTTTGCTACCTATTCAACTAGTTGCTACATATTGCTACTTATACTATTGCTACATCAAACTACTGCTCCATATTGCTACATATAACTCTTGCTACATATACCTAGTTGCTAATTATTACTATTGCTACGATACGACTATTGCTACATATAACTATTGCTACATATAACTATTGCTACATATAACTATTGCTACATATAACTATTGCTACATATAACTATTGCCAATTATAACTATTGCTACATATAACTATTGCTACATATAACTATTGCTACATATTGCTACATATAACTATTGCTATATATAACTATTGCTACATATAACTATTTCTACATATAACTATTGCTATATATAACTATTGCTACATATAACTATTGCTATATATAACAATTGCCACATATTGCTACATATAATTATTGCTACATAAAACTATTGCTACATATAACTATTGCTATATATAACTTTTGCTACATGTAACTATTGCTACATATAACTATTGCTACATATTGCTACATATAACTATTGCTACATATAACTATTGCTACATATAACTATTGCTACATATAACTATTGCTAATTATAACTATTGCTACATATAACTATTGCTACATATTGCTACATGTAACTATTGCTACATATAACTATTGCTATATATAATTATTGCTATATATAACTATTGCTACATATAACTATTGCTATATATAACTATTGCTACATATAACTATTGCTAATTATAACTATTGCTACATATAACTATTCCTATATATAACTATTGTTACATAATGCTACATATAACTATTGCTACATATTGCTACATATAACTATTGCTATATATAACTATTGCTACATATAACTATTGCTACATATAACTATTGCTACATATTGCTATATATAACTATTGATACATATAACTATTGCTACATATAACTATTGCTACATATTGCTACATATAACTATTGCTATATATAACTATTGCTACATATAACTATTTCTACATATAACTATTGCTACATATTGCTACATATAACTATTGCTACATATAACTATTGCTACATATAACTATTGCTACATATTGCTACATATAACTATTGCTACATATAACTATTGCTACATATAACTATTGCTACATATAACTATTGCTACATATTGCTACATATAACTATTGCTACAATTAACTATTGCTACATATTGCTACATATAACTATTGCTACATATAACTATTGCTAATTATAACTATTGCTACATATAACTATTGCTACATATAACTATTGCTACATATTGCTACATATAACTATTGCTATATATAACTATTGCTACATATAACTATATCTACATATAACTATTGCTATATATAACTATTGCTACATATAACTATTGCTATATATAACTATTGCTACATATTGCTACATATAATTATTGCTACATAAAACTATTGCTACATATTGCTACATATAACTATTGCTATATATAACTATTGCTACATGTAACTATTGCTACATATAACTACTGCTACATATTGCTACATATAACTATTGCTACATATAACTACTGCTACATATAACTATTGCTACATATAACTATTGCTACATATAATTATTGCTACATATAACTATTGCTAATTATAACTATTGCTACATATAACTATTGCTACATATTGCTACATATAACTATTGCTATATATAACTATTGCTACATATAACTATTTCTACATATAACTATTGCTACATATAACTATTGCTAATTATAACTATTGCTACATATAACTATTGCTACATATTGCTACATATAACTATTGCTATATATAACTATTGCTACATATAACTATTTCTACATATAACTATTGCTTTATATAACTATTGCTAGATATAACTATTGCTATATATAACTATTGCTACATATAACTATTGCTACATATAACTATTGCTATATATAACTATTACTACATATAACTATTGCTACATATTGCTACATATAACTATTGCTATATATAACTATTGCTACATATAACTATTTCTACATATAACTATTGCTATATATAACTATTGCTACATATAACTATTGCTACATATTGCTACATATAACTATTGCTACATAAAACTATTGCTACATATTGCTACATATAACTATTGCTATATATAACTATTGCTACATATAACTATTGCTACATATAACTATTGCTACATATTGCTACATATAACTATTGCTACATATAACTATTGCTACATATAAATATTGCTAATTATAACTATTGCTACATATAACTATTGCTATATATAACTATTGCTACATATTGCTACATGTAATTATTGCTACATAAAACTATTGCTACATATTGCTACATATAACTATTGCTACATATAACTATTGCTACATATTGCTACATATAACTATTGCTACATATAACTATTGCTACATATTGCTACATATAACTATTGCTACATATAACTATTGCTACATATAACTATTGCTATATATAACTATTGCTGCATATAACTATTGCTACATATAACTATTGCTACATATAACTATTGCTACATATAACTATTGCTAATTATAACTATTGCTACATATAACTATTGCTACATGTAACTATTGGTACATATAACTTATTTTCAAACCTACGTACGTTTGATTATTGTAGCACATATAACAATTATATTATATAAATATAAGCACATTCATCTCCTGACACGTTTTCTTTAAAGCAAAAATTCGAACGTCATGTAGTTGTTATTAGCCAAATATATTGAGCACTAGACGAAAGGAAGATAATTTGACTTTTTTATAAACACGAAAATAATCTAATGCCTAAACAAAGATACCCAAATCAAATAATTTTTAAAATATCAAAATGCAATTTACTATTTACTCCATAACAGTATTGCATTTAGACCATCTTCTAAAATTGGTATTATATTAGATATCACAATTCGTTTTGAGACTCATAGTGGCCAACCTGAGGAAGTTGACTCTGAAAAGAATGCCATATATGAGCCAACAATTGACTATTACAAAGACTATTTAACTCATGCCCCAAATGGGAGTCAATGACCAATCACGTTTCAATGATTTCTGTATTACAACCAATCAGAGACGTGTTTCACGAAATAATTATCAACGTTAGGATTATCATATATTAAGCAAAGCTCCTCCTTTTTAATATTCTGAACAGGTCTGACCGTTATTTTGCAGTGACTGAGCCTATAACAAATACGGCTACCAGATTGTATATAATAGTGCTTACATGTCAACATTTGTAGCAATTGATTATACCACCAAAAAAAGAAACCACTGTTTGCACTTTCTTAAATGTATACGACATCAAAAATGAATTAATATACAGATTGATGTGTTTCATTTTTTCTCCACTAGAGAGCATTCTTACAATATTGCGTTCCTTTGGCAATAAATAGTATGATCTGGTTGCAGTGATAAACAAAAGAAGCAGTAGAAGCGTAGGCTACCTATCGTTTCTCATTAGTTTTCAAACATCACCGTTTACTTTAAATATAAAAATATTTTTAAATAACTGTAGTTAAATAATGATTTGTGAGTAAACAGCTTTATTTTATTCGTTAAATAGTCCTAACAAATGCCACTCTTGATTTCCAAATTCTCTAGATAAATTCACTCCTCACTTCGTGAGTCGTGAATTTATCGATAATTTGGAAATCACTCGTGGCATTACTTATGATAAATACCAACTAGATAGTATAACTGTCACAGGATTGATGATCGGGGCAAGAGTTACTATATCAGGATTCCTAGCCAAATTTTGGAATTCCTTAGATATGGACAGAGTGTATCTTTCTAAAATTGCCATCGCTGCCATTAGAGGATCAATTTCAATTTTAAGAAACCATTTTTACAAAATTTCTACTTTGTAGTATGTATAGTTCATTCTGGAAATGCGTGCTATTATGCATTGCAGAGTCTCTTGATATCCCAACTCCTTTAAAAAAACGTTAAACTGAAAATATATAAAACTATTATTTTACCAGTTATATTATATGGGTGCGAAACATGGACTCTTACTTTAAGGGAGGAAAGGAGATTACAAGTATTTGAGAATAAAGTACTTAGGAAATTTTTTGGACCAAAGAGAGATGAACAGACAGGAGAATGGAGAAGACTACAAAACAATGAACTACATGGTCTTTATAGGAAGCCAGATATAATAAGAACAGTTAAGTCTCGTAGACTGCGTTGGGCAGGACATGATGCACGTATGGGAATGAAAGACTTGCATGGAAGGTTCTTGTAGGAAAGCCAGAAGGAAAACGCCCAGTTGGTAGACCAAGAATGAGGTGGGAGAATAACATTAACTATGATTTGAGGGAAGTAGATTATACAGGGAATGATTGGAAAGTATTAGCTCAGGATAGGGATGTATGGAGAGCGTATGTCCGCGCGGCCATGAACCTACGGGTTCGATAGTGCCAGTGAGTAAGTAAGTAAGTATGTATACTTCAATTAGGCCTACAATTTGAATTTTTTAAAATGTATTTACAAAATGTATTTCATAAATTCAAAAAATTAATTGTCTGTATCACTTTGTCCTTGAGGCAATCCTCTAATGAGGAAAGTTGTATATAATAAATATCACAGTATTTTTACAGACCCTTGTAATGCTGCATATCGATTACTGCGACATATTACTCACTAATCTGACAATTGATCTTTCTGAAAGACTACAGTGTGCACATAATGCGTGCATTCGAATTGTATTCAATCTCCGTCGCGTCGTTATGATCATGTGTCTCCTTCGTTTCAGGCTACGGCTAAATGACACAAGAACTCTACATTCACATGTTTCGCTATTCCGAATTCTGCACACATGTTTACCAAGTTATTTATCAGTGTATCGGCTCATAACAATTTAGGAACAAGATTACGAGATACTTACCACAGCACAGGAGATGTTTATACTCTGAATCTTACACAATATCTATGACCAGAGTATGAACTCACTTCCCAGTGATGTCAGGGACTGTCAGTCACTATTATGATTTAAATCCAAATTAACTGATATCTTAACTGCATAACAATGTGTATATATATATATATATATATATATATATATATATATATATGTATATATTCATTTAGGAAGATTTCCTTACTTTATTTTATCTCTATTCCATGAATTGTTAGTCTTAGTTAATAGGCTATTTGATAACATCTGCATGTGGTTTGTTTAGTCTATATTTTAATATATTTGAAAATTGTAATAAGTATATTTTTTGTATGATTTTATTGTTCAATGATTGAATGTAAGAGAAGGCCTTATGGCCTTAACTCTGCCAGCTTAAATAAAGCATTATTATTATTAGTATTTTTTTTATTGCGGATGAGCCCATGTAGGACTATGCAAAGTACTTAGAGGCGTTTCCTTTGAGCCCAAATTTCTTCCATTCTTTTGCTATGAGCTTGTTTTCTATCATCTTTCCAAGTTGTTCCAGTTTTTTTCTTCGGTTTGTCCTCTTATCAACTTGCCACTTATTCACCTTAATTCTAAATATATCTCTGTTTTGGATATCTTCTTTAGTAATTACTGCCAATTTTAAATATTTTTTGACTTCATGAATCCACTTCATAGTATCCACTAGAGCTTTACTTCTGTTTTCGTAGAATTCCATTATCTGTTTTGTAAGCCTATTTGAGTTCATTATTATTATTATTATTATTATTATTATTATTATTATTATTATTATTATTATGTTCACCGCTGTGGTCTCGAGTTAGCGTGCTCCTTGTCACGCAGCAAGCCCGGGTTCGATTCCCGGTGAGGACAGGCTCCTGGGTGAGGTTTTTTCCGGGTTTTTTCCTCACCTGTAAGGCAAATGTCAGGAAGCTTAGAGTCCAACGGTTCCCGAAAATCATCCGGCCATCATCATCATCTTTATTATAATCATCATCTCTCACCGGTGTGGAAAGCAACGAGAAGCTACCACATATACAATTCCTTAGTAAAACTGCAAATCATAGCATGAAAATGCTAATATTACAGTGAAAGACCTGCCCTAGGGCAGAATTACTATAGAAGAGAATTATTATTATTATTAATGATTACATAATCACGTCATTAAACAAGTTTGATTTAAAATCGCCCACCGTTGTAAACCAGAGGCAACGCTTCAGTCGCCAACGTGCCTATGATCCAATGACGGGACACGTTTCCGCGTGAGGGGTTTTCGGGTTTTTTTCCTCACTATTAAAAACATTCCAAATTTTAAGGCATAATAAGTGTCTGAACACTAACTGCCCATCATAATCATACATATTGTATTGATATATTATGAAGTATGGGTGAATGTTGTCTTGTTTTAAAGTTTGCAGTTGTCTAGAAGATACCCTTGCCGCTGAACTGATCAGTGATCTCTCATTCCAGGAGCTCCCATGACATTGTGTAGTCAAAAACTACTATGTTATCCCAGGTTTAAAAACATCATCTGACAAATCTTCTCCCTGTATATCCCAGGAGGCGTGTTGCACATAAAAGTACATACAAAGGGAGAAGTTAAACAAACAAGGGAATTATCAACCATTGCATGTCGAAACCCACCTTGCAATTTCTTCCAGAGTAGCGTTGTGATGTACCAAGGCCATGTTCAAAAATATATCTGCAATTTTTAACTGCAAGGCACTAAAATAAAGCGTCAAATCACTCACTTAAGCTCTATAAAGGTAATACAACGGTTTAATTGGTTGATCGGATAGTTTCACTACCTGCCTTCTGCGCTGCGTTCATCCTCATTCCACTTCGCTCTTATTCATGCAGGGAGTCCATCTGCTCCGTAAATTAGGTTGACATTGCTAGATTCCGGCTTCGAGTTTTGTGCCTTGCAGTTAAAAAGGCAGATCATTATTTGAAAACAGCCTTGGTACATCGCAACGCTTCTCTGGGAGAAATTTCAAGGTAGGTTTCTGCATGAAATGGTGACAGTTATCTTGTAAGGAAAGAGAGAAAAATTAAAATGGCATTTTTATGAAACACTGAATAGGCTATTCAAAGAAAAAACCCGCATTGAAGTGGATACATTTTTTACAACAAATAATTTAATATTGTATTAAGAAACAAGCATTAAAAAATGTTAGAAGAAGACACTAATTTAAATTATGTGGGCTACATCATGTTCATATTTTACTCCAAGAGATAGAAGTAATTAACTAATTAACTCGTTGCCACCATCGAACCCAGAGGTTAATGGCCGCGAAGACATACGCTCCACATACCCTGTAAAATTCACTTCCCTCAAAACATGATTCATGTTATTTTTCCATACCATGTTTGACCTTCCTACTGAGTTTTCTCTCCGATTTTCATACAAGAAGTTTCCTTGCCCAACCATTCATTACCTACTCATACCACATGTCTTACCCATCGCAGTATTCGACGCTGTTGTTCTTAACACATCTAGTGAAACAAAAGTAAAAGTAATAACATTTCAGAGATCGTTGGGAACTACAGTTTGAAGATAATATTACTCAAGAAAGTAAGACCTGATATTGCATTAAAGATTTATAAAAGTGTCGCTATCCAATTCTTCTATATTGTTCAGAGTAGATCCGGATAATTCACTCCCGCTCGCATTTCACTCCTCGAGCTTCCCAGTTTCTTTGTTTCTACGGAGGAACTTGGCATATTCAGAGGAAAGGAAGGGAATGACAAACACATGCGCGGGAGTAGAATGCATGCGAGGGTGAAAGGGACTCCCGTCGGATCAGATTTCCCGTGAGGAATGAACCGCTTTTATAAGGAAAATAATTGTATATAATGACTGCGAAAGCTAAAGAGAATATATTAAACAAATGATTTGACGAAACATATTCTACAAGCTCTTTTCACATTTAATATAATTCTGTATATTTCATGTGAAAAAATTAATTAAATATGCACATAGTACTGAAAATAAAATATACTTCAACAACACTAGACGCGTGTTTAGAATTTTCATCAATTTATTTCCACGCGATACTGTTAAGGAAGTTATTAATTATGAGGTTTCCCTTCAACTATCAATAAGTAAAAATATCAGACAATAGTTGGTCAGTACGGAATAACTTATTATTTGTTTATATGAAATGGTTAAAATAGTCAATTATATGTTAATTGAATTTACAACGTTTAGAAAAATGTATATAACCGCGTACTAATTTTCAACCGATAGTGCAAAAGAAAAAATAAATATATGCCCATCTTTTTAAGTTGAGGGACTAATTATTACTAATCTTAGAATTTTTAGGTGTAACCATCAGTTTATGTGTACGTACTTGTAACGTGTTTTAGACCAGACGAATATGATATGGTTAATTGTGGTGATCAGATCTTCTTCACGAAATATTTGGTCCAAAAAGTGGCCTGACATTTATCTTTTGGGTGAGGAAAAACTTTGAATACAGAGGATGTAACATATATACAGACCACTATATATTGGTAGCCACGATACGTATAATAGCCAAATGGAAATAACCAAAAACTCAAGAAAGAAAAAAAGAAGAAGTTTTTAAAGTATATCTTCTAAAACAAGAAAGTATAAAAAAAATACACCAAAAAAACGCTACAAGAACACTTAGAGAGAAAAGCAATTAATGATAATGTAAACGAAGAGTGGAAAATATAAAACATGTAAGCCTATTATAAATGCTGCAAATGAAGCTATAGGAAAGAAGAAAAAGATTCGCAACAATAGAGGAAAATATATGGAATGACGAAATAGAGGAAGCTGTGCGAGACAAAAAATTAACTTATTTAGAGTACTTACAAAAGAAAACTGTAGAATCTAGAAAGAAATGAAAAATAGAAAAGCACCAGCTATAGATGGTATAAATAATGAACTGATAAAGTATGCAGTTTTATTTGCAGAAATAAGATTATTAAACTTAATAAACGAATGTTGCAAGACATGTAAAATACCTGAAAATTGGAAGATAGGTGAAGTCATATCCCTCTTCAAGAAAGGAAATTGATTAGATAGTAAAAATTATAGAGATATCAGCTTATTAAACTCCACTTGTAAATTATATGCGAAAATAATAAATCATATATTGAAAAAGATATCTAACACACTCTTAGAAGAAGAACAAGCAGGGTTTAGAAAAGGAAGATTTTGTAGTGATAATGTGTTTATTATAAAGAGACTATGATTAATTATTAACAATTATATATACATTAATTAGTGTATAATGCTGTTGTGTTATTATTTAATTATAATATTACTGTGTTTTCTTTATGTAATTGTAATGTTAATGTTTTTTTAGTGTACAATGCTATTGTGTTATTACTTAATTGTAATATTATTGTGTTTTCTTTATGTAATTGTAATGTTAATGTTTTTAGTGTATAATGCTATTGTGTTATTATTTAATTGTAATATTATTATTGTGTTTTCTTTATGTAATTGTAATGTTATTGCTGTTTTTGTTGTTTATTTTTCTTTACACTAGTACCAATTATTACTTTATTGTAACGGACTGTCAACAGCACGTACGGCTTACTGCCCGTGCGACCCATATTTGTAAATAATATTGTAAATATCTTACTTCTTTCTAATAAAGTCCTACTACTACTACTACTACTACATAAAGAGACTAATTGAAAATAGAAGAGAATTTAACCTACCAACATTTTTTTGTTCGTTGATTTTGAAGTGGCCTTTGACAGAGTAAATAGATCTGAACTATGGGAAATAATGAAAGAACGAGGATATCCACACCATCTAATAAAATCAGTCCAAGGCTTATATGAAGAAACTAAAGTAGTGATAAAAACTGATGGAAAAAGATCAGAAGAAATTTTAATAAATCAAGGAGTTAGACAAGGGTGTAGTCTATCACCCACTCTTTTTAATATATATATCGACGACATTATGAAACAATGGAAAATTATAACAGACAAAGGCCTTAGATTGAACAATAACACAAGTATTAATAACTTATGTTTCGCCGATGATTTAGTCTTACTACATCATGATGAAGATCTGTTACAATTGGCTGCTTACAAACTAAATGCAATATGTAGCGATTATAATTTTAAAATTTCAGTAAGTAAAACAAAAGGTAGTAGTAGTAGTAGTAGTAGTAGGACTTTATTAGACAAAAAGTAAGATATTTACAATATTATTTACAAATATGGGTCGCACGGGCAGTAAGCCAAACAAAACTGATGGCATTTTGTGGAAGAAATACTCTACGTGCAAAAATAGTAATTAGAGACGAAATTATTGAACAAGTATCCCACTTTAAATATGTAGAATGTGATATCAGCTACGGGTCCACCGCTGTTGTCTCGAGGTAGCGTGCTGCCTTGTCACGCAGCGGGCCCGGGTTCGATCCCCGGTCGGGGGCAGTTTTTCTGGGTGAGGTTTTTATCGGGGTTTTTCCTCACCTGTAAGACAAATGTCAGCAAAACTTTAAGGCCCAAACGGTCCCCGAAATCATATGGTCATCATCCTTATCATTATCATCATCCTTCACCGGTGTGGAAAGCAACGGGAAGCTACCACACCTACAATTCCCTAGTAAAGCTGGAAGTATAGTATGAAAATGCTATGATTGTAGTGAAGGACCTGCCCTCGAGGAGAAATACTGTGGATGGATGGATCAGCTACGGATATGATAAAGATATTGAACATAACTCATTAGTTTCAAGCAATTTCTGGCACAATAAATAGAACATTGAATAATAAAGCCCATAAACAAACAAAATTAAAATTTTATAAAACAATGGCGGTCCCTGTCCTTTTGTATGGGAGTGAATCTTGGATTATCACTACCAAACAAGAATGTAAAATACAAGCACCCGAGATGAAATTTTTAAGAAGAGTAAAATAATGCACTAGAATGGACCAGATAAGAAACGAGGATATCCGTGTAGAACTGCAGATCTACTCTATAAAAGAAAATATATTTAACAACAAGATTCAGTGGAAAGAACATGTACTCCGTAGAAGGAAAAAAGTAGAGGCACGCCGTAGCTTAGTGGTTAAGGCACTGAGCTACAAGCCAGAGGGTCGAGGGTTCAAGTCCCGTTGGGGTCAGGATTTTTAAACTGATCCAAACCCTCTGGCGGCACTATGGCCCTGGGGTCGACTCAGCCTCTAACATAAATGAGTACCAGACACTTGTTCTGGGGCTAAAGGCGGCCGTCACGCAGGGCTCACAACCCGGCTGACATAAAGTGCCGATTGTCTAGAAAAAGTGGGAGCCCTAACCTCCTACTACCCCAAGGGCCTCCGGGTCTGTTGTGGGATCACTTTACTTTTTTTTTTACCAAATAAAATCTTACATTATTTTCCGAGAGGAAGAAGAGATGTCGGACGTCCTCGGAAGAGTTGATCTTAGATCTATTGGTGAAGACGGAATAGGCAACTAATGCCTAAACCAGGAAGTGAAGAAGAAAAAGAAGAAGAAGAAAAACTTTGAAAAACCATCATCCAGGGAACTTGTCCCGACTGGGACCTGCTGATTCCTATGCAACGTTACCCCTAGACCACAGTGGTGAACTAGGAGTTTTAAATCCCTACTTTGGGGCTTGGATGACTGTCCCCCATCTTTCTTTACTTAAGCTATCATTAGGATTATTAGATAAGCGAATTTTGATCAAAACGAAGCAGAAATGCACTACTTTTTGGATATAAAAATATTCAAGCGGCGATTGTGACCTTATGGTAACAAACCAACTATACTTACTTACTTACTCACTGGCACTATCGAACCCGCAGTTTCATGGCCGCGCAGACATAAGCTCTCCATACATCCCTATCCTGAGCTAATGCTTCCAATCATTCCCTGTTTAATCTACTTCCCTCAAATCATAGTTAATGTTATTCTCCCACCTCATTCTTTGTCTACCAACTGGGCGTATTCCCTCTGGCTTTCCTATAAGAAGATCTTTATCTTGTCGTGGTGGAGTGGCTTGCGTGCTTGAATGATCCTGAGAGCTATGCCGGCGGTAGCATTGCTGCCGATAGGGTTACCCATGCTGGACTGGTCGAAGGTGATAAGCCAGACGAAAAAAGTACCTTGGTCGAAAGAGTGGCGATCTTTCACCGTAAAAATACAACCGTCAAGAAATGCTGACATGGGTTCAACTGGGGTAACATTTTCCGGAGGTCAAATAGTCCCCCATTCGGTTCTCCAGGCGGGGACTACTTCAGAGAACCCATGGCAAAGGCTCAGACACAGGGACATCTTCCTAGGAACATGAAATGTTAGGACTTTATACAAACCAACTATAGATAATGAAATTAAAAAAAAATCCGTTATATCTGTGTAATTGATAAGATATTTCTGAGGAGTCAGTGAAATGGACATATGCTATCATGGAAATTACTTTTATCGTACTATCTAGAAAATATGAGAGTGACCAAAACATAATACGTTGACATATGTTTCTTTATCAGCGATGTCATTTCAAAGGACAGACTTGCAATTATATTAGGGTATTTCCAGCTTGCAAAATAACAATGAAATCATACATTTTCACGTTTATAAATACTTGTTCTTGGATTTCAACAGAGTATTTTTTTAATGACACTTGGGGCTGCACTATATTTCTGTCAATGTTTCGTGGGATTAATCCAGAGAAAAATGCATGCAATTTTCCAAATTAGGAAATTAATAGGAGCACATCTTCTTTCAGACGTAGAGTTAAGAGAAATATATTTTTTAATATGAGAAATTAAATGACTATTACTATTATAATAGTTACAATTCGGTTCAATTAAAACAAATATTTAAATTTGTATCAAATTATACAATATTGAAAATGTAATAATTTATGGTCATAGGCCTAATAGGTTTGTTTTCGCTGCAGTGCGACATGTATAAATATGTTCGCGTAAGAAATTGAGTTTTTCCAATTTAACAAAATAAACATATATTTCGTAAACCTATAAAATCCGAACATAACTTAGACTTGCTGAGGAATTCGCTACTTTATGCAGTTCTGTTTGATGGACATTATACGTTCTTCATCTTGTATTACAGCAGAATATATTATTTTATAATTTAACGACGGTTGAGGCTGCGCGAAATTTCTGTCCGCATTTCGTGAGTTTAACCTTTAGCAAAGTCTGTGGAATTTTCAAAATGAGGAAAATAATAGAAGACAATCCTTTATCGGACTTATGACTTAAGAGGAATAATTAAAAGATGGAAAACATTAATATTACTGTTATACTAGCAATAATTGTCGGCCGCGGTGGACCTAGTGGTTATACTTGCCTCTAGTTCCGAGGATCGCGGGTTCAAACCCAGCCGGAGGTCGATGTATTTTTAGGATGGAAAAATCCAAGGGACAAGTATTCCGGGAGGGAGTTTAAGGCATGGATCCCGAGTATAAAGATTATTAGGCTTGTAAAAGATCCTCAAAGCCTAAATAAAGAGGTCTGAGTTAAAAATTTACCCGGCCTTTCTCCATGGAATAACACTTTAGTTGCCTACTAGATGTCTCAGTGTGTTGATGTCCTGATGGTCGCAGGTTCATACCCGGCCAGGGTCGTTGGATTTTTTTAAGATGGAAATATTTTGAAGGAGCAAATCCTCCAGGAGGGACTTCAAGCCGTGGGTCCTGAGATTTTCAGACTTTCTAAAGATCCTTAAACCTGAATAAAGAGCCCCCTTTTAAAATTTACCGATCTTATTCATCTTGGTAATACCTTAGTTACCTACTAGATGTCTCATTGGGTAGGTATGTTGACCGCAAACCATTCATGATATCTTTGGGAAAATTAACATAACTAAATTAACTTTGTCTAGTAACTCCTAACAAAGGAGACACTAAGACCCAATATTTGGCTATACCATTGTAGGAAGAGTGACAGAGAGATATACATCGAGAAGAACAAATACAGGTTGATGAATTTTGAAGTTCTCGGCTAGCAAGATTTGATTTCAAAGCACATTCAACCCACACCAGGCTGTGATATCTGTAGGTAAATAATCTTACTGAACTAGCTTCTATGATGAAAGTTAAAAATTAAATTGTACCTGTTGGTAGATGCCGTCGTCCTCAACTTTGTTAAATAACTTTATTTACTAGTACTGAACTAGCTTCGTTGAACACTCCCGTTAGAGAGCATTCTAATCCCCACAGCAGGGAGGTATGGGGTATATAGATAACAGTTATAATCCAGTTTACCATTTTACCATTTCTTAATATGTAACACACGAATCAGCATTTTTGAGACGTGGAATCATTGACATACAATGGATAATCCAGTAGGATGGAGCTATGACATATCAATATATAAGGTTAATTTCTTAAATTGTAATATTACTAGTTTGTTAACTAAAATAACTATTTTATTTACGGATCATGAAAAATTAACTAATGCTCATGATTTTAAAGTTAAGATTTTGATTTCATATTGTTTAGTTTTAAAAATGTATAGCCCTATCATTCTTTTAAGTCAGTCAACTACAATAAAACTACAGATAAGCTGCATGACTGCATCTCATGAAATAGATAACAGATGGCAGGAGAAGGTAGAAAATACTTATTTGTATTTAATTTTATATCTCTGTCGTTATAATCGTCCGTTAAATTTTTGGAAGAATAAATAAAACACAAAAATAAAATCATTATTGGTGTATTATATTTTCTAATCAACTGATTTGGGGTTCACTTGATGAAAATCCATGATATATTTAATAAATAAAACTATCAAAGTTTTATATGATTTTCATGAATATTTATTTTATTCAATGATTTTAATGGCTGCTTCAATAAACTGTATATTCATCAAACGAATGCCATAATTACAAATAAATCTATTTATGAGTATAGGCAAAGAGAACATAAAACATAGAATTGAATTGAGTGGCAAAATAATATCATCATTAAATTCCTTATGGCGCGATAACCATATTTGGAAAGACACAAAAAATATAATGGTAAACCATTGGTGGAATCTGTTGCAGTGTATGGAAACAATGTATGGACAACAAATAAGTACTACAAGAATAGACTAATAGCTCTAGAAATTGATTATTTATGCAGAAGTGTCAGAAAGTCAAAATTAGAACATGTCACAAATAAGGAAATTAGAAATATAATGGAAGCAGAAGAAAGCATAATCGGAAGAATTGGGGAGAAGGAATTAAAGTGGTTAGGACATATTTTAAGAATGGAAGATGAGCGATGGCCGAAATTACTATATAAATGATAACTGAGCAGAAAGAATAAAAGAGGAAGACCATAATTAACATGGAAGGAAAGCATGAAAAGAGCAATGCAGGCAAGAGGGGCATTGAAGATGCCCAAGATCGTAGGCTTTGGAGGTTTAGCACGGGAAGACGACAGCAACTGTAAAAACCCGAAGATATATAGGATAAGTGTAGTCAACTATATAAACGATATAGAAAAACAAAACAATATAAACAAAAGATAAACAAATTATAAGTATAAAATACACACTTTTTATAAATTTAACAGAGGTAAATCATTTAGATCTAATTGGGAATTTAACTTTAAAAATAGATAAATTAAAGAAAAGTATTAAGAGGTGGAAAGCGACCTCTCATAAATTAACTCACTATAAAATTAGATGTTGCATCCTTACAGGGAGCAGCCTTAATATTGCCGAAGACTTTAGCCAGAAGTTTCGTCACAAAAAGAGTTTCTGAATCGGCACATGTTCTAGGCGAGGAGGCAATTCCCGAAATTAATAACTTAATTATTAATGCAAGAATCTGGACCAGAGAAGAGCTAGAAGCATGAACATTCCTGAAAATGAGGTTGAGATGAGGGAGAAAGCGAACCTCTGAAATCGACAGGGAATGCAACTACAAACTACAGCGAGGAACGGAGAAGAAAATTCAGTTAAAACCATTCGAGGGGGTCCACCAGACGGCGCGGATGTGGGCAAGACAGCCGAGGGCTATGGAACTATCCCATCCACAGGTCCGTTAGAGTAGGGAAGGCAACGACCTGACACAGCTGGAAATTTGATGTCCTTTATCCTGATTTAGCGATGGATAGTTAATGAACGAACTAGTTAATCTGAACGACACGCTAAAAAGAACTAAATAGAGTTAGCTCATTAATTTTGAACTGGTAGTTCGTGTGCGGTGAAAGTGTGCTGTCAGCTCAACAAGCACGATTATGCATATCAAGTTAGTTCCCTCGCGAATGATATGCTTAGAATAAGAACTAGTTCAAGAGTAACCAATGATATACTTTCTAGTAATCTCGCAGTAGCGCCAAGATTTAAAAAAAATCATATACAGTTCACAATGTTTATAGCACATAGGGTTTCTTACAATAATATTAGTTATTTTTACAATAAAACTAAGTTGTTTATCATAAACGCCCGTTACATAATATATTTAAAACGCTGAAAAACACAAACTGTTGCACTGTAGCGCCAAGATTTTAAAAAAATCATATACAGTTCACAATGTTTATAGCACATAGGGTTTCTTACAATAATATTAGTTATTTTTACAATAAAACTAAGTTGTTTATCATAAACGCCCGTTACATAATATATTTAAAACGCTGAAAAACACAAACTGTTGCACTAGATTTATGTAATATCACTTAAAAATAATATTTGTTCAACTCTTTCCCCACTTAGGCTATTTCTCGCTTCTGTTATTGCGTGCCCTGTCTTCCGACAATACCCTCTCACGGTACAGAAGTGACAACTATAGAAAGGCGAGATTTTGCTCATTTATAGACGGAGGGTTGGAATAATTGTTATCATAAAACATATTTAAAAGCTAAAAAATTGTAAAAATTATAAATAAATAAATTTCTCTAATACTGATAATAAAACCAATTATACACAAAATTAAATAATTAAAATTCTAATAAAACTTAATTAATTTAAACCCAAGTAAAAATAAATAGCAATACGGCGTATAAAATATACGTAAAAATAACTGTAACACTTTCGTAAATCATACCAGCTTAATTCCTCCCTAAAACTAACACCTTAGCTTATTTTGTAAATATATTTATACGATATCTCCACGGAAAATATCAGAAACATTGCCAACATTATGGAATATTATTAATGCATCTGTCTTCAATATTTTATTAAAATTTACATAAATAAAATTATAATATCAAACTTTCTAGCATTTTAAACTTAATGCTTTGTAAACAATATGTTTTGGAATACTATTTAAGAAAAGAGGTTGTTTAATATGACATTTATTTGACAAAGAGAAAGACAAAATTATATCGCCGTTAAAATAAACATCTGGATGCATGATTAGTATTGTGTTCACAAGAAGTTAAGGAAGAGATAACAGAAAGGGTCATCACCATCTTTCAAAACATAAATGATCATGGTAACGCAATATAGGACACCTTCCACAATGGCGTACTACACATACAAACATATTCGACCAAATAAACAATCCATAGTACTTAGCATGAAGTAACCAAGGACACAAAGGTCAGCGCATAGTGGCGTGGCTCATTCCGGTCCTGAATCGAGCCGAGCTCTTCAGCGACACGGTTTCCGATGCCCCAATCAAGCGAGATCTATTCGCCTTGGCAAAAATATCCATATAAATATCACATTACTCAAAACAACAAAATAAATCTCCATAAAATCGCCGTGTAGACTAGGGTAAACCAGCTAAACCCAATACCGAATACACACCCGAATTCGCCGACAAGGGACAAACACAAGTCCCAGGAAAAAGGCACACTGGTCAGCACCAATAGCTGTCACCAAGTGGTGATGATGATGATGACATTGCTTTGCTATTCTGTCAAGGTCATGAGGAGTTAGGTTAATGTGCACATATGCCATCTATCGGCGAACTTAGAAGGCGAGACCATTCTCGAGGTACGTAAGAAATGTGCGGTTACAGTATAATGAACTAGTTAGTTCATTTTCAAATAGAACTAACTAGTTACTTTGAACCGTACGATTTAATGTGCGGGAGCAAAAGAACTAGCTATCCTGACTACTGTTTTCCTATATAATTCACCTCTCAATTCATAGTTAATGTTGTTCTAGTACTTGACTTATTTAATATGAGCTTTTTCTACAGAGGTTTCTACTTCTACTTTATTCCCATTCCAGTCATCGTGTCCTGTCCATCACAGTCTCCGAGACTAAACTATTATTACATATAGTTTCCCATAAAAATCACGTAGCTCGCTGTCATACAGTTTCCCCCATTGAACTGTTAGTCTGTCTGAATTTCTTCGGTACAAATTTTTTTGTAAGTTCTTTATTCTGAAATATTGGAATATTTTCTCCTCTCTTAATTTTCGCATCCATATGGTATAATTGGGAGACTAACCATTTTGTTTATATTTTAGTTTAACATGCTTAGGAATAAAAGGAGATTAGAAGTATTTGAGAATAAAGTACTTAGGAAAATTTTTGGACCAAAGAGAGATGAACAGACAGGTGAATGGAGAAGACTTCATAACAATGAACTACATGGTATTTATAGGAAGCCAGATGTAATAAGAACAGTTAAGTCTCGTAGACTGCGATGGGCAGGACATGTTGCACGTATGGAGAATGAAAGACTTGCATGAAAGCTTCTTGTAGAAAGCCAGAGGGAAAACGCCCAGTTGGTAGACCAAGAATGAGGTTGGAGAATAACATTAACTATGATTTGAGGGAAGTAGATTATACAGGGAATGATTGGAAAGCATTACCTCAGGATAGGAATGTATGGAGAGCTTATGTCCGCGCGGCCATGAACCTAAGGGTTCGATATGCCAGTGAGTAAGAGTAAGTAAGTATGCTTAGGAATAGTTTTGTTTACAAAGTTGGATCCAAGTTCAATTTATTATTGCACATCATTCCTGTGAACCGAAAGTGCCTTTCTGCGGTTCAGTATGGTATCTTTGTTCTCCTCCCTACTACAGAACATTTATGAAATATGCCAATGTCCTCTTTTCCGTGTGGCTACCCCTTCCCTTTTCATCCTTTCTGCCGCGCATCTCTACAGCGCATATCCCCTCTACTTGCGAACCTTTATATGCATTGTACTCTTACCGAACATCATCATTCGATCAGCCTAGCAAGTGGCGTTTAGTTACTTAAAAGCGGATTCAAAAGTGGAATCCAATTCTAACTCACCATGCAGCTGGGAAGTTAATATGGTGGTCTATATATATAGACAAGTTGATTGAGACCGAGAAGAGGTCGATTTTGAGTTAGTCCAGCAATGTACGGAAGAAGTGATTCCTAAAAGCTTGGACATCTGTGTGAGTGTGGCATTATGTCTGGTACGTTATTTGTTTAGTTATTTCTACAAGCTATGCTTGATTGATTGATCAAGAATCATCTTTTGTTATTAATTTATTATTTATTTTAAAATCCAACTTGTTTATATTAAAAGCTTATTTTTTATACAACGCCCCTTTGTTATTATTCAAGTATAGTAGTTGCTCACTATCCTGTAACAAAATCACTCACTGTATGCATTTAGTAATCAGAATCTATATTTGTATATATGTTCATCAGGGAAAGAAAGATGAATTAATAGCTGCCTTTCATGGGCCCGAGGCAGGCTGCTTTCTTACCGATAACATCTTTGAATATCACGATCACATTAATAAATACAGCATTAACAAAACTCGATCCCGGACAAGTGTTACGCTGAGCGTGGTTTGCTTTTCTAACGTCGTAAATGGTAGCAGTAGTGTGGTTTACTTACCCACAAATGGTTAGCAGACCGTGGGTTAAAGGGTTCTTTCTCTACCCCCCCCAGCACAAATGGTAGTAGATGCGTGGTTCTCTACCCCCCCCCAGCACACCTGTTTATAATTATTGTTCTTAGATATATGTGAAATTTACACTTTTTCAAAATTTTCCTCATTTGTTAAGTGTACATTCTCATTTAATAATGAATTTCTATGTGTGTCATATTTTTTATGTTATTGGTATAGGCACAGTTTCTTACAGATATGTAATATAACGGGTGGTTGGCTTTTAGTACCTTTAATTGAATAGTTACATTTAAAATCGAATATCGAGAATATTTTATCTGATTGTTCTATTTTTTTGAATACTAATATATTTTGATATTCGTGCAGTAGTACTGTTGAAAGCTTCCAACGATGCTGCATCAAATAACACCAAGACCGTTCAGCTGGCAGAGACTAAAATTGTTGGGGGAGAAGATGCCCAGGAATATCAACTACCTTACCAGGTAATATACGCTCATTTATCCGAAGATTTTTTTTTCTGTTTCTGGTAAAGATACAAATTTTCTGATCCATGCACAATAAGAATGATTATATAATGCAAAACAACAGAATAATTCAAGTATGCATAGGCGGCACTATGGCCCTGGGGTCGACTCAGCCTCTAACGGAAATGAGTACCAGACGCTTGTTCTGGGGTAAAGGCGGCCGTAACGCAGGGCTGACAACCCGGCTGACATAAAGTGTCGATTGTCTAGAAAAAGTGGGAGCCTTAACCTTCTACTACCCCAAGGGCCTCCAGGCCTGTTTTGGGATCACTTTAACTTTTATGCCGTTTTCTAATAAAATGGTGTAATATGTCTGACCACACTGTTTGCAGAGATATGTACTGTTGTTTTTATATTTATTTATTATAATAATTGAATTGATTATTTTGCACCGTGTAAATATTGCTTGACAGCGAACAAGATGCTGATACATTCTTGCCCTGACTATACATATCTCTTTATCCAGACTAGTATTATCATTTGTGCCTCTTTTTCAACCAATCAGCGTCAAAATAGTATCGCATGAACTGGAACTGGTATCAATAGCAAAATAATGTTACATAGTAACTAATAACAATGTCGCGGATATTACTGAATGCCTCCCAAGGTTATAACTGAATCACTTAAATCGGAGTATCCGAGCACAAGCTGACTGGAAGGGAGGCATTACATCTTAGAAATCTAGCGTATGCGTAGAACGACTGCATTTTGTTCGATGTCGAGCTGTAGAATTATACATATTTACATTCAGGGAGAATAATATAATTTGTTAATCACGCATTTGATACCTCTCTGTGTCAGTGCTGAGAGTTCTGCTTCATGAGTTCATGTTCATTAGTGGAGCAGTTGTTGTAGCGTGAGTCGAGGTGAGTGAATTTTTGTTGATCTGGTAATATTGAATAGCTGTGAAATCTATGTTTTATTATCATGGATCTCAAGTTTGGTTCTTAATAAGTTTGGTTACTAAGAGAATCTTCTACCATTAAGTGGAGTAAAAGTAATATATTAATATTCAATGATATTCTTATTATAGCTATAAGTTGTATTCGACATTGGAGACCAATTAACTAATGAGAGCGTAACATTTTAATATGGTTAAGTTTGAAATTATCCCTTGAATACAAAATGCTTTAATCCTTCTTTTAAACGGAATATGTTTTTTTTTTACTCAAACCTTCTGGTGGCACAATGGTCTTGTGGTCGAAACGGAAATGAGTACCAAACGCTTGTTCTGGGGGTAAAGACGGCGTTACGCAAGGCTGACATAAAATGTCGATTGTCTAGAAAAAATTGGTGCCTTTACCTCCGACTAACCAAAGGGTGTCCTAAGGCTTGCAGAGGGATTACTTCACCTTTTATACATTTTTAAGTAAATATAAATTCTGCAAAGTGTATAGCGATTATGTTTAAACATTAATGTTGTTATTACGAAAGTAATCGGCCGCGGTGGACTAGTGGTTATGCTCCTTGCCTCTGGTCCCGAGGGTCGCGGGTTCAAACCCGGCCGGGGTCGATGGATTTTTTAGGACGGAAAAATCCAAGGAGCAAGTCCTCCGGGAGGGACTTTAAGACTTGAAGATTTTCAGGCTCGTAAAAAATCCTTAAGCCTGAATGGAAAGGCCTCTAAGCAAAATTTACCGAATTTTCCCGTCCAAGTACTACCTTGGTTTCCTAGATGTCAGTATGAGGCGGAACGCTGACCACGTACCTCTCAAAATGACATCTATACTAAAACAAGTGTAACTAAATTAATATGGTTCAAATTCTTCCCTGTAGGGGGAGAGCGCCTAAATCTCTGTAAAGGGAAAACATGGGCTTACAAAAAAAATTACGAAAGTGATTATTAAAAACAATTATAGCTATAAGGTATGAATATTCATAGAAATATTTATATAAAAAATATAAAATAAAACAGAAATTATTAGTTTTTGAAAGGACAATTTTAAGAAGAATATTTGGACCAAATAGAGGAACTGATAACTCTTGGAGAATCAAAACAAATAACGAACTAAACAAATGAATAAAAATCGTAATATAGTAAACCATGTAAGATCTCTCAGTATTAGTTGGCTTGGACATTTGATATGAATGGATGATCAGAGACTGGTCAAGAAGCTCTATAAATGGAAATCTATAGGAGGTAGAGCAGTTGGAAGACCGAAAATCAGATGGGAAGATGATACAATGAACGATCTAAAGAAAATGAAAGTGCCTATTTTGAATAAGGCAAGGGACAGATTGGCATGGAGGAGGATTGTTGAGGAGGCCAAAACTTTCACTTTTGAAGTTATCGCGCCTTACAATGGTGATGATAAACTATTATATGTAATATTATAAATTAGGCTAGTGTAAATAATATCTATACTAGTCGATCCAGCAGATGTTGTCCTGCCCGAATATTCAATTCTCGTGTGATTGCCGGACGATAAAAATATGTTACTTATTTACCATAAAATTCACTAATTTAGTTCGCAAGAAAAACTCCTCACTATAATCTGTTGTGGCGCAAGAAGCGTGCAATATGACGTCATATTGTTGTCGCGCTAAATATGTCGGTCAAGCAGATAACTACACATATGACATACAAAAAATCCTATAATCCGATCGCAGCGTCACCTACCGAGTCCAGTTGTGAATCTAAACCATCCAGGGATCCATTCAAACACACACAACAATTTAATCATTATCGGTCCAGTCGTTTAGGCAGTTTTTAATTTCAGATTTCAAGTAAAGCTCCACTTCTAATTGTCTGATTCCCCTCAGTTTTGGACAATATCTACATCGGTTTATTTTAATAAATTATACTGAAATATTGATAATTGTGACCGCTAGAGCTACTTTTAAATTTTCACTTCAGGTGAACTGCTACACTTAACGGTTTTAGAGGGTCCAATTATGAATCTAAACCATCGAGGGACACAACCAAATATACACTAAAATTTTGATGAATATCTATACAGTCATATAGGAATAGTTCAATGACAAACACGCGTATAGAAGAATTATATATATATATATATATATATAGTCCACCGCTGTGGTCTCGAAGTAGCGTGCTGCCTTGTCACGCAGCGGGATGGGATTCGATTCCTGGTCGGGACAGGCTCTCCTGGGTGAGGTTTTTGGGAGTTTTCCCTCACCTGCAAGACAAATGTCAGGAAGCTTAGGGCCCAACGGTCCCCGAAAATCATCCGGCCATCATCATCATCATTTCACAGGTGTGGAAAAATCAATGGGAAGCTATCCCGCTTGTAATTCCCTAGTAAAGCTGCAAAGCATAGCATGAAAATGCTAGGATTTCAGTGAAAGACAGAATTACTATGGAATATATATATGTCTACCGCTCTGGTCTCGAGGTAGCGTGCTGCCTTGTCACGCAGCGGGCCCGGGTTCAATCCCCGCTCGGGACAGTTTTTCTGGGTGAGGTTTTTATCGGGGTTTTTCCTTACCTGTAAGACAAATGTCAGGAAAACTTTAAGGCCCAAATGGTCCCCGAAATCATATGCCCATCTTAATCATCATCATTCATATTCATCTTATCATCATCATCCTTCACCGGTGTGGAAAGCAACGGGAAGCTACCACACCTATAATTCCCTAGTAAAGCTGCAAAGCATAGCATGAAAATGCCATGATTGCAGTGAAAGACCTGCCTTCGGGCAGAATTACTATGGATGGATATATATATATATAAAGACAGGTAGACGTATTTTATAAATTCCAACAAAAATATATATATATATATATATATATATATATATATTCACAAGGAACTTCCGTGAATGACCAACATAGAGCGCTGCAGTCGTAACATCGAATTTTTTGCCATGATAACAAAATGAGTGACTGGTGAAGTATGAAGATCATCGAACTATAAATCGAGGAAATGCATTGTGTGCTACTTTATTAAGCAGTCTTAACATGAAAGTATAACATTTTATACATAAGTAATAACGATATATACAATAACTACGAGATACATCTGTGTCCTACCATGCCTAACAAACCTTTGGATAAAACGTTATCAGACTGCATTAAGTATAGGATTTGAACTCATTAATATACAATATCTAGGAGACGCGCGTTAGCAAAAGTAATCAGGAAGTTTCACAGTAAGCGATAACTTCTTAATACATTTGGTCAGCAGGTTAACAAACGATGAAGTTCCAAACATAGGTTAATATCCCAATTAAGTGTATGACGTCAGTTAACCAATGGGTAGATTCCTTCCGGGACGTTTCGCCCACTACTTTCTTGTCCATTACTTTCGATCCACCTTCTTCTTGTGCACCGCCTCTCTGTAACATATATTTTTGTCATTCCAAAACTCGTCCAATGTAAATTTAGTAAAGTAAAGTAAAGTAAAGTAAAGTAAAGTAAAGTAAAGTAAAGTAAAGTAAAGTAAAGTAAAGTAAAGTAAAGTAAAGTAAAGTAAAGTAAAGTAGAGTAAAGTAAAGTAATCCCACTAGAGGCCTCGGCCTCGGGAGGCCCTTGGGCTAGTGGGAGGTTAAGGCTCCCACTTTTTATTGACAATCGGCACTTGATGCCAGCCGGGTTGTCAGCCCTGCGTGACGGCCGCCTTTACCCCCAGAAGAAGCGTCCGGTACTCATTTTCGTTAGAGGCTGAGACGACCCCAGGATCATAGTGCCGCCAGAAGGTTTGGGTCAGTTTAAAAATCCTGACCCACCGGGACTCGAACCCTCAACCTTCCGGCTTGTGGCGCAATGCCTTAATCACTACGCTACGGCGTGCCCCTAAAAGTAAAGTGATCCCACAACAGGCCCGGATGCCCTTGGGGTAGTAGGAGGTTAAGGCTCCCACTTTTTGTAGGCAATCGGCACTTTATGTCAGCCGGGTAGTCAGCCCTGCGTGACGGCCGCCTTTACCCCCAGAACAAGCGTACGGTACTCATTTCCGTTAGAGGCTGAGTCGATCCCAGGGCCATAATGCCGTCAGAGGTTTTGGGGACTTAAATATTAATCGATTTATTTTTCTTGTCCTTTTATTTGTTATATCAATAATATTTTTGATTATTAGCCCTAATATAATTAGAATTTTAATTGGTTGGGATGGGATAATAAATCACTAAACAATATGAAACTAAGCCTAATCCATCCCAACCAATTAAAATTCTAATTATATTAGGGCTAATAATCAAAAATATTATTGATATAACAAATAAAAGGACAAGAAAAATAAATCGATTAATATTTAAGTCCCCATGTAATAATTGCTGGGTGGGCCTCTATTTCTAATTATTCTTTATTAGGTGGATTGCGGGCAGTGGCCCGGTCAGTTTAAAAATCCTGACCCCAACGGGACTTGAACACTCGACCCTCCGGCTTGCAGCTCGGTGCCTTAACCACTACGCTACGGCGTGCCCCAATGTAAATTTAGTCCGCAGTAATTTGTCCATTCTTCAATTTTATACAATACTTCTTTCACAATATCCTCCACGAAGACAATATTTACAATTTGTTGCTAAACAGCTCATATGGAAATGTAACAGCAGAATGTAACAGACAATTTTCAGAGGTACAGTCACAACATACTGCCATATTATCACGCAATGGTTACCATAATACATACTCAACGTGGGGGGGAAGTTAATTGAAAGTGACTACGTTTACTACTTTCATTCTGAAAGCCAGAATGGAATAAGGGCATATTGACGCTGTGAATAATGTGAAATTTGCAACGCGCGGTGCACTACTAATGCGGTAATTGTAAACCAAATGCAGATATTTAAAATATGGACGCATGAAAATGAGCTAAACAAAGCTGGAGTTGTTGCACACGGGGCAGTACAACATCCAAATGAGCTTCCTTCAGCCATAACAAGACAATAGCTGTCAGAAATTAATGATGAGGAGGTTGGAATGAATTTACTTGAAAGGAACACGCTCTTACAACAACTTAATCGATTTTAAAATTAGAATCATCCTCGACTACCAGAATCGTTAGAACGTTGTGTCTTCATAGAGCAGTGCATACATACATTATCTGATCAGCAGTTCCTGCAGTACGACAAGTTAAGCAGGTGGTCCGAACAGATAAATAATATTTTACACATCAGAAAAATTGTGTCGACTATGTCAAAGTTCGCGGATGTACTCTGATGGGAAATTTTAAGTATGTTCCTTGGCTACTTTTATCATCTGTATACTATTCATGAACACATGTTCCTTTTAACCCATGAATTATGTTAAAAAAAAAAGGATCAAAGTTACATATGACTCAATATTCAGACACCTGAAGACAGCCATCCAACATTTGAACACAAAATTAAATCCCTGTTCTTAAAACAGGTTTTAAAATGCAAGCGACTAATCCTGTCCATCAAAACTTTCCTCATAATTCGGTTAAGGGGCGTCTATTTCACTTTGGGCAGAGTGTTTGGCGACAAGTGGTAATTCTTGGACTTTGTGAGGCTTTCTTAAATGATGCAAATAGACGAAAAACAATTGCTAGCAAGTCTATTTGTTGCCTGTTAATGAAGTAATGGAAATGTCAGATAATTTGGTTGTGCAGAATATTCTATTAAATAGTGTTCTATCGTAGGGCAGTCCTTCGTTGCAATCATAGCATTTTCATGCTATGCTTTGCAGCTTTACTTCCCGTTGCCTTTTGGGCCTCAAAAGTCCTTACATTTGACTTACAGGTGAGGACAACAGTTTTATGGAATAACCGGTAAAACAATGTTGCCTACCATTTCTTTTCATGTTTTGATCATGCTCTTAAGTGACTACACTTTCTTTACCTGTTATAGTCATTCCTTGCTCTTCAATACCTATCCGTCGTCTTAATTTGCCTATTGTGGCAAATGACAATAGGCCTATCCACATAGCTTCAGTTTAGAATTTATAGAGAAATTTATACATGTGAAGAGAAAAAAAGTACAGTAATTTCATATAACCTCACAAGAATATGCAATATATATAAAAACATGTAAAATTATTTTTAAGTTATAATAACCCTAACATAGTGGTTTGCGAAGATATAAATTTCCACAGCATATGAATAGCAAGGATCGATATATGTAATTATATAGAAATCTCAGCTCGAATAATAACAATAATAACAACATTTATTATTATTATTTTAATACATATTTTTATTATTATTAATCCTATCAGTATTAGTGCTGGAAGACTTATTACTTCCTGAGAAACTATCTTCACGTCTTTCTTTTAATAGGTAACTCAATCAACTTGTTCCTACTTTCAAACTAGCCACAAGTATTACCCGTTCAAGGAGTAAGCGCAGTTGTTGACGGAGGGCACTGCAGTCGTGTTTATGCAGGAATAGAACACGTGACACTGCTATCTATGAGTGCAGAATGGAATGGGACGTGGGTCGCTGACAGTATACACTGCCTTATATGACTTCACGTGTAGCAACAAACAGAGCTTCGTAATTCTTCCTCCTGCTAGATATTTTGAATAACTAATAGCACTTAGCAAGATTTTTTTTCTGCCTGCCACCATAGAAAAATACAACCACAATTTAATTCAGTTATATTTTAACGTGGACATCTATCGAACTAGCTATGAGCATTGTCGATTTGGTTATCTATCCGAAATAAAAACTAGTAAAATATTTTTAGTTGGCGTGTGGTGAAATACTATGTTATAACTTTTGAGTGTTTCTTATAAATAAAATTATAACATTTTACGAGGGTTGGAACTTTAATAGTAGTTACATAGACGTCATGCGACGGAACATAATGATGTCGCAGATAGCACACATCAGTTACATACCTACCTTATACCTCATAATTTATACAATCTCCCTTCCTACATCGCGCACATGTGAAGTGGCGAGAGGAACAGAGCTTCGTGTTAGCTGGCGGGCTAATGTAGTGTTGCCATGATGTTTCCCAAACATGAAAACTAATTTGGATAAACATTTGAATGTGCCAGAGGTCGTACAGCACTGCAGTGTCATAAAGGTCTTTAAGAGGCTTGCGGAGAATCTGCATTTCCTTACAAAGCATTGGCACGGTGGATAAAAGCCACTCACCAATTCCTGTTCTGGCTACCCACCGTGCCATTGTCCTTTAAGGCAATGCAGATTTCCCGCAAACCTCTTGAAGACACTGCTGTGCTCTATGACCTCTACAACATTCTCCGCTGTCACTATTTCGAAAATATCGAAAAAGCACTACAATAGACCACCAGCTAACACAAGGGTCTGTTCCTCTCGCCAGTTCGCCAGTGATGAGATAAGGAAGAGATTATATGTTCTGAGGTAAGGTAGGTATATAACTGACTTGTGCCATCACCGACATCATTTAGGTTCCGACGCATGAC
This sequence comes from Diploptera punctata, assembly GCA_030220185.1. Taxonomy (NCBI): domain Eukaryota; kingdom Metazoa; phylum Arthropoda; class Insecta; order Blattodea; family Blaberidae; genus Diploptera; species Diploptera punctata. The sequence goes on along the minus strand of JASPKZ010007792.1, from coordinate 107,439 downwards.
ATCTCTACAGCAGTGTTGGCACTAATAAATGTTTCATTGGAACAGTTATACTGCATTATGAATTATACATATGAATCAGATAACAAGCAAGAACTCAGTCAATAAAAAAAATAGATTTAGCAACAGCAATTCCATACATCATGTATGGCCCGCGATTCAAATAAGCTTGACACACCTAATCTAGAGCGTCTCATTAACGAATTTGAATTGTGTCGTAGGTGTATGTGATAACAACAACAGAGGGCTCCGTTTATTTGTGTGGAGGAGCCGTCCTTTCATCCAGATATGTCATCACAGCGGCGCATTGTGTATATGGGTAAGTAAACATCGTATCAGCTAATTCCAAAATAATTAAACTGTTGATGTTGTATATAACAATAATAATAATAATAATAATAACAATAATAATAATAATAATAATAATAATAATAATAATAATAATAATGTTTCATTTATTCTGACAGAGTTAAGGCCATAAGGCTTTCTCTTCCATTCAACCAGCTCAAATACAAATAAATATTTGACAAATATAGATATACACGATGGACTTGCGACCGGAACAGGTCGTATTGACCTAATTCTAGAAAGAAAGAAGAAGAAGATAGATATACATTATACTAATTATAAACAGTTAAAATATATTAAATGTAGCTATGTAAATTTCACGGAGAAGACCACATTAATCAAGAATTATTTAAATTTTCAACTAAAATTTTTTTAGACAGATTTCTTATTCTCCTTAATATGATATGGGAAGGACAAGAACCACCACAAAGCTGGAACAAATCCATTGTAATACCAATCTTCAAAAAGGGAAGTCGCCAAATCAAAGATAATTATCGTGGAATTAGCTTGTTGAACTCTGGATATAAAATTTATGCTAATATAGTTAAGAATAAATTGAGGAAAATTTATGAAAATATAATTGGAGAAGAGCAGAATGGATTCAGAAAGGGTAGATCTTGTACAGATGGATTCTTTTCTCTAAAACTACTATTAGAAAAGCACAAGGAATTCAATATAGAAACTCATATCGTCTTCGTTGACTTCATAAAGGCTTTTGACAAAGTATACAGAAATATATTACTAAAAATTTTAGCTGATGATAACGTTCCACAACAATATATTACTAATATCTTCAACATCTATAAAGATAATAAAATCTGTGTTAAACAAGATGGCAAATTATCTTCTTGGGAAAAGATCAACAATGGAGTAAGACAGGGATGTGGACTTTCACCGGTGCTTTTCATTATATACATGAATAAATTAATAAATGAATGGAGGAAAACACAACGAGGATATATACCCATCAATAGGAATCTCAAACTCGATGCTATTCTTTTTGCAGACGATTTAGCTCTTCTGGCATTTTCCGAAAATTATTTGCAACGATCAATTTATAATTTACAAAAAATAGGTGCCAAATTTAATATGGGAATATCAATTAACAAAACTAAAATTATGGCATTTCATGGGAAGGACCCCATACAAAGTAAAATCTGTCTCCAGAATAAAATTTTAGAGAGATCTAATCAATTTAAATATCTTGGATATTATCTCTCTATCTGGGATGAAAAGGATATCCCTGAAAAAGTTACTAGTTATAATAAAAGTTTAGGAATTATTAATCAAGTTATGAAACCATCCCTTGTACAAAAAAAACACCAGATTACGTTTATATAACACTTTGGCTAGACCAGTGTTGACCTATGGTAGTGAAGCATGGACACTAAAAAAACAACATGAAAGCAGAATAACAGCTTGTGAAATGAGATTCATGCGCAGAACAGCGGGTTACACCAGATGGGATCGGAAAAGGAACACCGATATCTTAAAAGAATTGAAGACTACGCCAATTTTGGAATATATTAAACAGTACCAACTAAATTGGAAACACCATCTTGAAAGAATGAGTTCAAATCGGATCCCCAAAGCTGTTTATAATTATATACCAAGAGGACGAAGATCACTGGGCCGTCCTATGAAACGCTGGAGGGAAAATTTTCTATAGGATCGTAACAGGCCTTGGCCTAATACTTGGAAGGAAGAAGAAGAAGAAGAAGAAGATGTAAATTTCATGTAGAAACAATATTTAATACGATAATGACAATAATAATACTTACGATAATAATAATAATAATAATAATAATAATAATAATAATAATAATAATAATATGATACATTTTACAAGAAACACCAATTAATATATGTATCTTACACTGGATAATGTTGAAGTCGAGATTATAGATCATCTCAACCTTAAAAGACAGTACGGAATTAGATGTAGTATGTACCTCTCTCACTCGCACTCCTGCTATATCAGCTCCATCCCTTTCTACTCCCGCGATGTTGCCAATTTTAAAAAATGCAAAGTGATGAATTTAATAAAATGATGATATGGTCGTATAGAGAATTTTCCGCTCTTTCTGAATGTATAAATTTTAAAGTCTTAAGTAATTAATATAATGAATACATTTGACAAATACATTATTTTGGCGCGAATCTATATTTTTGCAGATAAAACCTTGTCACACGATTGGTAGAAAACTAGTGATAATGATAGATTAAGAATTTTTTGTGGGTTGCCTGATGTTTATGGATTACACTGTCTTTCCCTGGACAATAATTTTTACATACGAAAGGAGCTATTTATTTTTTATTAAATACTTGTTAAAAATTATCAGATGTTAACACAAAAAAGTTACGTAGTGATAAACTTTTTTGTTATTGACTGTATGTTGGTGACAAAGCGAGAATACGTGTTTATAAATCTCAAATAGTTTTTAAAACAAACCAGACCTCGGTATCATTGCGCATTCATACTTTATCGCAGTTTAATGTTTGTTTACTTAGGTGTCACTTTTCATTTCCGATCGCGTTTGACTCTGCACTTCCTCAGGCTCAGAGCTCAGTGTTGTGATAGTTGTTGAGTGAAGTTCAACTGTGAGTGGCTCTTAATTGTCTTTCGTTCATATGTTTTTCATAAAATTGATTCATTTCATATTTATTATTATTGTATTATATTAATTATGAATATAGAAGCTAAGCGACGTAGTATTGGCAAACTGCACAGTAAAGAACGGAATGTAGTATTAAACATATTTAATTACTTTCTTAAAGAAAAGGAACGTCACCCGGGGGCAGTTAAACAGACAGCAGAAGCTACCGGGTGTTCGGAACGTTTAATGTATAGAATAAGAAATGAACAAACGAAAGGTCCTTTTAGAACGCCAGCAAAAAAGAAACCTAAACGGGCGAGCAAACAAAAAAAAAAGCCAGATTAATGAAGTACGATGGAATAGTACAAAGCGTAGTCCGCCGCATCGTTCATTCCTTGTTCTTGGAGAACATACCACCAACATTAAATATAATATTAAGCAAGGCACATAGTGATTATATGCTACCAAATTTTTCGAGTCTACTTTAAATAGATTTCTTCATGATATAGGGTTTGAATATTATAAATGCGCCCTTATTGAAAGGGATGATATAATCAGGTGGCGTCATAAATATCTGAAAGATTTAAACAAATTTAGGAATGAAGGGAAATCTATTTTATACAGTTGAGTCTTGGGTAAACATAGGTCACACCGTGACAAAACAATGGAAATATACAAAAATTAAAAGTGCTCATCAAGCAGCAATTGAGGGTGTTAGCACAGGTCTTAGGCCACCTAGGGTTCATGGGTCAAGGCTTGCGTTGGTTCATGCAGGGAATGAAATTGGGTTCGTTAATGGTGCCGAGTTAACATTTCTGTGCCAAAAGAACACTGCAGACGTCCACGATGAAATGACAGGTGAAGTGTATGAAAAGTGGTTCGCCGACCATTGTTGCCCAATGTCCCTGAAGGATCTGTGATAGTATTAGACAATGCCGGCTATCATAGTCGGAAAAGCGATCGTTTGCCTACAACTTGCTGGAGAAAAGATAAGATTATAGAGTGGCTCAATCAAAAGAAAATCCCTTTTCAGTGATATGTTAAAACGGGAGCTTCTTTTTATTGTGACTCAAAACAGAGACACTTATGATAAATGCATAATTGGTCAGATGGCTAAATCAGCAGGAAAACATGTTATTCGCTTGCCACCATACCACTGCGAACTTAATCCTACCCAAATGGTATGGGCACAAGTGAAGAACTATATAAAAATTAAAAACGTCTCATTTAAAAACAAGAAATGAGAGATTTAATTTCGGCTGCATACCAACTCGCAGTACAAAATTGGGCAAACTACTTGGATCATACAAAGAAAATTAAAAGTGATCTCTGGAAAGCAGACGAGATTCTTCAAAGTGACGATGAACCATTTTTTATACATTTGTCATAAACACCATCATCATCATCATCATCATTTTCTTCTTCTTCTTTTCCTTCTTCTTCTTCTTCGCCTTCCTCCTTCCACGTATCGCCCACTGGTTCCGATTCGGCTAAACCTGGACCATCCAGAGACACGGAGGAATTTACGGAAGGAATAACACCGTTGCCAGAGGATTGTGGACAGGCTTGGTTGGTATGTAACGTATTTTAAGTATTACTTTCCTGAGATTATTGTATTCGTTAAAAATATTAATATTATAAAAATTATTAAATATTTAATTAAATATTACTTCTTATAATATTATATTCTTAAAAAAATTAAAATAAATTATTTGTTAAAGTGATTATACTTTCTATATTTGTTTATGCAGGATATTTCTTGACATAGGCCTATGTTATAAATTTAATTTATTATAACTTAACTAGCCTGTATCATAATTATAATTTATGATAATTTAGCTATATTTTTCCCTTGTATTATAACGTGTGCATATAAATCTCTCTCTGAGCTTTTTGGCGTTTAATTCGTAGGCCTAAATACTTGTATTGTCATTCTATCAGTAGTGAACGTTTATGAAAATAACAAATATATTGGACATTTCATGTTTTTTTCACTCACGTTTAAGGGGTTTTAAGAGTTTTGACTAATCTGTTCCTTGCCTCGCACATCTTTGTCTATGCAGTAGATCTGGCATCAGCGCGCTCTATTTAACGTGTACTGTCTTTTAAGGCAGGGAAGAACTATAGAGCAAATATAAATTTAGATTTCTTTTAAAAAATGACAATGTCCGGCAGCCCCTTATTTCTTGTGGTAGGGAATTCCAGTTGCGAGAAGTGAAGATGGTATATGACATGGAGTGATGTGATGTCCTATGTTGCAGTATATTAAGTAAGATAATATGTTGTGATCTTGTGTTTAAGTTATGGTTTGAGGATAGATACTGGAAACGGGATGATAAATAATTGGGAATCGAGGTATGTAGGATCTTAAATAGGAGAATTAGACAGTGCGATTTTCTTCTCTCTTTTAAATGTAGCCATGACAATTCGTGGAATAATGGATAAATGTGACCGTATTTTCGAACATTAAATATGAATCTGATACACACATTATGGACACGCTGCTGTTTATCCGACAGCGAGTCACTTATGTCAGTTAGTAGAACGTCACAATAGTCAAAATGCGGCATCACTAAGGTTTGGATTAAAATTCTTTTAAGAGCTGTAGGAAGAAAATGTTTAAGTCGCTTTAGGGAATGCATTATGGAGAAGATCCTTTTAGATGTTCGTTTTACTTGCACATGCCAATTTAAATTAGAATCTAAGTAAAATCCCAAGTTTTTAACGACGTCGGTATAAGGAATTTGTTCGTTATCTAATATGACAGCCGGCATATTGCCATTGTTTATGAGGTGTATCAGCCTTGGATGTCCGATAATTATTGCTTGCGTTTTGTTTACATTTAGTTTTAGCCCATATTGTCTGGACCATAAAGATATATGCCTGAGGTCAGTGTTTACTTTGTTAATGTATTCATTAATTTCGTCAGGCCTAAGGTGTGTGTAAATCTGTAAGTCGTCGGCGTAAAGATGATGCTTGCAGTTTTGTAGTTTCTTGGTCACGTCATTAATATAAATTGAGAAGAGAAGAGGAGCGAGGACGCAGCCTTGAGGTACCCCTTTCCTCACCAAGCGCCAGGAAGAAATGCGATTATTAACAGAAACTGATTGCTGACGATTAGTGAGGTAAGATCTAAACCAATCAAGGCAGTTTTCCGACAGATGTAGTGTCTTTAGTCTCGCTAGCATTAAGTCTGTATCTACTGTGTCAAAGGTTTTGCTGTGTCGAGTAGGACTATTGCGGTGAGTTTGCTTTTGTTCATTGAGTATCTTATGTCCTTTAAAATGTCAAGTAGTGCAGTACTTGTGTGATGTCCTGTTCTAAAACCAGACCGATGCTCATCAAATAAGCCGTGTGTGGTGAGGTAGTTTGTTAACTATGAGTGTATTATGTATTCCAGTGCCTTAGATAAACAGGGAAGAATGCTAATTTGTCTATAATCATTGAGTATTGTGCGAGTGTTTGATTTCGGTGTAGGACGAACTAGAGCCATTTTCCAGAGTTTGGGATAGGTCCCGGTCATTAAACAGGCATTACAAATCTGGGTTATTGTCGGGAGAATAATGTGCATTATTTTTTGTAGGAGAGTTATTGTAATATAAATCTTGATCAATCTAACTACTAGATGCCGAAAATGATCATGAAAAATGTACAGGCTGTATAACTTATGTCTATTAACGCTCTAGTGAGGGTAATCTTTTAATTTGGAACTACACTCGAGATGCCGAACAATTAGGACTGGCGGTTAACCTAAAGCGAACATCTAAAAATCACTCTAGCAGCCATGTTTATTTTCTCGTAATTCGATCCCATCAGCACATTGTCCTTTTTATCCCTCTTCATCACACTATCTATTACTCACAATATTTTACAATTTCTGTCGCTAGAACATGGAATATTCTCTTGCATCCTATATCAGAGACTACGAAACTATAACATCTTTCAGAAAGAAAGTCAAGATTCTTTTTACTAATAGAAACACATAGTTAATAGTAAGCCTACTCTTTTAACAATTATAATTTACTTTTGTTTTATGTAATGGAAATAGTATTCAGATTAATCAATATTTCAACCTAATATTATATATATATATATATATATATATATATATATATATATATATATGTTATAATTTAATTTTTGACATTGAGCAATGCAAACTTAATATGGCATTATAAGAAAACTAAATGCTCGGACGGGACTTGAACCCGGACCTCTGGATTTATTTTTCATATAATGTCATATATATATATATATATTAGTGATAGATTAATTCTTCATCTTCTTCTCCTCTTTGTTTTAGATTCAAGATCTGTTCCATCCAGAATCCGTTTCATCTGTTCGTATTTTAGACTTGCAGGTATCCTTCTCCCATCCATTGGCAACTTATCTCTTGCTATTCTTATAATTCTAGGCTATCTGGTATCATACGGGATATATGTTGATTCCATTCAAATCTTCATTTTCCACCCATTCTCCTATTGCCTGAATATTCAGCTGACTTCTTATTTGTTCATTTCTACTTTGACCTTTCCTATATTTTACAATCTTCCTCAATCCATTTGTTTTGTTTTAATCTTATGTGTTCTTGTTTAGAAGCCACAGGTCAATATTGGACATATCACAGCTGCATATTAGATTAATGCATTGCATTTTATTTATTTCCTTGCATTTTTTAATATATAGTAGATATGAGCTGTTCTTCCTTTATATATATATATATATATATATATATAAAGGAAGAACAGCTCATATCTACTGTAGCTCATATCTACTATATATAAAGGAAGAACAGCTCATATCTACTATATATTAAAAAATGCATATATATATACAGGGTGTTTCGAAATTCAATGCTCAAACTGCTAGGTATGATGCAGAAGGCAAAAACAAATATATTTTGTTAAATAACCATGTGTCGGAAATTCGTACGTATTGAGTACGGAGCGTGCGAAAGTAATACGGGAGTGCAGAAGGAGATACAAAGCAAACGATTTATTTTAAACCGTTACACTAAATGATTTGAAGTACGTAAATGTTCTGACGTCATACTTTTCAACATTGAGTAAGGAAGTAAGGATGTAATTGGGTGTAATTGAAATAAAACAATGTTACATGATTACATTACTTTAATGCCCTGACCAACGTTTACAATAAATGTTCGAAATGAGCACCATTTACCTCGTTGCACAGGCGTTACCGACGTAGTAGAGAGTCCCTTGTCCGCTGGAAAATGTGTGGCGTGTTCTGTAAGTTTGTTGCCGCTGCAAGAATCCTTGCTACGAGCTCCATCTCAGATTCAACAGGTTAAGAGTATACTTGGGTCTTCATGTAGCCTCAGAGAAAGAAATCCAATGGAGTGAGGTCCGGGGATCTTGCAGGCCAATTTACAGGTCCACCCCGGCCGATCCACCTATTCCCAAAAGTGTTGTTTATGCGGCACGCACTGGGTCTGCAAAGTGAGATGGGGCACCATCATGTTGAAAACCACATCCTCCTCCTGATATGGAGAGGTACATCCTCCAGTAAAGTCGGCAGGTGAACTTCTAAGAACAGTCTGTACATTGGCCACCTGAGTCGAGAAGGCAACATGTAGGGCCCAAGCAAGTAGTCTCCTACGATACCGGCCCAAATGTTTACAGCAAATCTTCTCTGATGACCCCTCAAAACTGTAGTACGCGGATTGTCATCCGACCATACATGAGAGTTGTGTGAATTGTACATACCATCTCTATTAAATTGAGCCTCATCTGAAAACATCACAACTTCAGGACAGAGGGTCTTCATTAGTTTGTTGCAGAAACCAGCGTACAAATTGAAGACGATGTGGGTAGTCATCTGGTCCCATGGCCTGCTCTCTCATAGGACGAAAAGAATGAAGTTGCTGTTCATGCAACACTCTCCATACAAAACAATGGTGAACACCGAGCTCAGAAGCAATTGCTCGTGTACTTGTCTCTGGATTGCGTTCAATGTGTAACAGTACGTGGTCTGCCTGCATTAGGCCTGCTTACCACCAATGTGGCAGTATTCCCTAGTCGATCGTGGATTGAAGTAAATGTACGATAATCCGGACATCTTCGTGCAGGGTAAAGTTCGGGGTACATTCTCTGGGCTTGCCGACTATTACCCTCAGCCGCACCATAGACAAAGTGCATGTCTCGCAGTTCTCTCCATGAGTAGCGTTCCATGTTGATGCTTAGTCCGTTACACAGTTACTTGTGCTGTTTACTTACTCAGTGTCGAAGTATGGCATCACAACGCACTGCACACTTCAAATCAAGTACAGAATTTAGTGTAATGGATTTGTAAAAATAATTGCTCATTTAATATCTCCTCCACTCTCGTACTACCTTCGCATGCTCAGTACTCAATACGTACGAATTTCCGACACATGGTTATTTAACAAAATATATTTGTTTTTGTCTTCTGCACCATACCTAGCAGTTTGAGCATTGAATTTCGAAACACCCTGTATATAAATTTATATATATTCATTTTAATTATATTTAGCTTTATTGTTATTAAATCTTAGGTTTAGTATTGTTCGGTTTGGCCAAAATAATCGTTTGATATTTAATATTATTATTATTATTATTATTATTATTATTATTATTATTGCATTTGAATGTAACATCTATGTTTGTCCTGGTGAGTGGAAGAGAAGGGCATAAGACCTTATCTCCATCAGGATAAATAAATACATATAAATACATTAACTGTATAAGTTCCTATGTACAATTTAATTCATAATATATATATATATATATATATATATACATAGGAACTTATACAGTTAATGTATATATATATATATAGGGTGTAAATCATGTGTGTCCAAACTTCGTTAAAGTGAATTGGTTTGCGGGCCGATGAACCGATTTTTTTAACCGTATTAAATAGGATTTAACATAAACCAATTAATTTAAATACAAAACAGCTAATATATTTTTATGTTATTTTTATTAAAATGTTAATAATAGTCTATACTAGTTAAGTTATGTCCACCGCTGTGGTCTTGAGGTAGCGCGCTGCCTTGTCACGCAGGGGGCCCGGCTTCGATTCCCCGTCGGGGCAGGCTCCAGGTGAGGTAAAAGACGTACCCGCCGCACTGCAGAGTTCGAAGAAAATGTTCTTCATAGGGTGGAAGACGATCCTTCTAATAATACTTGTGCTGTTCCACGTATAATGGGCACGAACCATCAAAGTGTACGGGAAGTCCTGCACGAAGACCAGCTCTATCCCTTTCATCTGCAAAAAATTCAAGCCTTACAGCCAGTGACTTCTCTCAACGGGTACAATTGTATAATTGAGCTTTGCTGCAGCAACCGCACTTCTTTCCTTGGTACTATTCACTGATGAGGCAGTATTTAATAGGAATAGGTTGGTTCTGAACTCGAAGAACAGTCATTTGTGGGATTATGAAAATCCTCATGCCATCTTCCAGACGGGTCACCAGCAGAGATGTTCGGTGAACGTATGGGTAGGCTTAATTTCTGATCACATCATTGGCCTCTACCTTCTTCCCCAGAGATTAAATGGTGTCATTTATAAGACATTTTTAGAGCATGTCCTACCTACATTACTAGAAGAAGTTACTCTCCACATCAGGATTAACATGTGGTTTCAGCACGATGGAGCTCCTCCCCATTTCTGCCGGAATGTGCGAAATAATTTGGATGGAGTGTATCGTGGCCGTTGGATAGGAAGAGGTAGTCCAACTGTAGTGCGGCCACCTCGCTCTCCAGATCTCAGTCCACTTGATTATTTTTTTGTGGGGACATCTGAAAACACTGGTGTATGCGACCCCTGTTGATACAGATGAACTGTTAGTTGCACGCATAATCGCAGCATGTGATGTGATCCGTGAGACATCTGGTATTTTGAATGGGGTACGAGAATCCTTTCGTCGCCGATGTCGTCTGTGTTGTGAGAATGGAGATCGCCAATATGAACAGTTTCTTTAATGAGTCTGCAGGTACTTTACTTTTTTTCTAGTTTACTCAAATGCATTGCTTTTATTTCGCAATAACATTATGTATGCCATGTGTACATACACTATACCTCTTCATGTTATTAATCACTGCACTATCGTTTAAGTATGTACATAAGTACTGTACACTACAATTACACATTTCATTTGCGAAATATATTTTACTCTACAGTATGTGTATTATTATTACAATATTATAAACAATTGCCTGTACAATATATACATAGATGGTTTTGTAACTCGTGTACTGCGCCGACATTCCATTACCGTATTCTGTAAAAGAATGAATAAACAATTAAACCAGAAGTAAATATACGCACGTAACTAATTTACAGTACGTACTTAATAAAAGGAAGAAATAAAAAAAGTGTACACGTACTGTAGGTAGTTTCGAACGTGATGCATACATCTTACGTTTGCGTCGGTAGTAGACTGCTATAACCACTGAGCTAAAGGCGCATGCTTGTTGCAAGTTATAGTCTCTGTATCATATTACCATTTTGATTTGAAATAATCAGTGGCGTGCCAACCATTTTACAAATTGAATCATAACTTGGGCATTTTTATTCGTAGACCATTAGTTCATTATCTCAAAACGCTTAATACCCCTCTAGACGTAGTTAATGCCACCACGTTGTCTTTCATGACATTTCTGGCTTTCTCCAATAGCACTGGCAGAATTATAATCAATTTCTTAGGTTGGAACACCTGGAAGAAGTTTTAGGTTACCTCAATGATATGATAATGATAATGAAGCGACAGCAGAGTCCTTCACCTAAACTTAACCTGATTTCCAGATCATGGGCAACCAGAGGAATAACTCACTTTAAGGAAATATGCCTATGGTATGACCGGGAATCGAACCCGGGACCTCTTGAACAGTAGTCAGAACCGCTAGCCCATGAGGCTGTCCAAAATAACTATATTATTCTGTAAACCAGCAAATTGAGACCGAAAATAGGACTTAGTGAGGAATGTGCTAGTATCACCAGTTCCTATGTGAAGGTCTATGTTTTAAAAGTTTATAGGCCTACTAATATACTAAGAAATAAGATATATTCGCAATCATTAAAACAGATACACATACCGTATTATTTAACTAAATCTAACTTGATAAGTTGGCGGGTCTGGGGGGCGAGCGGTTAGACGCTCACCTCTCGACAGGCCGTTGTGTCTCGATCACTCCATGTGAGTTATCGTGATGAACTAAACATAGTTTGGACAAGTATTTGTCGGGAATTCTCCAGTTTACTCTGCCACGAAATTAATTCCATAATTTCTCCACATTCATCTAATTCGTTTGATTTTATTTAACCTGCCCCCTATGATGATTCAACAGGCGTGGTAGGGTGGCATCTTGTTATTCACAGACTTTCAACATAAGTGGGCTTGATTGCATCTAATCCCTCGACTAGGCCCCGTGTCAGACACGAGTTGAGCAGTTTTTTAGTTAATAAGTTGTTATTGTAAATTTATTCCATGTATTGTATAAATATATTATCTTTCGGAGGGAAAGAAGAGACACTGTTAGGAATTAAAAATATATAATATACCATAAAATATACGTTATTAATCATGTTGTTTTTCAACAGTGTAGTAGAAATACAAGTGCTAGCGGGTTTTGTGGACACTTCTAGACAAGACTGGTTCGCTACAGGGGTCAACTTTCCTTACATCCATGAGTTATACAACACTAATCCTATGCTGCAAAATAACGACATAGCACTTTTGGAGGTGAGTACGTAAAACAATGTAGCAAATATATATCATACCTAAGCATGTTGACTATCATGTAACACTAGACTGTGAGGCAGGAATTTTGAAACGAACCTTTAAAACACTTTCAATCCTAGTAATGTACATAATTATAGTATAGACCCTGTATTATATAGGTTTTCTTCATTTTATATAAATTACCTATTCAACAAATAATATAAACAATACCCCCTAATGTGCTCACATTGTTCTCTGTCCTATGGATTGTTAAACTTATTAGGACTATTTCAAGATAAAGTACGAATGAAAGTAACATATCCAAAATATAACTTAACTCACTGACACTATCTTACCCGGGGGATCATGTCCGCGCAGACATAAGGTCTCCATATATCCACAACATGGGTTAATGTATTCAATCATACCTTGTATCAGTTAGTTCCCTCAAATCATGATTCTTGGCATACGTACTTTTTTTTTAGTGTCCATGCCTCTCTCATATCCATTTGTGTCACATCTCCTGACCTCCGCAGTCTACGTGACTTAACTGTTCTTATTACATTTCGTTTCCAATAAAGATCACGTAGCTCACTGTTATATAATCTTTTCTAGTCACCTGTTTATTCGTCTCTCTTTGGACCAAGAATGTTCTTAAGAACTTTATTCTCAAATACTCGTAACCATATTTCGCATCCAAACACTATGAATGGATGAATAACTAACTCATCATCATCATAGCACATTCACGAATTTAGGTCATTTGTTGATCTGTTTCGGTCTCGAGAGAAACACCATCCAAAAGTATTTTCAGTGGACGTCCTGGTCTTCTTCTTTCTACAGATTGATATCTTAACATTTGTTTGGGTATCCTGTCATGTTCAATTTGATGAACATCTTTCATCCATCTTGACATATAATCAGAAATTTTGTTTTCTAAAGGTTCCATGTGAAATTATTCTAAGATGTTTTCATTTGTTTTTGTGATAAAGTAGACTGTATCCTGCAGTCCTCCGAAGGTATCTCATTTCAGCAGATCTAAACTCTGTATATCCTTCTGTTTCAATGTCCATACTTCGCTACTACACAGAAGAGTTGGAAGAGCCAGTGCTTTATACAATTTTAATCTTGAATGTTTTTGGACTAACTGTGGCTTGAAGGTATAATTTATTAACCCTAAAATCCTTTAAAAATTTGATATTTTTGCAGTTACGTTCTTTTCTTCTTTATATAAGATATTGCATCCTAGATATGTAAAATTATGAAGAACTATAACTGTTTTATATATTTTTAGTTCAACCTTTTTGAGAAAAGTTGGGAAGATAAGATTGCCTTTCTTTGCATTATTACCTATTATAATGAAACGAATTAAATTCCCTTCAGTTAGTACTGACAATTGACAAAATAAGGTGGAAATTGTATCACAATTTAAAAAAAAATATTTTTATAAGGTGAAATAATTTATTTTTATATAGCCATACAATGAGATAATTTTCTACTGATGATATTAATATGTTATTTATTTATGTGCATATCGCTATAACAAGAAAAAATAATAGATGTAAAAAGCACAGTGTTCAGATGGAATTCCAGTAAAACTCATAAGAGCAGGGAGAAAATTGACGAACAAGGATACAACACACATAGTCTCCTTAATTGAATCTTAGCCTTTTTGAAGTCTACATAAAATCAACGTACAGTGCCATCAAATTTCCATTCCATTATTTATAATCTGCTGAAATAAAAAAAAGATAAACTGCAGAACTTTTTCCTCTAAATACACTTTGATGATAAACCTAATATGTCTTTAATATAAGGAAAAGGATTGGTTATAAAATTAACTAAGTCACAGGCATTATAGAAACCGAAGTTTCATGGCTGCGCGGACACAAGTTATCCATACATCCCTCCTTAGCAAATGTTTTCCAATCACCCCTGTATAATTCTCCTTCCTCCAATTTTCTTCTTCTTCACTTCCTGGTTTAGGCAAGAGTTGCCTGTTCCGTCTTCACTAATAGATCTAAGACCATCTCTTCCGAGGACGTCCGACATCTCTTCTTCCTCTTGGAAAATAATGGAAGATTTTTATTTGGTAATCTACTTTCTTCCATTCTTTCTACATGTTCTTTCTACTGTATCTTGTTGTTAAATATATTTTCTTTTATGGAGTAGATCTACAGTTCTTCATGGATATCCTCGTTTCTTATCTGGTCCATTCTAGTGCAGCCTTTTACTCTTCTTAAATATTTCATCTCGGCTGCTTGGATTTTACTTTCTTGTTTGGTAGTGGTAATTCAAGATTCACACCCATACAAAAGGACAGGGACAGACATTGTTTTATAAAATTTTAATTTTGTTTGTTTATGGGCTTTATTATTCAATGTTCTATTTATTGTACCACAAATAGCTTGAAACTGATGTGTTTTGTCTTCGATATCTTTATCATACCCATAGCTGATGTCACATCCTAAATATTTAAAGTGGGATACTTGTTCAATAATTTCGTCTCTAATTACTACTTTTGCATGCAGAGTATTTCTTCCACAAAATGCCATTACTTTTGTTTTACTTATTGAAATTTTAAAATTATAATCGCTACACATTGCATTTAGTTTGTAAGCAGCCAATTGTAACAGATCTTCATCATGGTGTAGTAAGTCTAAATCCAGGAGCTGGACCTAAAGCTTCGACGTGGCAGCCCCACCAATGGTCTACTCTGCATAGCGTTGGTACCGCGATCAGAGGAAAACATATTACTCGTATTCTTCACAATGGAAACTTGGGCGGACTTAACCAAAGACGACCTCAGCGTAGAATTAAGGACAAACGATTTGGTATAAAGGATCGGATTAAAGTAGGAACTTGGAATGTCAGAGGACTAAACACAAAAGAAGAAGAACTAATCATTCAATTTTGATTAATGTTATTCTTTGACCTTATTTTTGGACTACTAACTGGGCGTTTTCCCATTGGTGTTGCTACAACACGTTTCTAGCCCTTCTTTTATTCCTCATTCGTGCCACGTATCCTGCCCATCGCAGTTTACGAAACTTACATCTGCTTTCCTATAAATACCATGCAATTCATTGTTATATAGTCTTCTACATTTATCTGTCTGTTCGTCTCTGTTTGGCCTAAACTTGTTCTAGGAATTTTATTCTCAAATACTCGTGATGGTTTCTCCTCCCTCACAGTTAATATATTTTATAGAACTTTGTATGATATTAAACATAATCAAATATTCCTCTGCTTGTTGTAATTGGTTTTATATTCCTTTCAGAGACGGCCGCGGTGGGCTAGTGGTTATGCTCCATGCCTCTGGTTCCAAGGGTCGCGGGTTCAAACCCGGCCGGGGTCGATGGATTTTTTAGGACGGAAAAACCCAAGGAGCAAGTCCCCCGGGAGGGACTTTAAGCCATGGGTCCCGAGTCTGAAGATTTTCAGGCTCATAAAAAATCCTTAAGCCTGAATGAAAAGACCTCTAAACAAAATTTACCGAATTTTCCCGTCCTAGTATTACCTTGGTTTCCTAGATGTCAGTATGAGGCGGAATGCTGACCACGTACCACTCAAAATGACATCTATACGAAAACAAGTGTAACTAAATCAGTATGGTTCAAATTCTTCCCTGTAGGGGGAGAGCGCCTAAATCTCTGTAAAGGGAAAACATAGGCTTTCAATACAAAAAATTCCTTTCAGATTACTACAAGAATAGATTCTTTCCATTCATTTGGAAGAACCTTTATTGAAATCACAATAAGCAAATACCCACGTTATTAATGAAAACGTATTTTTGTTGATAAGTATGTTAACATGTACATCACACAATGCGGGAAGAAACATCAAACTAGAAATTAAATTATTGCGAACAATGTTATTTTAAATTTTAGTTATCATATGGGATTTTAGTGCAATGCATTTAATATCTATATGTTAAAGGGAAGTTTTTATTATTAGAAACATAGTTTTACTATTGTTTTACTTATTGAACAGTTACCATGCTCGCCTCTGGTTCGAAGGTATACTAATCTTCTATCACAAATTCAACGTTTTATGGTTCAATTTTGCACTCTTACCTAACACAAGCACTATAAATTTTACCTCTGAATTACTTTCTTGTGATTTTTCTTAAAAATGTAATTTTTCTTATTTTATTAATTTGTTTTATTTTTTTTTTTTTTTGATGGCGGATGAGCCCATGTAGGACTACGCAAAGTACTTAGAGGCGTTTCCTTTGACCCCAAATTTCTTTCAATCTTTTGCTATGAGCTTGTTTTCTATCATCTGTCCAAATTGTTCCAGTTTTTTTCTTCAGTTTGTCCTCTTGGTCAACTTGCCACTTATTCACCTTAATTCTAAATATATATCTGTTTGGGATATCATCTTTAGTAATTCCTGCCAATTTTAAGTCCTTTTTGACTTCATCAATCCACTTCATAGTATCCACTGGAACTTTACTTCTGTTTTCGTAGAATTCCATTATCTGTTTTGTTATTATTATAAATATTCATATTATTATTATTATTATTATTATTATTATTATTATTATTATTATTATTATTATTATTATTAATGTTGGTAGATCAAGAATGAGGTGGAAGAATAACATTAATTGAGCGAAGTAGATTATACAGGGAGTGATTGAAAAACATTAGCTCAGGATAGGGTTGTGTGGAGCGCGTATGTCCGCGTGGTGACGAACTTACGGGATCGATAGTGCAGTGAGTAAATTAGTTATAAGTAATATTATTATTATTATTATTATTATTATTATTATTATTATTACTACACATTGTTTCAGTTCAAAATTTGGCTCTTTCATCAGAGTTTGTGTTGCGATCATAAATACCAGGGAAAATATGTTATGTAGTTGGTTGGGAAGTGAGGTACACTATACAGAGAACGGAACCAGCGTGTTCCTGCTGATGGCTCGTACACGTAACGCGGAGTGATACTTGTGTACAGTATAGTACAAAACAAAAGTATGACACTTATAATTATGATAGTTTCCTTACTGTTACCATTACAATGCACTACAATATACATTCTAAGGGCCGGTTTCACCAACAGAGGTAACTGTATTACGCCAGTTTACCCGTGTATAATACATAGCATAAACTGGCGTAATACAGTTACCTTATTTGGAGAAACCGGCCCTAAGTCTTTGAAAACAAAATATTCTCCTATTGTCACGCAAGCAAGATTTCTACATGGAAACGTTTCGTTCCACATAACAGGATGTCACAGGCGCAAAACGACATTATCTGCAGGAAATACAGAAACAGTTGATGCAGCAGGATTTCCTTCTAAGGCATCTCAAATTCCTTTGTTACGGAATACCCAGTATTTTTCAATAGAACAGAGTTTAACTTTTTTCGGTGTTTTACACTTTTTTTTCAATAAAGTTCTTAAATTGGGGATTATTTGCTTTATACATTTTTTCTCCACTAGGGTGCATTCTTACAACATTGTGATCCTATTTGGCAATAAATAATATGATCTAGTTGTAGTGGACGAACAAATGAAACATAACTAAACATTTCTCATTTGTTTTCAAACATTGCCGTTTACATTAAATATAAAAATATTTTAAAAAACTATATTTAAATAATGATTTGTGAGTAAACAGTTTAATTTTATTCGTTACATAGTTCTAACAAATGCCAAATCCTATAATTTGTAAATTACTCGTGGCATTACTTATGACAATTTAACTCATGCCCCAAATAGGAGTCAATGACCAATCACGTTTCAATGAGATTTCTGTTTTACAACCAATCACAGTCGTGTTTTACCAAATATTTATCAATATTAAATTTAGCATATTAACGAAAGCTCCTCCTTTTTAATATTCTGAACAGGGCTCACCATTATTTTGCAGTGACTCACTCTGCAATAAATACGGATACCAGATTGTATACATAGTGCATAGATGTCAACAGATAGCGGTTGCAGGAGTTAATATAAAAGCATTTGTAGCAATTGATTATACCACCAAAAAAAGAAACCACTGTTTGCACTTTCTTAAATGTATTTTTTCCCAGGTAATAATCCAGAAAAATATAATTGTCATATTTACATTATACGACATCAGAAATGAATTAATATACAGTTTGACATGTTTCATTTTTTCTCCACTAGAGAGCATTCTTACAATATTGCGTTCCTTTGGCAATAAATAGTATGATCTGGTTGCAGTGATAAACAAAAGAAGCAGATGAAACATACCAATCGTTTCTCATTTGTTTTCAAACATCGCCGTTTACGTTAAATACATAAATATTATAAAACAACTATAGTTAAATAATGATTTGAGTAAACAGCATCATTTTATTCGTTAAATAGTCCTAACAAATGCCACTCTTGATTTCCAAGTCTCTAGATAAATTGGAAATCACTCGTGGCATTACTTATGATAATGACATTACCTGTTGAACAGTACCCTTAAATAAAATAACTCCATAGAACAATACATATTATTAATTTAAATGGCAGCAGGATAAATTCTTAATATATTCTTCCCTTGAGAGTTATAAAAAGAAGAAACATACTATCATGTTAGTGCAATTCCCTCTTGCACCTGCCGTGGATGGGAGACGGTGTAAGTACCGCTTTCTAAGAACTACCAGAAGAGGAAACTTCTTAAATGTTACATCATATTATGTAATATGTTGAATTTAAACATACGCTATGCCTATTAGATTGTCTCATAAGCAATATCGATTACTAATGTATTGTTGTATGTCTGATGGAATTTTGAAGATGTGATTCACTGGGAGTTTATTCCAAACGGGCATACAGTAGATGCGAATCTTTATTCTTAACAACAGAATCGAGTTGATTAAAATTTTTAAGGTCGCGGGTTCAAACCCAATCGGACCTCATAACGCACGAACAACTATGACATAACTTTCTGTTTCGATCAAGATCCATTTTTTTGCATGAAATTTTGCAAAGATTGTAAACATTGAAGCTACAGAAGTGGGTCTCATGGAATTCTTCACATTCTTCACACCGTCGCGGAATAATAAACCTCGCTGAAATATGGCTCAAGACCATATAATGTGATCGACTTAACTTTGAATTTAATTTCTTGTCAGAAACAAAATCCAAATGAAATTGTGTTTAAAAAACATAACTTATGACCTCATGAGACAATCCGTATCACAAAACTGATCTCGAGCCTGGTCGGACAAGTGGTTAACAATCACTTTTGGTTCGAACATTCATGAGTTCAAACCGACCTGGATCGATCGATTTATGTGACTAAAATTTCGGAGCATAACATCCGCGGGAAGAGAATTAAAACCTTGTGTTTATATTTTAGATTAATTAATTAATTTATTTATTTATTTTACCTGATGGAGTTAAGACCGTAAAGTCCTTTCTTCCACTTCATGAGGGTTAAATTATACATACAATAAGAATTATGATAAATGATACATAATATATAATTATAGACCACACAATATAAAGTTGACAAGGAAAAGAAAGAGAAATTGTAATAATAATAATAATAATAATAATAACAATAACATAATAATAACAACAACAATAATAACCTATAATTAGATTAAGTAAATGGCTTGGTAAAGAAAGTTTAAAATATAGAGGAATAATAAAAGTATACATTGAACACGGTTAAATATTATATTGTCTAAGGAAATATGAAGTGAGTTTCATTTTAAACTGTTTCTGAGTCGGGCAGACCTTGATATACGAGGGGAGGGAATTCCAGAGTCGGAATTAAACAAGGAAGGATCAGGAATAGTGAGATGTTCGATGTAGAGAAACAGCCAGAGTTAACTTTTCTCTCGATCGTGTGTTCAAGTTATGGTGGGAGGATAGCGAATGAAAGCAAGTAGAAATATAAAGGGGTGATGAGGTGGACAAAGTGTAGTATAAGATGCAGATGTAATGTATCTTTCGCCTGTCTTCCAATCGGAGCCAAGACAACATTTAAAATACTAGAGTTATGTAGGTTGCATATATAACGTGCACAAGCGTTATGAACTCGTTGCAGTCTTTGTCCGAATGTGAAATACATGTCAGTTAAGAATAAGTCACAATAATCGAAATGCGGCATAATCAAAGTTCAGACAAGTACTTGAAGGAAGGAAATGTTTCAAACGTTTTAGGGAATGGAAGACTGAATATATTTTTTTATAAGTTTATCTTAATGAATCTGCCAACTAAGATTTTGGTCGAAATTCACACCACGATTTTTCATGGAGGGTTAAAATGGAATTTCAGTTCGATTTATATTTACAGAAATTATCGATTAATGATCAATTTTGTTTAATATACTTTGATGGCCGATGACAATTGCATGTGACTTCTCAGGATTTATAATGTCTGTTTGTTTTGTCCAAGTCACTATGGAGTCGAGGTCTTCATTAAGATTTATGATCGTAAAAGATCCTAAAGTTTCAAATATGAGGCCTCAAGCAAAAATATAGCGACACTTGTCGGATTTTTACACCCAGATTTGAATTGTTCAATGGTAAGCGTAGGCCTATGTTTGTTGGTATTTTTATTTAAGGACGCTCTCAAACGACCAAGAATAAATATTTCTTTTTTTTTCAAATGCCCCAGGTTTGTCTTTCGACATTCCTGGTTTATCACCTGGCATGGCGTAATTGTAACCCACTTCTGAGGTTGGGGCGCCTGGAAGGCGAGGTTACGTTGCCCCTATGATATGATGGGTGAAGATGATGATAGTGGTGCGCCAGGAGAGTCCCTAATCCTAAACCTAACCTAGATGAATATGAATGATGATGATTGCGATGGCCATATGATTTCGGGGACCGTTTGGACCTTAAAGTTTTCCTTAAAGTTTTCCTGACATTTGTCTTACAGGTGAGGAAAAACCCCGATAAAAACCTCACCCAGAAAAACTGTCCCGACCGGGGATCGAACCCGGGCCCGCTGCGTGACAAGGCAGCACGCTACCCCGAGACCACAGCGGTGGTCTCTCTGTTGTACTTCAAATTGTGGTTAGTAATTATTCATAAGTAATACCACAAGTGATTTCCAATTTATCTAGAGAATTTGGAAATCAACAGTGGCATTTGTTAGGACTATTTAACGAATAAAATTAAGCTGTCTACTCACAAATCATTGTTTAAATAGAGTTATTTTAAATTATTTATATATTTAATGTAAACGGCGATGTTTGAAAACAAATCAGAAATGTGAGGTTATGTTCACTCACTGCTGCTTGATCATATTATGTATTACCAAATAAGATCGCAATATTGTAAGAGTGCACCCAAGTGGAGAAATAATTAAACACATCAAACTATATATCATAATCAACATTACGGGTTATTCATTTATTTTTTTTAGTAAACAACTCAGTAAAATCAAGGAATCTTTTCATTATTTGCTATATTCAATGTATTTGTTGGAGAAAAATAATGCTTTGACCTGTTCAAAACATTAAAATGGAGGAGTTTTCTTTATGACAAAAGCAGGAGCTGATAAAGAGAAATCGATAAAGAGCGAGGTGAAACACGACTGTCATTGTTTGTAAAACAACATTCATTGAAACGTGATTGGTCATTGACTAGCATTTGTGGCATGAGTTAAATAGTCACTATAACAGCCGATTTATATGGCGACCCACCAAGCCCGTTGCACACAATGTACTTGCGAATCATATTCTGATACATTTGCTCCACCTTATTCTTACAGCACGAAAGTGAACTTCCTTATTTTTCCCTTAACATTGAAGTTTGTCATGAAATCAGTAAATATTGGATTGTGTAAATGTAATTAATTGCGTAAATCATTAAACTATTCCTCGGAAGATGCGCTAGATTTCAACGCTTAATGCGAACTTCTACACGCAACACCAAAACTATACGTTTCCGGACAAAGGTTCCTATTCAAAACGTTATCGACTCAGTCATACAAGTTTGTAATAAGGATTTCTAAAACATCATTTATATATATATATATATATATATATATGTTATAATTAAATTTTTAACATCGAGCAATGCAAGCTTAATATGGAATGATAAGAAAAATAAATGCCTGGACGGGATTCGAACCCGGATCTCTGAGTCTGTACCTCAGCGTGATATCCATTACACTACCAGGCGAATCCAATTCAAACACTTATTTTTCTTACATATAATTACATATAAGAAAAATAAGTGTTTGAATTGGATTCGCCTGGTAGTGTAATGGATATCACTGTAAGAAAAATAAGTGTTTGAATTGGATTCGCCTGGTAGTGTAATGGATATCACGCTGAGGTACAGACTCAGAGATCCGGGTTCGAATCCCGTCCAGGCATTTATTTTTCTTATCATACCATATTAAGCTTGCATTGCTCAATGTTAAACATTTAATTATAACATCTATAAAGCGTCACTGCTATAAGGTAAAAATATTCTCTTTAATTTGCTTACTTGTTATAGTCAGCTACTAGATGGCGGTGAAGACTGAATTCTCGCGACATCTAGTAATAATGGAGAGTATAATACATACATAAGAAAAATAAGTGTTTGAATTGGATTCGCCTGGTAGTGTAATGGATATCACGCTGAGGTACAGACTCAGAGATCCGGGTTCGAATCCCGTCCAGGCATTTATTTTTCTTATCATTCCATATTAAGCTTGCATTGCTCAATGTTAAAAATTTAATTATAACATCTATAAAGCGTCACTGCTATAAGGTAAAAATATTATCTTTAATTTGCTTACTTGTTATAGTCAGCTACTAGATGGCGGTGAAGACTGAATTCTCGCGACATCTAGTAATAATGGAGAGTATAATACATATATAAGAAAAATAAGTGTTTGAATTGGATTCGCCTGGTAGTGTAATGGATATCACGCTGAGGTACAGACTCAGAGATCCGGGTTCGAATCCCGTCCAGGCATTTATTTTTCTTATCATTCCATATTAAGCTTGCATTGCTCAATGTTAAAAATTTAATTATAACATCTATAAAGCGTCACTGCTATAAGGTAAAAATATTATCTTTAATTTGCTTACTTGTTATAGTCAGCTACTAGATGGCGGTGAAGACTGAGTTCTCGCGACATCTAGTAATAATGGAGAGTATAATACATATATAAGAAAAATAAGTGTTTGAATTGGATTCGCCTGGTAGTGTAATGGATATCACGCTGAGGTACAGACTCAGAGATCCGGGTTCGAATCCCGTCCAGGCGTTTATTTTTCTTATCATTCCATATATATATGTATATATATATATATATATATATATATACAGAGTGTAACATAAGTCAACGGAAAAATTTTACGAATGAGTTCCTCATATGGAGAGAATAAAAAAAGTGTATTACAACATGGGTCCGGAAATTGATAATTACAGAGTTATTTGAACTTTTATGAATGTTAGGTTATTAAGGTTTACAGTAGTTATTGACAGTCTGTTTTCTGTTGATTGTAGGCTGCTGTGATGTACACAAATGAAGAATATGCCTGTATTGAGGCACATTGAACATTTCATCTGACGGAACAATCCAACAATCCCTTGTATTTTTGTCGCCATGTACTAACATTCATAAAAGGTCGAATAACTCTGTAATTATCAATTTCAGGACCCATACACATTTTTTATTCTCTCCATATGAGGAACTCATTCCTGAAATTTTGCCGTTGAGTTATGTTACATCCTGTATATGAGAGCAAAATTAAACAGTCCAAATATTGAAAAACCAAGTTATATGTGAATTTGGGTTTAAAATAATAATAATTCTTAAGAGCAATGGTGAACGAAGTATTGTATTTGTTCTTTCTCACTGTAAGAAAATAAATGTTTAATTCTTCATATGCGAATAAATGTATTATGTTAACTTTATGTCAGTTTTTCTCAAAATAGTAAAAATATGGACTTCGTCCACTTTTGCTCTGAACCCCTCATATATAGATGTGTGTGTGTGTGTGTGTGTGTGTGTGTGTGTGTGTGTGTGTGTGTGTGTGTGTGTGTGTGTAGCTCTATGTGTTGCGTGTGTGAAAGGATAAAAAACTAAGAACATAGCATTGAAATATATTTATGATCCTGCAATATAACACCACGGTTCATTTCGAAATATTGTAAGAACATACCTACAATTCCAAAGTTTTCACATTGGCACTTTCAAATTTGCAGTTTAAAAAATTGGCCATTTTATGTTATGTATGTATGTTTAAATGTTTTAGCTGACGGAGATGCTGCCAATAGACGGCTTGAAGATTGCTCCTATAGAAGTGAGAGATACTCCAGTGACAGCTGGTACATGTTGTATCATTAGTGGTTGGGGTCGACTACATGAGGTAATTTCATTTAGCAAAATTGAAAAAGAGGATTCTAGTGCAGATGTCTTGATACCGTAATTTAAAAAAGGACGAATTACTGTTGTACACTCACTCACTGGCACTATCGAACCCGTAGGTTCATGTCCATTACTGTTGTACAACATAAATAAATAAATAAATAAATAAATAAATAAATAAATAAACAAATATATATATATATATATATATATATATAGCGAGAGAGAGAGAGAGAGAGAGAGAGAGAGAGAGAGAGAGAGAGAGAGAGAGAGAGAGAGGGTTTGATCAGAACTAACTCACTGCTGATACAATCGAATGCAGAGGAACATGGTCCCGCGGACATTATCTTTCCATACATCCCTATCCTAAGCCAATGTTTTCCAATCATCCCCTGTATAATTTACGTCCCTCAAATCAAGGTTAATATTATTCTTTCCCGTTCGGTTTATTCGTATGGGCGCTTCGTTCCTTCTGGTGTTGCCTACCAGAAGATTCCAAGTCTCTCTTTCATGTATATTTCATGCCATATGTCCCCATCCATCGCACAGGCGATTAAGGACTTAACTTTTCTTATTAAATATTGGCTTCATAATTGTTTTACTCATACGTTTCTTTAGCCTTTTGCACACTGCGCATTGCGGTTCTTCTTGCTTTTTGGGGCATTCTTCCTTGGTGTGGCCGGTTTGTGCACAATGACCGCAAGTAGACTCGATTGCTCTGCAGTACTTCACTACGTGCCCGAACCCAGTATTTCTGGATAATCAATGAATAACACAAATGTTATTAATTATTAATAATACTAATGATCTGAAAATAAAGTTATGTTAGTGAATAACAGATCAGTCGCCGTGGCGTAATTCCTACAAGAAGTCCGGCAGGAATTATTTCAGTCATATATTTCTATCTTACAGTCAATCATTACCTTTAACAGTCTTGATCTCTGCCCTGCATTTTTCTGCATAACATAGTTATGCTGTCTATAATAATATTACATATAATTATTTTCCTGACACAAAAGGAAAATAAAAAAAGGAACAAGTATTATCAAGCATATGTTAGCAGTTTCTTAGATTGTTTTGTATTCAGCTCTTGTATAAGACTGCAAAAATATTCGAAGACCTGAAAGTGTACTTAACTTGTAGGGCCTATTGGTGCACATCACTACATGTATCGCTATAGGACGAATATTAGCGACACCTACATAAAAACATCCTAATCTTAATGGCGTTATACTGAACAATAATTGTTATATTCCAGGATGGAGATTCAAGTAATATCCTGCAGTACGCATCAGTCCCCATACTGGACACAACAGAGTGTAATTATCTACTGACTGACGAAATCGGATCGGGAGAGATTTGTGCAGGCTACTTGTCAGGGGGCACAGATTCATGCCAGGTAATGCCAAGTTTCACTTACTTCCCTGATCACACAAGGGCATAGGGGATTTCCCTTAATTGTTGATCAGCTCAATCCCAGGATCTCCTCGGAATATTTAAATCAAACACTTCATTCACTCACACATACATACTAACATGGCGAATATGATAGTGATTATTATGATTACCAGATGATATTCGTGGACCGTTTGTGCCATAAAATTTCCTGACATTTGTCTGATTGGTGAGGTATAATCCCCCCCCCCCAAATGAACTCGGGAATGAATCCGAGCCCACTGCTTACGAGGTAGCGAGATCGCAGCGGTGGACTAGAGAAATATTATTCATAAGTAATGCCACGAGTGATTTCCAAATTATCGATAAATTCACGACTCACGAAGTGAGGAGTGAATTTATCTAGAGAATTTGGAAATCAAGAGTGGCATTTGTTAGGACTATTTAACGAATAAAATTAAGCTGTTTACTCACAAATCATTATTTAACTGTAGTTATTTCAAAATATTTATATATTTAATGCAAACGGCGATGTTTGAAAACAAATGAGAAACGATAGGTACGCTTCTACTGCTTCTTTTGTTTATCACTGCAACCAGATCATACTATTTATTGCCAAAGGAACGCAATATTGTAAGAATGCTCTCTAGTGGAGAAAAAATGAAACATCAATCTGTATATTAATTCATTTCTGATGTCGTATGATGTAAATATTACAATTATATTTTTCTGGATTATTACCTGGGAAAAAATACATTTAAGAAAGTCAAACAGTGGTTTCTTTTTTTGGTGGTATAATAAATTGCTACAAATGTTGACATGTATGCACTATATATACAATCTGGTAGCCGTATTTCTTATAGGCTCAGTCACTGCAAAATAACGGTCAGACCTGTTCAGAATATTAAAAAGGAGGAGCTTTGTTTAATATATGGTAATTATAACACTGATAAATATTTCGTGAAACACGACTCTGATTGGTTGTAAAACAGAAATCATTGAAACGTGATTGGTCATTGACTCCCATTTGGGGCATGAGTTAAATAGTCTGTTTAATTTCATCAATGCTATTTATTGTTCACATCAGTCAACAAATAATAATGTTCCAGATATTTGCATTAAAAAAATTAAGAACCCAAGGGAAAACTGATGAGGATCCAATTTTTCACTTTTTTGAGATAATAATGTCCATCCATAGTAATTCTGCCCGAAGGCCGGTCCTTCACTGCAGTCATAGCATTTTCATGCTACGCTTGCAGCTTTACTAGGGAATTGTAGGTGTGGTAGCTTCCCGTTGCTTTCCACACCGGTGAAGGATGATGACGACGATGGCGATGATAATAAGGATGATGATGATGGCCATATGATTTCAGGGACCGTTTGGGCCTTAAAGTTTTCATGATTTTTTCTTACAGGTGAGGAAAAACCCCGATAAAAACCTCACCCAGAAAAACTATACCGACCGGGGATCTAATCCGGGCCAGCTGCGTGACAAAGCAGCGCGCTACCTCGAAACCACAGCGGTGGACACATAATAATGCAATCTGTTAGATAAACCTTTTGAATTTACTACGGCAAGCGGTAATGGGCGGGGGGAAACGACAGTCTTCAATAAACACAGTTAAAGTTAAATGTTACAAGGGTAAAGTGATGATTGTCCACCCGATTGTGACGAAAAAACGATGAGCGTTCGCGTAAAATCACGTGACATGTATTACTGACAGCTGGCGCTAGTTTTGAAAGCGACTTCAGCATTTCCTTTGAGCATCCGAAGAAGGTTGGTTACCTTCAGTATTTATTAAGAGTTTAAGACAAAGAAAAACGTTCTTTTTTTTTTTGGAAATAACAGGACAGAAAGAAAGACGAATGAACTTGACTGCCTGGAAATTTCATAAAATCTTCATTTAACCACTTTTACTTCATCAAGAGGCAGTTCCGGGATAAAGTCGTAAGGTAGAATCCCTCACAACAATAGCCATGGGTTTAAAAAATATCCAACACCAAGCATCACAACAAACTATATTTATTACAGGCTAGAACTATATTTTCACTCTTTTAATATTCATATCCTGTCCAACAGTTTCGGTTTTCTACACCTACGATGAGATGGTAGCTCAAAGAGGACCAGACAACGTCTTCCCCTTTCTTTAGCATTTTGTAAGTGAAATTCCCCCTCAAATAGTTCTTGAAGTTGTTATTTTTTGTGACTTGTCCTGAGGTGGCCAGAATAAGAATTTCACCGTATTTCGCTTTCTACATCATTCCGTCATTACGGAACATCGATTTGATTGTGTGAAATTCTTCTTCTAAGTTCGGGACCATTCCGACGTGGAATGTGGCCAGAATATGGCCATTGTTAACCAGAAATCCAATGCTGAAACCCCAGAACGAGTGAAGATAAGTGATTATGAAAATCCGGTCTAAGCCGTCTCCTTTCAAGGTAATCGAATACAAACGAGAATTCTTCAAAGGATGGAGCAAGGACTTGGAAGCAGTCTACAAACCCAAGCACCCTTTCTCTACATGTCGACTTCGCTGCCTGAAAGTAGAATGTGACAATCCTGCAATGGGTTTACACCATCACACTTATTTTTGGAGTTTACGAAAGTTTTAATATATGTCCATAGCGCGACAGGCCAAAAAGGCCCGTGGCCTATCAGCCGGCTGCTGGCCTCATATCTACAAGTGAATAATAACAGACGATCATCCTGCCAGTGTAAGGGTGATATGCAATCAGCATTTCGGATCCTCCAGCCATTACAGCTGGTTTTCTCAACGTAGAGTCGATACTTATTTTAGCTACCCAAATTACTGAAGGTGCTGTTGGATACAGGTCCCATACTGTATGAAATTCCACGACAAAATTTCTTCCCCATGGTGACCCGAACCAATGCAAGTCCAGTAGCTCTGCGCCAAGGCCTCTTGCCTTAATCATTCGGCTAAGGTGCGAGTCTTTAATATATTATGACAAACTCAAGAAAGGAAGCAATAAGGACAAATCATAACCAATACAACTATCATTGGAAACACTCTATAATGGACCTCTGCCACTTGCGACAGCAAAATATAACAATCACAGAGCACCCGAATAGAGGGAAAACTGAGTACAGTGACATCTACAAATTTTCGGTCGTTTACGATGAACTACAATGAACAAACTACAATGGTAGCGCTGTTTCGTAGTATCAGAATATGTAACTAAATGAAACAAACGAAAGGCACACGGCGTGTTCACTCGGGATTATGGGAAATTAGCCATTTTGTAAATTGAAATTTTTAACTGCTATCCTTTCGTTCTATGTAGACGGTTCTGTAAAAATTATACATTATACAAAAGTTGAAAATCATTAGTTAGATTTTACTTTACTCTAATTTGTAAGTAAATTAAAACTTGTTTACGTTTTTAATGTGAATCTATTTTCAAACATTAACCTACAAGAAGTGATAAAATTCTAAGATTTGTTAGGTTAGGAAGAGTCATGTTAGTGTACAGCCATTTCTAATAAACATATAAAAAAGTGACTTTATAATGGATTTCAGATGTACGACATGGCTAAGGTTCTTTAATAAATATTGTATAAAATATGCATGCGAGAATAAGGGGGTAGGTGAATTGTACATATTTAAAAGAGCTCATAATGCAGGTTTTTTTAAATTTTAATTAACGATAATGAATTAACATGCTTTATTTATTTCCATTCTTCCCTTCTGTTAAAATTTTTTTAAAAATTTTTAGGTCTGAGAGGGTGGGTACAAATAATTCCATAATTTAAGATAAATTAAAATGCTATTTATTCCTATAAAAGTTCAATTCCATGATTATTCACCAGATGGGGTTGTATAATTATAATTCATGATTTTACCACCAGACGGTGCTGAATTTCATATTAGTACCAGAAAAAAATCGAAAAAACTTAGATGTCGTTAGTTGTTCTACACTAGCGCCACTTGTGGCATGTACGCGAAACTTGACCACTTTCTTCTCTGGGTCCTCTGTAATAACAATCTCCAGCATTAAAAAATGTTCCTATAACTGTTGGATTAAATAGATTGAATAATGAAGTATACGAGGACTAACAACACAAGGCAACGCGGGCAAGAATAAAAGGTCAAACGTCCTCTAGGACTAGCTCCCTATGGAATCAATTTGAGGTAGACTGTATAAAGTTCGTTAGTTTCATACTCCATTAGAACTTAATTTTATTCCCTCAGAGTCATGTTATTAATTTTTAGAGTATGCTATATTACTAAAGTCCACCGCTGTGGTCTCGACGTAACGTGCTGCCTTGTCACGCAGCGGGCCCGTGTTCGATCCTCGGTCGGGGTAGTTTTTCTGGGTGAGGTTTTTATCGGGATTTTTCCTCACCTGTATGACAAATGTCAGGAAAACTTTAAGGACCAAATGGTCCCCGAAATCATATGGCCATCATCATCCTTATCATTATCATCATCATCCTACACCGGTGTGGAAAGCAACGGGAAGCCCTGGTAAAGCTGCAAGCATAGCATGAAAATACTATGATTGCAGTGAAGGACCTGCCTTCGGGCAGAATTACTGTGGATGGATGGATATTACTAAAATTGTTATGATAAACTTCCATATAGTGTATTTAGTGAAAACGATGGATGCATTATGGATAAATTATTATTGGATTAACAAAACTATACGGTAAATAATTTTATTCTTTATTGGAAATAATAACATTGTTTTCGTACTTAACTTTTATTTGAGTTTTTATCAAATAGTAATAACTATTTTTGAAACCTTGTGACTTTAAAATCATTTGTTAGGAAATATTTTACTTTTACCCTCTTACTGCAACTTACTTAAGTTTGTTATGAAGCCTACACTAACATTTTGGTTGAATAAGAGTGAATACTTTTTCCTTGATTTAATCAAACATTCAAACCTGACCACTAGCTTTGAAATGCAGATATATACCATTGTACTAAAAATATTTTGAAATTGATTATTACGTAACAAAAAGTATAAATATTAGATTTTATTGTTGTTTTAAACAACTGTCTTAATGGAGCCTCATAATTTTCCCCCTGAAATATGGGCAAAACACAATTCTAATGTAAACCTTTATCTTATAACTTTTGTTCTACAATTTTTCCTGCCACATAAAATGCTTTAAGTAGTCCATGCATACTTTATTAATCTAAAAACCTGTATTTAGGTAGATATGTATGTATCTAGGAGACATGAAACTTTATTTTTCATTATCTGAAAAACTACAAATGGTGGATCCTCGCCATTTTGCTCCTGTGCCCTTTAAATAACATTTATTAGTTCTGAGTAGAAAAGAGGATATATATATATATATATATATATATATGTCCTAACTTGCCAATGAAATAAATAATAAATAAAAAAACATTGTTTCAGGGAGACTCAGGAGGGCCGCTTATGTGTGAAGGGAAACTTACAGGGATAGTGTCCTGGGGGTATGGTTGTGCCAGGAAGAATCTT
Source organism: Diploptera punctata (assembly GCA_030220185.1). NCBI lineage: Eukaryota > Metazoa > Arthropoda > Insecta > Blattodea > Blaberidae > Diploptera > Diploptera punctata. The sequence goes on along the minus strand of JASPKZ010007792.1, from coordinate 75,623 downwards.
CCAGGAGTGTATGCAGACGTGTACAGTTATCGTGATTGGATCATTGACAAGATTGGTATCGAGGAGTTGGCTGTTACCAGTTACCACTACAACAATAATCCCACCACCATATGTCTCCCTAATGCATCTCCTATTTCAAATCCAGGTCACGTGATCATAATATTTTCTGGTATCTCAGTTTTACTTTATCATCTTTAATGTACAATTAAATTTATAATAAATAAACAATCATTATCCCATTTCCCTTTTCAATAGCAAGAACTGCTGAAGGTAGCCTATATAAACTTTGAAGCTCTGATAAATTGCACTAAAGAATAATATTATTCTATGAGATTTATTTCCACAGCCAGGAGCACTGACATTTGTAATTAGATTATGCTTAATAATAAACAACAACAATACTAAAAATAATAATAATAATAATAATAATAATAATAATAATAATAATAATAATACTTACTCACTGGCACTATCGAACCCGTAGGTTCATGGCCGCACGGACATAAGCTCTCCATACATCCCTATCCTGAGCTAATGCTTTCCAATCATTTCCTGTATAATCTACTTCCCTCAAATCATAGTTAACGTTATTCTCCCACCTCATTCTTGGTCTACCAACTGGGCGTTTTCCCTCTGGCTTTCCTACAAGAAACTTCCATGCAAGTATTTCGTTCCCCATACGTGCAACATGTCCTGCCCATCGCAGTCTACGAGACTTAACTGTTCTTATTATATCTGGCTTTCTATAAAGACCATGTAGTTCACTGTTATGTAGTCTTCTCCATTCACCTATCTGTTCATCTCTCGTTGGTCCAAAAATTTTCCTAAGTACTTTATTCTCAAATACTTGTAATCTCCTTTCCTCTCTTAAAGTAAGAGTCCATGTTTCGCACCCATATAATATAACTGGTCGAATAATAGTTCTATGTATTTTCAGTTTAACGTTTTTTGAAAGGAGTTGGGACATCAAGAGTCTCTGCAATGCATAATAGCACGCATTTCCAGAATTGAGCCTATGTTTAATTTCTTTGTGCATCTCATTCCTATTTATGATTATTGTTGCTAGGTATTTGAATTCAGCCACTTCCTCAAAATTTCCCTCATTTGTCATTAGCTGTCCATTTCCATTAAATAATAATAATAATAATAATAATAATAATAATAACTAATTAACTCATTGGTACTATCAAACCGTAGGTTCATGGTCGCGCGGACATACGCTCTCCATACATCCCTATCCTGAGCTAATGTTTTCCAATCAATAATAGTAAGGGTATAAAAATATAAATGTAAAAATAACAATAAAAATCATAGATTGAATAAATCAATAGTTCATTATAAAACATTCCCTATATATTTAATTTTAGGAAGTTATATTTTGAGGTTATTTTAATTATATTATTTTTGGTCTGGACATCTTACCTCAATATTAATGTTGATTTGTTCTTGGACATGTTTCAAAACAATTCTCTGTTTTATCTTCAGCTTTCCCAGACTGGTTTTATTTATGTTGCATTATGTTGCACCACCTGGATGTCGATGTCAGCTCCATCCTGTGGTTGGCCAAAGAACCTCCAAACAAGGTCACCCTCCATCGGAATATCAAAATTCATAACTCTGTTTCTGTTCTTCTGAATATAAATTTTTTCCCAAATAGTCAGCTCGTTTGTATTTTCTAACTGTTTTAATAATTTAGTGTCTGAATTTATATTATGTTTTTCAGACCAAACATGAGCAGCAACTGCAGATTTTTCAATTTCTCCATTTTTGATATTTCTTATGTGTTCTTTGGTTCTAATTTATCAAAATATCAAAAATGGAGAAATTGAAAAATCTGCAGTTGCTGCTCATGTTTGGTCTGAAAAACATAATATAAATTCAGACACTAAATTATTAAAACAGTTAGAAAATACAAACGAGCTGACTATTTGGGAAAAAATTTATATTCAGAAGAACAGAAACAGAGTTATGAATTTTGATATTCCGATGGAGGGTGACCTTGTTTGGAGGTTCTTTGGCCAACCACAGGATGGAGCTGACATCGACATCCAGGTGGTGCAACATAATGCAACATAAATAAAACCAGTCTGGGAAAGCTGAAGATAAAACAGAGAATTGTTTTGAAACATGTCCAAGAACAAATCAACATTAATATTGAGGTAAGATGTCCAGACCAAAAATAATATAATTCCCTATATAATCTGCTTCCCTCAAATCATAGTTAATGTTATTCTCCCACCTCATCCTTGGTCTGTACAAAGTCCTAACATTCCATGTTCCTAGGAACATGTCCCTGTGTTTGAGCCTTTGGCATGGGTTCCCTGAAATAGTCTCCGCCCGGAGAACCGAATGGGGGATTATTTAACCTCCGGAAAATTTGACTCCAGTGTAACCCATGTCCGCATTTCTTGACGGTTGTATTTTACGGTGAAAGATCGTCACTCTTTGGACTAAGGTACTTTTTTCGTCTGGCTTATCGCCTTCGACCAGTCCGGCATGGGTAACCCTATCGGCAGCAATGCTACCGCCGGCATAGTTCTCGGGATCATTTAAGCACGCAAGCCACTCCACCACGACAAGGTAAAGATACCATGGACGGAATAATAATAACAATAATAATAATCCCTAATAATATTATGTAAAACTATTTGTATTAAGATTAAGGTTTTACTTCAGCCCAAAGTAATTTTAGATTTTCACAAATATCTGCATTGCACTTCTTTTTGTACCAGGCCGTAATAATAATAATAATAATAATAACAAATTCCCGGGAAAAATACAAGAATAGATGCTACCTGGTAGAAGAAAAGAGGACGGACAAAAATAAAGTGAATTGAAAGAAGGCTGGACGATGTAGATTGGAAATGTAGAGAAACATTGTATTACATTAATTGGGCACAGGATGAATATGCTAAATATTGTGAAACCTGCTAAAATAGAAATAGACAAATAAAAATAATAATAATAATACACAGTACATCAAATCACTCGTTAAGGTTCCGAGAAATATACACTTACATAATTACACACACGCGCATTGAGCTAAAAACGACATCTATTAAAAATTCTTATATAGTCATGAGGAACTTTCTAAACTTTAGAGAAGATTCATTATGATAACATAATGATAAAACGACTTCCTTGTGATCATCATGATGATGACACCATGGTTGTGGTATAACACAAAATCAATAATTAACATACGGGTCTGAGACTTGGCCTTTAACGATTTCTGATAAAAATAAAATTGAGACAATACAAATGAGATTTCTCAGATCAGTTTCAGGTGTATCTCTAAGAGATCAAAAGAGAAGTCAAGATATCAGAGATGAATTACAAATCTATAATATAAACGAGAAAATACACACAAATAAACGTAATTGGTTTGAACATATGAAGGGTCCAGGGGGAAAACGATGAATGTCACATTAAACTCAAACTGAGATAAATGAATTTTAAGTTTTGAAACGCTATATCATTTCCCTGTACACATTATTTTCAAAGCCTTAAAATCGTAACCCATAGCTTCTTTAAACAGTTTTCACCTTTTAAATGTTACTAGGGAACAGTACAAACACTAAAGGGGGCACGCCGTAGCGTAGTGGTTAAGGTACTGCGCTACAAGCCGGAAGGTCGAGGGTTCAAGTCCCGGTGGGGTCAGGATTTTTAAACTGACCCAAACCTTCCGGCGGCACTATGGCCCTGGGGTCGACTCAGCCTCTAACGGAAATGAGTACCAGGCGCTTGTTCTGGGGGTAAAGGCGGCCGTCACGCAGGGCTGACAACCCGGCTGACATCAAGTGCCGATTGTCTAGAAAAAGTGGGAGCCTTAACCTCCTACTACCCCAAGGGCCTCCCGAGGCCTGTAGCGGGACTGCTTTACCTTTACAAACACTAAGAATATGAAACCTCAGTTTTTGTGATTTTGTGACATTCATCGTTTTTCCCCTGGACCCTTCATATACAAAGAATGCCAAATAATCGTTTATCAAAACAGCTGCTTCATTATAGGCCTCTAGGCCGAAGAAATGTAGGAAGACCAAAACGTCGTTGGTAGGACGACCTGCGCCTGCGGCATGTAGTGCGCCGGGGAGCGGAACGGGCCAACAGGCCCATACCTTGAAGATGATGATGATGAATAATAATTTTTCATCTATAACTTTGCGTATTTTATAACAAGTGATTACAATCCCGAAAATAAAACCAGTAGTAGGCCTATGGATAAAAATCAAATAGGTGGCTACATAAAATTCAACAAAATGTTATGTAGGAGCATATATTCTAGCTATAATACATGTATTATACTTTTTTAAAATTAGTCTATAAGAAATGTTCTCACTATTCATTATTATTATTATTATTATTATTATTATTATTATTATTATTATTATTATTATTATTATTATTATTATTATTATTATTATCCTGGACATCCTGCCACACAATATGACAGTCTATATGTGCAAAACTGGGAAAACACCCATGTCTATACCATTTACACGGCTGATCAAGATTTACTGCAGGAGAAGAGGAAGTACAAGTTGGATGTGTTTATGTAGTTTATCGTGAAGACAGTGAAGCTTCCTTCAAACTATTCAAACTCTCCCCTACCTGTTCTGTTTTCCAAGCTGAACTATATGCTACAAAAGAAGCAGTACAGTGGTGTCTTCAATAGAAATGTAGTGCACGAATTTTTAGTGACTCGCAGATAAATTTAATTTAAATCAAAACCCAGTAAAAATTAGAAATAACATTAAAAATTACACAAAACACCTGTGCCTGTCTTGGATACGAAGGTACCAGGGAACTGTGAGAAATGAACGTGCTGATCAACTAGCTAAAATCCGCAGCATCTCCTGAGCTTCATTATTCATTTTCAAAGTGTCCAATATCCTACGTTAAAAAGAAAACTGTTGGACTTTATCATCACTGATTGGAATGGACATTGGATAAAGAGTGCAAATGGCGCTTTGACTAAAGAGCTCTTGTTTCCTACAGTACACCATAGGCTAAATATAAAACGTTTTATTCCATGTTTCATTTTAACACAATTTATGACTGGCCATGGAAAATTTGGAAGTTATTTTAGAAGATTTAATATTAACCCAGACAGTGATCATAATTGTAAATGTCAAGAATCAATGCAATCAGTAAAAAATGTTTTATTTTATTGTCCTACATTCGAAAGACAACGATTCTGGTTAAACTTACTTTTAAATGATGATGAGGCTTCTGCCTCAACGTGTGAAGTGATTTTTTTAAGAACAAAAATTATTATAAACATTTTATGAAATTCATAACATACATTCATAACAATATGTAGTATTTTTCTAAGACAATTTATGTAATAATCCATAACTCTCATTCAAAACCATAAGATAATATTTCTGTTTTACAATGTATAGTAAAATATTGTTATAATAAGCTACAACACTAACATGCCCTTGTGGTGAAATAGGGTTTCAAAATATTTGGAGATTCAATAATAATAATAAAAATTATTAATAATAATCTTTGGAGTTTGTAAGTAATTTGAAGTGTCCTCTGAGTACGCTACAAACGTACTGCAGGGTTAGTCCTTTGGAGGGGCTGCCTCGTTAAAGCCTTTGGACTTGCTTCCTTGTGTTTTTCCCCCCCAAGGAGGATGCCTCTTCCGCCTTCTGCCCTTGAGGACTTCACTCTTGTTTCCCCGAGCTGGGTCTCTTATTTCATCCCCAGAGATTGGGTTGCCACTTCCGCCATTTTCACCGTTCCGATATTTCTATCTCCGCCGTGTGTGCCGTTGTGGTCTTCCGTGTTTGCAGCTTCCAGTGTGGTCGTTGCTCCCACGTTGCGGATTATTCTTAGTTCTCCCTCCTCTTATCTAACCACAAGCCAAGACTTCCCGGTTATGATCGTCTGGGTCATTTGTACTAAGCCTCCCTACCACGACAAGGTGATAATCCACAGAATAGAATACCAAAAGCAGCATACAACTGTTCACCTAGAGGAAGAAGAAGCTTGGGAAAGCCAAGGAAAAGATGGAAAGAGCAGCAATTTGGAGCCGGAACAGGCTACTAAATAAGCTTATACCGTGAAGAAGAAGAAGAAGAAGAAGATTAATAATAATAATAATAATAATAATATTAATATTAATAATAATAATATTAATAATAATCATATTAATAATAATAATATTAATAATAATTCATGGCGGCTAGCTACTAACACGCACAAGTTACGCTCCAGGTTTTAAGTTATTTTTCAGCAGGTGCCTTCGTTATTTCATAGCTAAAGTTGTATATTCGTAGTGAGTTTAAGTTTAAATTTATATTAGTTAGTGTCAAAAGTGTGTACATTTAACAACATGGGAAAAAACACACGTAATTCTAACAATGATTCGACAAGTTCTACGGAGGAAGCTGTGAAACGTGTGGTGAAAGAGGCGCTACAGGATCCCGGCACTCTGCAGGTGTTTGTGTCCATGTTGCGGGACCAGGTAGTGGCGGAACTGCAGAAGACCATCCAGGACAACACTAAAGTAATTGAGGATCTGAAAAAGACCCTCGATGAAAAAGACAGAAAGATTGAGGTGTTAGAAAATAAAATAGACGACTTAGAACAATACCAGAGACGTCAATGCCTCAGGATTTTTGGTGTAAAAGAAGAGGCCGGAGAGGACACTGACCAGAAAGCCATCGAGGTGGCCAAAAAAATCGGTGTCGATTTATCAGTGACTGACATTGACAGAAGTCACCGTGTTGGTGTTAGTAATGCTGAAAGACCGCGGGCTATAATAGTGAAATTTGTTAGTTACCGCAAGCGCAGTGAAGTTTTTCTAAGCAAGAAAAAGTTGAAAGGAAGTGGGGTCACTGTTCGCGAGGACCTAACGAAGTGTCGCTATCGCCTGCTACAAGAGAGTATACAGAAATACGGTATTCAAAATGTATGGACAATGGACGGTGCCGTCATAGCTAAAGTGAATGGCGAAAAACGCAAAATTAGATCTTCTACGGATATCAACTAGATAGGACCTGAGTGTAAAATATGTTTACTTTGTCTTTTCTTTGCTAACAATTATATTGTTAATTTATTTCTAATTTAGGTAAGTTTTAAGTTTATTATTTTTTATTTAGGACAACTTACTTGTTTTATTTTAATTTAAGTTCTTTGTTTAGCTAAATTATTTTAATTTTATTAGAGTTATTACAGTACATAGTTTATTTTTACTTTCTGCTATTGGCAACATTGAGCTGACAAATGAAGACATGTTTGCAACCTCTGACTCACTCACCTTCTCCAATCACCCTCTTATTGTGCAGACAACTTTTAACGCAGGTAGCAACATTCCTCAATCCCAACCATCCCCTCCAACAACAAATACTACTAGTCTACTTAAGAATGCATTTCTATTGATAAATCATCACTTAAAATCGCTCACGTAAATTCACAAAGCATTCTGTCCCACTTTGATGAGTTTGAAACCATATTTTCATCTCTTGGACTGAGCGCCATTTTAATTTCGGAAACCTGGCTGACCCCTTCCATACCTTCGTCCCTTGTTCACCTAGACGGATATACATTGCTCAGAAATGACAGAATAGATAAAAGAGGTGGAGGAGTTTGTGCCTTTATATCAAATGAGCTTAATCCAAGAATTGTCCACAAGTCCCCTTCTGTATATTCCGCTCGCCCCGAGTTCTTATTCGTAGAAATTCAAGCCAGTCTAAAAAAATGTCTCTTATGCATTGTATACAAACCTCCAAAAATAAGGCACCTTTCGGATCTAGAAAACGCTCTGAACGATTCATTACCTCATTATGAACACGTTATTGTCGCAGGCGATTTTAATACAAATCTTCTTCAGACTGACTCACCAGCCATACAACTTAAAAATATGTTCCAAAGCTTAAATATGACAATTGTTCCTTTCTCTGCCACACATCATACTGCTAATACCGACACTCTACTGGACTTAATAGTGACTACACATCCACAGAAAGTACTGTCATATGGACAAATTCCTGCTCCCGGCATATCTGCTCATGACATTGTATTCGTAGAATACTCACTCCAATGTCCTAAAAGACGCTCTAAATTGATTACGTACAGAAATTTACAAAACATAGACGATACTAAACTAAAATCAGACGCTTTAGAACTACCTTGGTACACAATATGGAATCTTAGATCAGTTGATGAAAAAGTAGACACATTTAATACACTGATATTACAACTATATGATAGACATGCACCAGTAAAAACCCGACGATTTTCCCGCCCCCCTGCACCCTGGATGAATGACTCAATACGTGAACTTATGTCAAAACGAGACAAAGCATACCGAACATACAGACGACATAAAAATGACGAGAACTGGCAACTGTACAAACAACTTAGAAACACAACTACACAAACTATACGCAATGCCAAACTACGACACGCCCACAGTATAATCGGACCTGAAATAAGTGCACGGGACACTTGGCGAAATCTCCGTGCAATGGGACTTAGACAGTTGAATCCCTCAACTGACTCTATAGACATTTCTGTAGATGACTTAAATGAACATTTTACCTCAATACCCATGACACCTCCAGACAACAAGACTAAAACAGACATTCTTAAAGACTTATCCCCATCCCCCCATATAGGAAGAGATAAATTTCACTTTAACGACATTTCGCCTATAGACGTTAAAAAAGCACTCAAGCGGATTAAATCCAATGCACAAGGAACAGATAACATCAGCATTTTAATGCTAAATAAAATCATTGACATTATACTACCCACAGTGACTCATATTTTTAATGCTTCCCTTATAACTTCTATCTTCCCTACTGTATGGAAACAGTCTAGAGTTCGGCCTATACCAAAAATAAGTACACCTGCTAACTGTAATGACTACCGACCGATTAGCATCCTTCCGACATTATCTAAAGCCCTGGAACATATTGTACATAAGCAAATGACTGAATATCTCCAAGAAAATCACCTCCTTGATCCTTATCAATCCGGCTTTAGATATGGTCATAGCACAACCACAGCTTTGCTAAAAATTACTGAAGATATTCGTGAAGCCGTGGACAGACGTCAATTGACTCCTTTAACCTTACTTGACTTCAGCAAAGCTTTTGACACAGTAGACCACGACTTACTTATGATAAAGCTCAAGCACCTACACTTGTCTGACAGCGCTGTATCCTGGTTCGACTCATACCTGCACGGTCGTCAACAATACGTTTCATTAAACTCTAGATCTTCGTCTTGGCGCAACGTGCCGGCTGGAGTCCCCCAGGGCAGTGTTCTCGGACCTCTTCTTTTCTCAATCTACATAAATGACTTGCCAACTGTACTAAAGCACTGCCGTTATCACCTCTACGCTGATGATCTCCAAATTTACCTACATTCACCTCCTCATTCTCTCTATAACAGCTTGACAAAAATGAATGACGATCTCATATCCATCTTTAACTGGTCTTCAAGTATCGGTCTAAATCTAAATCCTAACAAGTCACAAGTAATTCTAATGGGACAACAAAGACTGCTTACAACCTTTGACATATCTACACTACCAAACATTACTATAAATAATATAATCATCCCTTATTCTTCTTCAGTAATAGATCTTGGACTACATCTAGACGCAAATTTAACCTGGCAAACACAAGTGAAACACATATGTAAAAAGACTTTCTCCATCTTACATTATCTTAGACGTTTAAAGAATTTTCTCCCAGTTTCGTTAAAACAAATCCTTGTGCAGAATCTTGTGTTACCACACTTCGATTATTGTGACATTATATATAATGATCTAAACTATGACTTGTCGCAGAGACTGCAGCGTGTTCATAATGCTTGCGTTCGATTCATTTTCAATATCCGCCGTTATGACCATATTTCCGAACACTTTAATAACCTCTCTTGGCTCCGTCTTACTGACAGACGTAAATTGCACTCTCTTTCACTACTTTTCAAGCTTCTGAATTCCTACATCCCTACTTACCTGGCGTCTAGATTTGAGAAGTTATCCTCTTACCACAATATTGACACTAGATCACAAGATAGCAGTCTGCTAACAATTCCTCTTCATAGCACTTCCTCCTATTCTACTTCCTTCACAGTAGCCTCTGCCCGCTCCTGGAATCTCCTTCCTCAAGATATCAGGGGTTGCCGCACACTTGGTACCTTTAAGTCACGCTTATACAGTTACCTGTTGTCTAATAATTAATTTTTCTCTATTTATTTAATTTTATACTATGTCATTAATCTTTTCCTGTTTTTTATATATATTGTACATATTATATATTTAATTCGTTAAATTTAGAGTAAATCAAAATACATTATAAATATTAATTGTATTGTATTCATAACTTGTAATCGTTTATATATATATATAATATATATATATATATATATATTGTAATTTAGATTTAAGACTATTTTTTGTTTGTATTTTTTTTAAACCTGGTTGAGTGGTAGACAAGGCCTTAAGGCCTTAACTCTGCCAGGTAAAATAAAGCTATTATTATTATTATTATTATTATTATTATTATTATTATTATCTTCTTCTTCTCTTCCAAGTACTAGGCCAAGGCCTGTTACGATCCTATAGAAAATGTTCCCTCCAGCGTTTCATAGGACGGCCCAGTGATCTTCGTCCTCTTGGTATATAATTATAAACAGCTTTGGGGATCCGATTTGAACACATTCTTTCAAGATGGTGTTTCCAATTTAGTTGATACTGTTTAATATATTCCAAAATTGGCGTAGTCTTCAATTCTTTTAAGATATCGGTGTTCCTTTTCCGATCCCACCTGGTGTAACCTGCTGTTCTGCGCATGAATCTCATTTCACAAGCCGTTATTCTGCTTTCATGTTGTTTTCTTAGTGTCCATGCTTCACTACCATAGGTCAACACTGGTCTAGCCAAAGTGTTATATAAACGTAATCTGGTGTTTTTTTTTGTACAAGGGATGGTTTCATAACTTGATTAATAATTCCTAAACTTTTATTATAACTAGTAACTTTTTCAGGGATATCCTTTTCATCCCAGATAGAGAGATAATATCCAAGATATTTAAATTGATTAGATCTCTCTAAAATTTTATTCTGGAGACAGATTTTACTTTGTATGAGGTCCTTCCCATGAAATGCCATAATTTTAGTTTTGTTAATTGATATTTCCATATTAAATTTGGCACCTATTTTTTGTAAATTATAAATTGATCGTTGCAAATCAACCAAGAGAGGTTAGATAGTAAAGATAGTAAAGTTAAAAGAGTGCAAAACACAAGTAAGTGGAAGAAATGTTTTGCTCAGCTTGGGCACCTTGTGGTCGCCATCCACATATCCCCTAGATGAGGACCCCTGAGGGTTATTATTATTATTATTATTATTATTATTATTATTATTATTATTATTATTATTCGCTGGGATCGATTCCCGGTTGGAACTAATTACCTGGGGGAGTTCTTCCGAGGTTTGTCTTCACCTGTAAGACAAATGTCGGGAAACCTTAAGAACTTAAGTGGCTTGCGATGCATGCAACCTAACCGAGCACTTCAGAGCTGCTGAATGTTGACAAGAATTCACTCATATATCATACTTAATGCAACTAACTGCTAACCAAAAATATTCACTAACATTCAATGTATAACGGCGACTGCTGGCACATACGAGTATTTAATCAATATTCAAGAAAGTACTAACTCTAAATTACATCCATAATTAATACTTTCCACTGCAAATCTTTCTAACTAAACATTAAGATTTAATTAAATATAGAAATATGCAGGATCTGAAGAAAAGTTCTCCATTACTGGCTTCACAGCTTCCAAGTGCTTACTGTACAAATTCACAGCTTTAATCCATGTTGCTCACCTTATCACTGGCTCCGGAGACAGAGAGGTATATCAGGTAGCTGCTGCTTGTAGCGATATACACGATAAGGGCATTTCAAGAGAACGTCTTCGTTGCTGATATTAGTGTGTTTATATCTGGGAATGTATATCTGTCTCTGCCAGTCGTTGTAATGCATGAGCTGTACATGTCACTTGCATTAAGTTCTCCACATGTATGGAGCTTCTTCTGTGTACAACGATTGGGCCCTCTCTTCTTTTACGCCATCTAGCCATAGTCCTTTAAGTCCATCAATAATAATGAATCAGGCAACTGTTAAATTATTTGTTGCCTCCAGAATGGACTAGTGGTAATGTTCCTTGCCTCTGGTCCCGAGTTCAAACCCGGCCGGGGTCGATGGATTTTTTTAGGATGGAAAAATCCAAGGAGCAAGTCCTCCGGGGACTTTAAGCCGTGGGTCCTGAATCTGAAGATTTTCAGGCTCGTAAAAGATCCTTAAGCCTGAATGAAAAGGCCTCTAAGCAAACTTTACAGAATTTTCCCGTCCTAGTACTACCTTGGTTTCCTAGATGTCAGAACGAGGCGGATCGCTGACCACGAGCCACTCCAATGACATATATATGAAAACAAGTGTAACTAAATTAGTATGTTCAAATTCTCAGCTGTAGGGGGAGAGCGCCCAAATCTCTGTTGAGGGAAACAATGGCTTACAAGACAACAAAAAAAAATAGAGTTTTGCAGGTTCAGAGTTCAACTAGCCCACACTTAGATTAGCGATGAAACAGACAGCATCATCCGTCGTCTCATTAGCAGAAATCCACATAGGTGAATTGCCTATGTCAGCCCTGATTTTTACTAATATATCAACATAACAAAAATCCAATAATTCTTGCTGAGAATGGACTCGTCGTGAATATTGGCGGTTGAAGTATTTTTGTAAGGAATGTTTACATTCTGATACCTGAAGTTTGTTCCAGCGTATTTTCCCTGCAACCAATGTCATGCACAGTTCTTTGTAAAATTCACTATTAGATGATGTAGGCTGCCCCTGCAACTGTGTAAGTAGCACCTGTTTCTTTGAAGAAATCAGTTGTTTATTTCTAATATGTAGATTCCTTCGTAAATTTTGTTCAATTTTTTATTTCATCGTACACCCTATACCGTTTATCACACGTTTGGCAGAGGACTGTTTTACCATCAGTAGCTAAAGCGCTGTCAATAGAAATCCATTTTTTCAGCTTTGATGAGAACGAAGAGAAAACAGGTGACATGGTTAACTTAAATGTAAATTCAATACTAGTACAATTCATATCAAATTCCGTTGAGGTGAAGTCATATGATAAATTAAAAATTAAATTGTACCTGTTGGTAGGTGCCGTCGTCCTCAACTTTGTTAAAATATGTATATAAAATTAACGAAAAAATATAAAGAACACCTAAAAGATTTCATACACGCGGGTGATAAATCAAGCTATGCTAAACATCTCATTAACACAGGTCATCGAATGAACACAATTGAAAATACTCTCACGATAATCCACCGAGAAAACATTCCAGCTAGGGTAAATATATTTGAAGACCTTGCCGAGCGGTTAAGGTAGGAAACCTTGGCGCAGAGCTACGGAACTTGCGCTGGTTCGAGTCTCCATGGGGGAAGAAATTTTCTCATGATATTTCGGCCAGTATGGGACCGGTGCCCACCCAGCATCGTGAGGCAATTGGGTAGCTACAATAAGTAGCGGCTCCAGGTTGAGGAACCAGCTATAACGGCTGGGGGACTCGACATGCTAACCACATGTCACCCCTACACTGGCTGTTGATCATCTACCTCTGTGATTGACACATGTGGATGTGAAGGGCCAGCAGCCGGCTGGTAAAAGGGCAACCGCTGAAAAGTGGAAAGACCCTCAATCGGAATCGGAAATTATAAAGGAAACAAACAACATCTCACTTCTTAATGAGAACGCACCCCAGTCAAACCCATTATACGAGATCGTCGAAAACAAGTCAGTTGCTACTACAAACAGTTGGAGTATACATCACCATACACAACAACGAGTAGCATAAGATGGAAGATAACTTCCGAAAGCGCTCCAGTTAATTTTATATACATATTTTAACACAGTTGAGGACGACAGCACCTACCAACAGACACAAATTAATTTTTTAATGTAAGTGACTGATACAAATCTTGAATCGTTTGAGAACAAGAGAGAAAAAACGCTTAAAACGAATCATTGTTGTCGGCATCGAACTCGTCCAATTTATCTATAAATGCAACGGAAATGTATGGGATTGAAGACAATGTATTAGAAGCACAATAATAAAACTTACTTTTTTTTCTTTCTTGCTATGTAACGAAAATGAATGGGATTGACGAAAATGTATAATAATTCCGCTATAGTATTAAAATAAATAACATTTTGTACTAAGGTGTGAAATATGTATAATAGATAAATATATGTGAAAATGTGTATTTGAAAACTTTGGAATAATGTTCTTGTAATTCGTCGACATGTCAGCTTTTATTAAAACCATGAGCGGAATCTGTTACCCGTTATTGAAAGCTTCTTGTACTGGTATAAACTATACGAGAACACGCGTGATATGGTGGGATGGAGTGTATCACAGAGCTGCAAACCTACCGGGCTATGAAGAGAGTCTTGTCATGTAGAAAGACGCATTCAATAAAGTTTAATTTAGTAAAAATGTGGAGTTATTGTAGAGTACGTCGGCTGTTAATATTGTGCGTACCTGATCTTACGTGTAGTGAAATGCCACCGAAAAAGAAAACATATGTGCATGCAATAGGGCAACCTTTGTCTTAAAACGTTTCATCAACTTGTAAACAATGTATAATATTTCATTGTATTATACTCCTTATTTTGCTTCCTAATGTTTATATTATGGAACAGGCAACTAATGCCTAAATCAGGAAGTGAGGAAGAAGATGTCAATATTGCAGAAGAGTTACCCGATAAGTATGAAGACATGTGATACACCCCATCCTCCCGATCGCTCTAGTACAGTCGATACCAGTACTAGCAGTAATGACATTTATTGCTTTTTTTTATTTAAAGAAAGGATATATATATATATATATTCATTTACGTTGCGCACGGACCTGCTTGGCCGTACGTACGTCCTTTGAAATAATTGATGGCGCACATATAATTTTCAAGTTTCAGAACGAAGCCACTGCTCATGATCAGAGATCAACAATTTGGTTCACAAGTATAAAATCTATTTGAGAAACTAAATCCGTTCTATTTCGTTGTGTGTCGTTCAATGGAAAACAATTTCGTGTAAATAAGTAGTGCGGTAAATACTGAAAATAAAACAAAGCAAAATAAATTAAACAAAAGAAAGAAAATTAATTGAAATAAGGACGAGAGAGAGAAAAAAGCATGACAGCAGGATCGAACACGCGGCCTCATGCACGGGATACAGAAGCTCCCTTCACTAGACCGCAACCATCTATCCTAGAAATTGTCTGTGTGGAGCGATGCAGTACTTCAGGACTTAATTGTATAATGAAATTAGTAATGGAAATAAATAATTGTATTATGCCATGTGTTTTGTAAACAAATTAATGAGACGTTACAATCGTTATTTACTTTCTATATATATATATATATATGTGCTCCTTTAATTTATTTATTTTCATATATTCTATTCCATAGTAATTCTGCTCAAGGGCAGGTCTTTCACTGCAATCATAGCATTTTCATGCTATGCTTTGCAGCTTTACCAGGGAACTGTAGGTGTGGTAGCTTCCAGTTTCTTTTCACACCGGTGAAGAATGATAATGATAAGGATGCTGATGATAGCCGGATGATTTTCGGGGACCGTTGGGCCCTACGCTTCCTGACATTTGTCTTACAGGTGAGGAAAGACCCCGAAAAAATCTCACCTAGAAGCCCGTCCCGACCGGGAATATTTTCATATATATACAAATTTGTTTATATAACGAAGCCTGGTAACATGTAGGCATTATGAAAATTAACGACGTTATTAACTAATAAGTCCACCGCTGTGATCTCGAGATAGCGTGCTGCCTTTCACGCAGCGGGCCCGGTTTCGATCCCCGGTCGGGACAAGCTCCTGGGTGAGGTTTTCTCGGGGTTTTTCCTCACCTGTAAGACAAATGTCAGGAAGCGTAGGGCGAACGGTCCCCGAAAATCATCCGGTCATCATCATCATCATCCTTATCATTATCATCATCATCATCATCATCATCCTTCACCGGTGTGGAAAGCAAGGGGAAGCTACCACATCTTAAATCCCCTAGTAAAGCTGCAAAGCTGCCTCGGGCAGAATTACTAAGGATGGATTAAATAATAATGAATAAAAAAATACATATTCCTGACCAGAATCGAATGTGGGCCCGCGTTGTCAGAAAAAGATAATCTTTCCGACTGCTCCACTGAAGCGAACGATACGAATGCGGCATTAAGAGAGACTTACGCCGTCCGTTTTATGCTCAAACGAGTCAGAACACGTAACAACGTACTGGTGTGAATCGCTCTTCAGAACTAATTTTCCATCATCAAGAGCTGCGCCTTCATTTTTTCAAAGGCTGTACATTATTTTTCTATGAATAAAAATTAAAAATAAACATGAGAATATACAAACAAATGCGGCATGGCTACACACCTAATAAAAATGTTAATATATATATAATCTATGTATACGTACTTGTACAATAATAGACATCTACACTCATACATGAAAAGGCCATGTGACAGATATAAAAAAGTAACATTGTATATTAACAATTTTAAAAACAAATTTAAAAAAAAGAGGGAGAAAACACACACATATACCCCCTCTCATACCACACGCGCGCGCGCTCATGCCCCCCCCATGCAGACATCAAATGCACTTACTTACTTACTTACTTACTCACTGGAACTATCGAACCCGTAGGTTCATGGCCGCGCGGACATAAGCTCTCCATACATCCCTATCCTGAGCTAATGCTTTCCAATCATTCCCTGTATAATCTACTTCCCTCAAATCATAGTTAATGTTGTTCTCCCAACTCATTCTTGGTCTACCAACTGGGCGTTTTCCTTCTGACATCAAATGCACTCTCATGCTATTTAACTTACTAAGACTACTTATTACATAATAGAAGATCGTTAACCCTTAAATTGGCAAAGTACAAATTTCTTCTGTTACATATTTTAATGCGGCGGACCGCAGTGAAAACGGAATCTTGTATAACTGTTATTATTAGGTGTATTGAATAATTAACACACATTTAAGTGGTTTATTTTTGTTCGTTTTCTTTTTATTTATTTAAATATTAAATTAACTAAACCAACTGATGTATCTAAAAGGATACATTACGAACTTAAGAGTTAACAAAGACCATGTTGATATTCTTTTATTGACTATTTAACTCATGCCCCAAATGGGAGTCAATGGACCAATCACGTTTCAATGATTTCTGTTTTACAACCAATCAGAGTCGTGTTTCACCAAATTTATCAGTGTTATAATTACCATATTAAAAGAAAGCTCCTCCTTACAATATTGCGTTCCTTTGGCAATAAATTGTCTGATCTGGTTGCAGTGATAAACAAAAGAAGCAGTAGAAGCGTACCTATCGTTTCTCATTTGTTTTCAAACATCGCCGTTTACATTAAATATATAAATATTTTAAAACAACTATATTTAAATAATGATTGTGAGTAAACAGCTTAATTTATTATCGTTAAATAGTCCTAACAAATGCCACTCTTGATTTCCAAATTCTTTAGATAAATTCACTCCTCACTTCGTGAGTCGTGAATTTATCGATAATTTGGAAATCACTCGTGGCATTACTTATGATAATACATATATATTTATTGATCTCCAATTTTTCTATCCCTCAATTTCCTTACTGTACCCAAAAAAATTGCTTGTTTTCACCTCGCTTTCCATCCATCCTAAATAATCCCAGCACGCCACTCTCCCACGATCCGACTTGAGAAATTTCTCCGGCAGCAACTATAATACGAGTATAAGTTGCTCTGTGTCTACAGAATGCTATAATATGTTACCAATTTTCACGGTAATCGCAGAGGGCACAGTTTAATGCCTTATTCACTTGTTAAATTATGGGCCATCTATCCCCCCAAATGAAACCATGCAATAACACTTCTATCATCCCCATCCAAAGAGTCAAAATACTTCTCCCTTCCCCCTAAGTTTCAGTTCCGACTCCAGGGTGAGCAATATTTTCTGGTTACATTCGGCTCCTATATACTGTCTGTCTATATCAATTAATCTCTTCTTAACTTTCCTCCAAACATTTCTATTATTCCCCGTATTCCTCTCACATACCCAACCCATCCCTATGCCCTTCAATCCCCTTTCTACATGGATTATCCAATCCCCCAAAACACGCTACTTTCTCTGTTCCTTGTAACACTCTGCTCTGAGCGAGTCCTGATTCCCGTTTATTATGTCTAACCAATACTTTAATAGCCATAATTTTGCCCATTTTTGTGTCTGAAAATGTACCAAATTCTGTAAGTATACCACAATTTGAAGTCCCTGTTGCTAATCTCATCGCTCTCTTTAGACACATAGCTTGAATTTTATCTAGTGTCCGTATTCGTTCCCAACCCTATATTTCTGAGCCATACAGCATGGTGGCTCTCACAGTCGAAGAATAAACCTGTTCTAGTGTATGCATTGGTATGTTTTGCAATTTTGCCATATTAGTAAGCATTTGTGCACCGCTGTGGTCTCGAGGTAGCGTTCTGCCTTGTCACGCAGCGGGCCCGTGTTCGATTTCCGGTTGGGACAGGCTCCTGGGTGAGGATTTTTCGGGGTTTTTCTTCACCTGGAAGACAAATGTCAGGAAGCTAAGGGCCCAACGGTCCCCGAAAATCATCCGGCCATCACCATCCTTATCATCCTTCACCGGTGTTGAAAGAAACGGGAAGCTACCTTAGTAAAGCTGCAAAGCATAGCATGAAAAGACCTGCAGTGAAAGACCTGCCCTCGGGCAGAATTACTGTGGATGGATGGAGTAAGCATTCCGTTCGTCCGTCCCCTAGCCCTCATTGTTGCATTTTCGATGTGTCTCGACCATTTTACTTTCATTATCAAAGCTATCCCAAAGTAGACAAAGTTTTTTCACGTTTTCTAAATTCTCACCATGGTATGTGCACCTTTCCCATAGCTGTACACCGATCTATTTATAAAAGTCTTGGCTTTAGTTTTGTTAACGTTAACAGTAAGTCCCCAAGTCATACATTATGTTTGATAGTAAATCTAAACTCTTTTGCATGCCATCTACTTTCGTGCAACAGACGCATATGTCGTCCGCATACATTAGAAGAGGGATACTTCGCCCACCCACCATTGGAGCATCGATTCCCTCTACTTCCAGCATCAAAACTACATCGCCAATAAATGGATTAAATAACAATGGTGACAAGACGCATCCCTGTTTTATATAGACTACCTAATTGCCTTTATATTTTCTGAAACTTGGTCCCTCCCATATTTAGCACAGAACTCCACTTTTCTATTAATTCCCATTAGCGCCTTAATCATACTTCCCGATACCCTTAGTTTCCATAATTTCTGCCATAGAGCACTGCGTTCAACAGAGTCAAAGGATTTTTTTAGATCTATAAAAGTCATCGGCATCATGGAACAAATTCCGTTCTTAAGTTATAATTATATGAAGAAAATATGTAATTACATAAAATCCGGTCTATAGGACTTGGCCTAAATGATCTACTCGTTGATCTACATTAGAACACGGGCAAGTTGGACTATCTAGAATTTTAAATATATTTAAGTTATACTTTTTCTATGACCGGTAAGTATGCTTTAGAGACGGACTTAGTTAAGTCAAATATAAAACTATTGAATTGCGTCATACTTATTGCGTAATAATACTAAAAGGCGTGAATGAGGATAGTGCGATAGTGCGTTTTGTCGTACTTACAGAATGGCGACCATTATTAAAAGTTCAACTTCCTACATTTCGGGGTTGCCAACCTAAATAACTATACTGAAATATTACATGTATACCCACGTGCGGGAAGTAAAACCACTGCCCTCTATGTATACTACGTACAATGTATATACAGAAAATATCCAAAAGATAGTATTAATATACATTATACGAAACAAATCACTGCATTTTAAACGAACTGAACTTTATTTGAAACAATATAAAGCAATAAATACGTACTTGCGGCCATGTTATCAATAATTTATCTCAAGGCCTCCTGTTGTTTCAATTAATAAACATTGTCCACACTGTTAACGTTAGTCAATTGTTTATAATGAACGCAAATATTTCCAACAAATGTGCTATTATTTTACTATTATTTATTATTTTGAAAACCCCACCGCGCAAAAAATAATGTACAACACACGGATGTGTAGTGTTTTACAGAATCTCGGAAATTAAAACTTCGCTATCGCTCAGTTTTTAAACATTTTTTCTCGATTCTGTAAAAACCATTTCCCAACCTCGCATCGTAATACTATTCTGTTCATTGTTAGAAAGATTTCCATGTACAAATTTTTGAAAACTTTTATACGCAGTTTCTATCAAAATCGATACATGTAGAACAATGTTTATTTCAAACCATGTCGAATTTGGTGTGTTTACTTTATTGATATGAGTGTGGAAAACGAACTAATACAATTCATAAACCTTTTATCACGAATATAAAAACTGAAATATGTAATGTGGTTACTCATTTTAACATAAGCAATAATAAGAATACTCTGTGTGTGTGTAGGCCTATATATATATATATATATATATATATATATATATACGATCCCGAAGCATAATTTCAGTCCCTTCATCGTTAAATAGGCATTGCGTATCCTTAAAACCTATTCATCGCAAGTTACTAAAAAAATAAACATTTCAATGTACAGCCTTTGAAAGAAAGAATTGGTGACGCACAGATAATTTTTACTTCCCAGAACGAAACCATTGCACATGATCAGAGTCAGCTACTTGGTTCACAAGTGCACAACTATTTGAGAAACTAATATTCATTCTATTTACGCACTGCAGTAGTCGCAACTAAATTATTTTCGGCATTTAGCGTATGTACAATGACCAGACTGCTAACGTCAGTCAGTTGTTTAAAATGAACGAATTTTTTTTCCAACAAAGATGTTATTATTTTACTGTAATTTATTATTTTGAAAACAGCATCGTGCAAAAAATAATGTAGAACACACGTTTGTGAAGTGTTTTACATAAGCGAGGAAATGATTAAAAACCCGAGCGATAGCTTAAAAATCTCTTAATAATAATAAAAATATTTTACAAATGGCAGTCAATGACCAATCACATTTCAATGATTTTTTATTTACAACCAATCACGTCGTGTTTCGCCTAGAATTTACCAACTAACGTTTATCATAATAAAGAAAGCATTTCCTTTTTAACATTCTGAATACGTCATAGCATTATTTTGCAGTGAGCAACTGTTAAGAAATACGGCTACCAGATTGTATATATATATATATAGTGCTTGAATGCCAACATATATCGCATGCAGGAGTTAATATAAAAACATTTGTAGCAATTGATTATACCACCAAAAAAAGAAACCACTATTTCCACTTTCTTAAATGTATTTTTCTCGGGTAATAAATTCCAGAAAAATATAATTGTCATATTTACATCATAAGACGTCAGAAAGGAATTAATATACAGTTTGATGTGTTTCATTTTTTCTCCACTAGAGTGCATTCTTACAATATTGAGTTCCTTTGGCAATAAATAATATGATCTGGTTGCAGTGATGAACAAAAAAGCAAATGAAGCGTACCAATGGTTCCTCATTTGTTTTCAAACATTGCCGTTTACATTAAATATATAAATATTTTAAAATAACTATTTAAATAATGATTTGTGAGTAAACAGCTTAATTTTATTCGTTAAATAGTCCTAACAAATGCCACTCTTGATTTCCAAATTTTCTAGATAATTTGGAACTCACTCGTGGCATTACTTATGATAAAGATTTTCTTAATACTGCTTTTAAAAAGTATCTTAAACCATTGTCAAATTTTAAATATTTTTATTAAACTTTTCAAAATGAAACCTGAATAATTTTATACTCTCATAAATAAAAGTAAATTGTGATTAGAATTAAAAGCACTTATCCTTCTTGTATGACCAATCGGATTTAACCTTATATTAAATAAAAGTATTAACAAATATAAATTAAGAATATCATATGACGTAATAATGAACTTTATAATATAGCATGTTAAATGTATAATTATGTCCACCGCTGTGGTCTCGGGGTAGCGTGCTGCTTTGTCACGCAGCGGGCCCGGGTTCGATCCCCGGTTGGGACAGTTTTTCTGGGTGAGGTTTTTATCGGGGTTTTTCCTCACCTGTAAGACAAATGTCAGGAAAACTTTAACGGCCCAAACGGTCCCCGAAATCATATGGCCATCGCAATCATCATCATTCATATCCATCTTAGGTTAAGTTTAGGATTAGGGACTCTCCTGGTGCACCACTATCATCATCGCCCATCATATAATCGGGGCAACGTAACCCCGCCTTCCAGGCGCCCCAACCTCAGAAGTGGGTTACACTTACGCCATGCCAGGAGAGAAATCAGGAATGTCGAAAGACAAACCTGGGGAACTTGGAAAAAAAAAGTATAATTCTGGTATCAACTTTTATTATAGGCCTATTATGAGTGGAAGCAAGAATAGCTCTTCAAGTAAAATTTAATAATCTCTCCGATTCTAGGATTGAGAAAAGTATTTAATAAGAACAATTTATTTACATATGTGCTTCATGAAATTAGGCCTTTTGACCTGTTTTCACATCAAGTGGGATTTAATGAATCCTCCCATCTAGTAAATGGGCATCCAACATTTCTATGTCCTATTGGTTTGTACTTTAGTAACAGCTGAGGGATTCTATCTGTAGGCATTTCTCTTGACATGTTCATACCAGTTGTTTCTCATGTTGACAATTCTATTTGTTAAATTAAAAATATTTAAGTCCTTCCTAATGTCCTCACTTCTTTTCTTGTCCAAAATTATCACACCCGATACTGAACGTAGGAACTTTATTTCTGCAGTTTCTATTTTCCTTCTGTCTGAACGGTTAAGAGACCAATTTTCACTTGTATATGTTAAGACAGGCACTGCCATAGTTTTGTAAAATGTTAGGTTATTTACATATATGATGAAGAATATTACCACCGAAAAATACTCAGTTTTCTTGGATATTCAAATTTAATAATTTGAATAATCTTCATCTATCAACAATTTTTTTTATGAAGCGTATCCTTATAGTAACCTCTGACCCATGAGAAGAGAATCTATAGGTCTAACGCAATTTACCTAAATTAATCCTCGACCAAAACCTAAACCTATCTAAATCCTTCATCAAAATGTCACCACAACGTGGGGCATAAATCCTTCATTAAAGAGGTATAGAGAGGAAAAACCTCATTTGATCCCTAATTCACACCGATATTCAGTTGAACATCGACGCCGCCAAATGAGCGAAGGGTATGTGACAACTCACTATGGTTTTACACGTCAGAGAGCCACTTCTGGTTTCAGACACGGCCCACTGGGCGATGCTCCGTCTTCGCAAAAAACAAAGAAAAAAAGAGGCGACATCGCGTACATGTATCTGGGATACGCCGGAAACAATAAGAGGTTTTTTAATATAGATAAATTGCAAGAGGATAATGTCTGGATTTCGGTTTCGTAATAATGAATTAACTTGAACATCGTAAAGATAATTAATTTCAGTGTTTATTCCGTGACGTTCCTCTATATGCGATAAACTGAAGTCTAAAGATTGTTTTATCATAACCTAGACACGTGAAAATGCTTTTATTGCACAATTCGCCAGATATTGATATATATGGACAAGATATCAGCAAGCCATAATTTACGACATTAAGCCCACTTATTCAAATCAGATTGCAATGTGTAAGAAAAATATATCAATCTAGTATCAGTAGTATAATGTAGCACTTGAAGAAATGTTTTTAAGATATTCCACTTTTCATAAAAATATAGAATTAAATGACGTCTTTCAGGAGAATGACAAGTTGACAGATAGACTTCTAAGAACTCTAAATCGAAGAAAGCAAACTGCTGAAATAATTATTTGTGTAAAAACAAATATTAAATTTTCAATATTAAACGGACACCTGATGACAAAAATGAGGGAACATTTTGAAGAAGTGGCTGAATTCAAATATCTACGAACGCTAATTACAAATAGGAATAAGATGCACATATAGACTCAATTCTGGAAATGCTTACTATTATGCATTACAGAGATTCTTGTCGTCCCAACTTCTTAAAAGAAAGTTAAACTGAAAATACACAAAACTGTTATTCTCCCAGTAATTATTATACGGATGCGAAACATGGACTCTTACTTTAAGGGGATTGTATATAAACCCCCCTTAAAGTAAGAGTCTATGTTTCGCATCCGTATAATAATTACTGGGAGAATAACTATAAATTAATTAGAGTATAATGCTATTGTGTTATTATTTAATTGTAATATTAATGTGTTTTCTTTATGTAATTGTATGTTAATGTTTTTTTATTAGTGTATAATGCTATTGTGTTATTACTTAATTGTAATATTATTGTGTTTTTTTATGTAATTGTAATGTTAATGTTTTTAGTGTATAATGCTATTTTGTTATTATTTAATTGTAATATTATTATTGTGTTTTCTTTATGTAATTGTAATGTTATTGCTGTTTTTGTCGTTTATTTTTCTTTACACTAGTACCAATTATTACTTTATTGTAACGGACTGTCAACAGCACGTACGGCTTACTGCCCGTGCGATCCATATTTGTAAATAATATTGTAAATATCTTACTTTTTGTCTAATAAAGTCCTACTACTACTACTACTACTACTACTTTAAGGGAGAAAAGGAAATTAAGGGTATTTGAGAATAAAGTTCTTAGGACTTTTTGGACCAAAGAGAGATGAACTGACAGGTGTATGGATAAAAATAAAAAAAACAGTGAGCTACATGGTCTTTACAGGAAGCCAGATATAATGAGAACAGTTAAGTCTCTTTGACTGCGACTGGCAGGACATGTGGCACGAATTGGGAATGAAAGAGGTGCATAGAAGCTTCTTGTAGGAAAACCAGATGGAAAACGCCCAATTAGTATACCAAGAATGTGTGGGAGAATAATATTAACACTAATTTTAGGAAAATATATTATAGAGAGAATGATTCGAAAACAATAGCTCAGGATAGGGATGTATGGAGAGCTTATGTTCGCACGGCCATGAACCTACGGGTTCGATAGTGTCAGTGAGTTGGTTAGTTAATTATTTTAATGAAATATTTTGTAGCCTTAAAATAGTTGTTTGTAGGATAAAATAATCAATGATGGAAATCCTCCGGGAGGGATTTTAAACCGTGGGTCCCGAATATGAAGATTTTTTGGGCTCGTAAAAAACTCCTCAAACCTTGATTAGTACCTCTGAGCTGAGTTTGAAATCCTCATGCCATGGTCTTGTAAGGCCCCAAAGGCGTGGGACATGTTAAAGTAGGGCTACTACCTGCAAAAGGAGCAAACTAAGAAAAAAAATTCGTAATACAAATTTAAATGTATTCATTAAATCCATTAAAAAGTATTTTAAAAATACTGGTTCCAATAATCACATACAATATTATTATTTGGGGAATGATATGTGCTAGAGTAATTTTTCAACGGTTCTGACAGTATTAACAAATAAAAACTATATATTTTAATGCAAAAATACTTCTGCCAATAAAATCTGGAACACAAATTCACACTGCGTTGCAGTTGTAATGTAGGGCAATAGCACGAGGTGATTTAGAAAGTTTCGAGTGCTATCTATGATCCTGGGTATTTGTTGACATAGCATGTTATTTTGATTGTGTGGTTGGTGATAACATTATCAGTTGTTTCATCACAGATATTTCTTTGAATTATCTCACGCCTATTAAATTGTATCTATCTTACCAAATGTAAGTAATAAAACATATTATAAATCAATACTTGACATATAATAAATTTCACTTAATGGCAATACTGAGAATAAAAGATTAAATGTATTTATATGATTTTAATAGTAGATAATTTATACAGGGTGTTTTAAAATCGATCAATGGGCGATAAAGTATAAATATTTCCATAATTTTTATTGGGAAACATTGGGGAAAAGACTATTAGGAAGGTTTGCTTGTTGGGGAGAACATTAATAGTATGTTCCCAAGGATCGATCTGAATATTCGATATGGACCGGAATCTTTTGGCTGAGAAGAGAGGGTGTGGAAGTGTATCGTGAATGCAGCATTGAATCGTGTATTCCAAAAGCCAATAAAATATAAATATCACATTATCTTACATCATTCATTAATAAATACATACATACATACATACTGTTCGGCCCAAGAGCAGAGCCTTCACTGCAAACTCAGCATTCTCCACGTTTTCCTTAACTCAGCTCTCCTTTTTGTATCCGCATACAAACCATTTATTTTAATATTGTCTATCATCTGATGTCTTTTGTGTCTCTTTCTTTCCGTTAACCATTCCTTCTAGGGCATCCGTCGGCAGGCATTTTGTTCTTAGCCAGAGGCCAATCCAATTTATTTTCCTCTTCTTTATGAGTTCTAGCATTGTTCTTCCTTCGCCCACTCTATCGTATCTTTCTTTTTTATTTTATCTGTCCATCCATTCATGAATATAGGCCAATGTTTCGGTCTCAACTAGACAGAGTCTAAAAGTCGTTTTTTGTGGACATCCAGGTTGTCATCGTCCACATGGACGATATCCAATAGGGACCGAGTCACAGCGGTGTAACTGTACCATCTAAAAAAAATGTTATTTTCAAGCTTGTCCAGAAGCTAAAGGTAGCAGCCCTACAGCTGGACTACTTATCGTCTGGCTAGTAACCCGACGTGATGAACTTGACCTTACTTTCAAGTCTCAACAAAACTGAAACCGGATGGAAATACAAGTATTATTTATCTAATACATTCAGTATATTTGATTTCAAATCAAACACTTTTTAAAAGATAAATATTTTTATAATACAATTTTTTTCGCACGCTAAAAGAAAAGTCACAAATTTATCGTTAACTAGCTAATCCCCGGCGTGCGCTGCTACGCTTAAATGAATGAAAATTAATGTGTTTTTATGTTCAGTTGAATAAGTAAAAGGAAAAATAATTATAAATTTATATTTATAGACCCCATGCTGTTTACCCAGCGTTGACTGGGAATATATTTATCCTGATCTTCTTGACATAAATGAGCTGAAATACGAAAATGAATGTGTTTTATGTTTAGTTAAATTTGTATCGTAATTATTATGAGATACCCCGCGCTGTTTACCCGGCGTTATCCGGGAATCTACTCATCCCGATCTTCTTGGAATAAATCAGCTGAAAGACAAAAATTAATGTACTTCTTACGATTAGTTGAATAAGTACAATGAAAAATAAATATAAATGTATATCGTAATTATTTTAAGATTCCCCCTGCGGGAATCTAGTTATCTCGAACGTCTTTGCATAAATGAGCTAGAAGACAAATTTCGTTATTGTGAGTTATCCGTAAAAGAATACCCGCTATACTTGCACAGGAATCTACGTACTTGTCTCGACCTTCTTGGCATCAATGAAAGACAATAATGTTTATTGTGAGTTATCCGTAAGAGATAAACATACGCTATCGCGGACTTTTTTGTAGAGCTTTTTTATGATATTCAATTCTGTGTACATTAATTTTGTGTATTTGTTATGGTTTAGGCAGCGTAAGCCATTTAAGCGTCCAAAAAGATACTTTTTTCACGCTTTCCACTACAAAGGGCGATTTTTAAGGATATAGGAGTTGAGTATCACAACTCTCTTATAGCCTATGTTCATTCCGGGAATCTCCTGAGCATTTTGCAAAAAGCACCATCACAATCGGAACAACGGTATGGCCGCGCATAAAGTACGAACGAACGAACAAACAAACAAATAAACGGACAAACAAACATTCATTTTTATATATTACATTAAAATTCCATCTTATTATATAAAATGGACATGTATTGTCATTAGACCTCGGATTTTTAGTCTCTAAAAAATCTTATGTTAAGTGCCAAAAATAAATTTTGATCACAAACAAAATAGGTTCTAAATAATCTTAGTACGCATTTATTGTAAGTAATGTAGCGAGTGATTTCCAAATCATCGATAAATACAAGAGTTACGACGTATAGGCCTATCCTATTTATAAGGAAGGAGATCGTCAGAACTGTGAAAATTATAGAGGCATAAATGTCTTGGGTACCTGTTATGAATTCTAATCATCTAATATTTAATTTTAGAAAGTTATATTTTGAGGTTATTTTAATTATATTATTTTTAGTCTGGACATTAATATTGAGGTAAGATGTCCAGACTAAAAATAATATAATCTAATCATCTACTTTGAAAAACCGTTTAAATGCAATTATGGAAAGTATTATTCCAGAAGCCCAAAATGTATTCAGGAAAGGCAGATCCCATTCAGATTGCATTTTCACTATTAATCAAATAATTGAGAAACGTAGAGAATATAATTACCAACTTTTATGGCATTTATAGATCTTGAAAAGGCATTTGATAACGTTAACAGAAATAAATTGCGGAATATAATGAAACAGAAAGGCGTACCTCAGCACTTCATAACTGCAATAATAAGTATATATGTAAAAAATAAAATAACAATAGAAACTGGAATAAAAAATAAAAATATATATATAACAGAAATAATAATGAATGTGTAAGACAGGGATGTCCGCTTTCACCCTCCCTTTTTAATATTTATATTGACGATATCATGTATAATTGGCAGATAAATGTGGACTCACATTGCAAAATAATAAATACGATTTTAGACACCTTACCTTTTGCAGAAGGCCAAGTTATAATATCTAGCTCACAAGATGGTTTACATAAATCACTCTTTCAATTAAATAACATTATATTGAATTATAGTTTCAAAATATTAATATGTAAAACGAAAATCTTAGCTTTTAAAGGATCAGATACCTCAAAAGCTAAAATAATTCTGGAGGGGAAACCCGTTGAACAAGTGAACCATTTTAGCCCACTCTCTTCAGGTTTAAATGCTCAATGCATTTCCCCAGAAACCGCATTTAAGTTACAGTAAATTATATTTTATATTTTCAGACATTTAAAACAAGCTAAAGATCACAATAAGGGTGAAGGCAAAAATACATTCTACTACTGTTCATAAATGTTTACAAAAGATTACCCTGCCAAGGGATGTACAAAATATTGCAAAATATATAACAGCAGAGTTAAGCGAGTGTACGTCGTCTTCTGAGTTCAAGACCATTTAACCGCCGGCGAGTCTACCTCGTCTTTTGAGGTTAATGGGTTAAATACCTGGGTTATTAAAGATCCTATTTTAAAAATAAAGATCTTTTTAACAAACTTAAGAAATTTGATGATATATGAGGCACTATTTAGAGAATATTTAAAAATACAAGAATGGGACCAAAACTAAAATTTTATAAAGCAGTGACAGTCTCTTTACTGTTGCATGGTAGTGAATTTTTGGTTTCAACTGAAAGAGAAGAGAAGATTATAGAAGCAGCTGAAATGGGATTTCTGGGAAGTGTAGATGGCTGCAAACTTCTAGATAAAAGAAGAAACGAAGGTATTAGAAACGAGCTAAATATTTTAAAACTTTTAGATAAAATAAAATAATCTAGAAAAAAACTGGAAAGAAAATATTCAAAGAACGAAAGACGAACACATACCAGAACTTATACTTAATTACAAACCAAAAGGAGACAGATTTGTTGGTAGACCGAAAAAGAGATGGATTAAACTCTTTAAATAGACTTCAAAAAAGCATATGATTCAATTAAGAGGGAGAAGTTATATAGTATCCTGCTGGAGTTTGGAATTCCTAAAAAGTTAGTTAGACTTATACGAATGTGTCTAAATGGCTCAAAGAGTAGGGTGCGTGTTGGCAAACAGTTTTCAGACACTTTTGAAATCCAGAATGGGTTGAAGCAAGGAGATGCACTATCTCCTCTACTATTTAATTTTGTACTAGAGCATGCCATTAAATCTTTAGAAAATGAGGAAGGCTTACAACTGAATGGTATTAATAAGCTGTTAGTTTATGCTGATGATGTAGTACTACTGGCCGATAGCGAGGAGATACTAAAGGCCAACACACACACACACACACACACACACTATTGAGTAACACTAAGAAATTAGGACTGGAAGTAAATATCAGTAAAACTAAATATATGGTCACACGTAGAAATTCATTATATAATGGAAATGGACAGCTAATGACAAATGAGGGAAATTTTGAGGAAGTGGCTGAATTCAAATACCTAGGAACAATAATCACAAATAGGAATGAGATGCACAAAGAAATTAAACATAGGCTCAATTCTGGAAATGCATGCTATTATGCATTGCAGAGACTTTTGATGTCCCAACTCCTTTCAAAAAACGTTAAGCTGAAAATATATAAAACTATTATTCTACCAGTTATATTATATGGGTGCGAAACATGGACTCTTACTTTAAGGGAGGAAAGGAGATTACAAGTATTTGAGAATAAAGTTCTTAGGAAAATTTTTGGACCAAAGAGAGATGAACAGACAGGTGAATGGAGAAGACTACATAACAATGAACTACATGGTCTTTATAGGAAGCCAGATATAATAAGAACAGTTAAGTCTCATAGACTGCGATGGGCAGGACATGTTGCACGTATGGGGAATGAAAGACGTGCATGGAAGCTTCTTGTAGGAAAGGCCAGAGGGAAAACGCCCAGTTGGTAGACCAAGAATGAGGTGGGAGAACAACATTAACTATGATTTGAGGGAAGTAGATTATACAGGGAATGATTGGAAAGCATTAGCTCTAGATAGGGATGTATGGAGAGCTTATGTCCGCGCGGCCATGGACCTAGGGGTTCGATAGTGCCAGTGAGTAAGTAAGTAAGTAAGTTAAACTCTTTAAATGCGATTCTATGCGACCGGAACAAGCCACATGGGCTTAATCCGTGATTGTTGATGATGATGATGATGATGACAAAATGAGGAAACGTTGTATGTAGATGCTTGTTTCTGTTACACAGCATATCTTGTTTGTATTTGTATCAAACAATGCAATACTGAAAAAAAAATGGATATTAAGCATTGCTCTATTATTCAGGTTAGATATCATATGGCGGTAGTCCCTAATTAGTGCAAATCTTGATGTAACACTGCAGTACTGTAACTTGTTTTCTGTTATTAATGTTGTTCTCTGACCTTACAGCATATCGAGGACATATTAATTTATGCTTGAATGCTGTAGACATTAGTGTTGCGCAGCTGCAGCCGTGAGCAACCGGACCTCCCAGAGGAGGTCAACATCTGCTCATCGGCTGTTATAATTATTAATTTATGCTTGGATGCACACATAAGAGAGAGACAGAGAGAGAAGGAAAAGCAGAGGATATAGACCGCGGATTCTTCCTGACCCCAGCGATGAACACCGAAGAATGGAAGGAACCAAACTTCTCCCTAAGACACGTGTTGACGAGGTCCGCCACACATGGATTCCATTACAGAGTATGTACCATAAAAGGGTTCCACCTCGCATCGAACCAGTGCCTCTGCAAGCTATGTGACCAAAAATGTCAACAATAGCACCTTATTGACTGTACAGTAAGAAGAAAGCCTCTAAAATTCTATGCAGACGATAATAACTTTCAGTAATTGTATCATAATGTACACAGTGTGTTTAATAAATATTTATATATCGAGGACATATGAAGTCTAGATCAAAGACAGTGCTAATAGTTAGTGGTATTAAACAATAAACCATAACTCAGTATATGTTAAGTTTAAGACCAAAGTTTACAGGAATGTTTTTATTATTTTTTACCTCATGTGTAGATACTGTATTGTATTTGTATATGTCATATACGTTCCGCTTTGCGACATGAGTGCTTCCCGGCGGGAGTTTCTTCATCATCATCATCATCAATCACGGATTAAGCCCACGTGACTTGTTCCGGTCTCATACATTCTCATTCAAAAAATTGAATCTCTCTTTTTTCGGTCTATCAACATTCCTGTCTCCTCTTGGTTTGTAATTAAGTATAATTGTTGGTATGCTTCCATCTTTCAGTCCTCGAATATGTTCTTTCCAGTTTTTTCTAGATCATTTTATTTTGTCTAAAAGTTTAAACACGTTTACCTCGTTTCTAATGTCTTCGTTTCTTCTTTCATTCAGGAGTTTGCAGCCAGCTACACTTCTCAGAAATCTCATTTCAGCTGCTTATATGATCTTCTCTTCTCTATTAGTTAAAACCCAAAACTCACTACCATGCAATAGTAAGGGGACTACCATTACTTTATAAAATTTTAATTTTGTTTCCTTTCTTGTATTTTTCAATATTCTCTTAATTTTGTCAGATATATAATTAACTTTATTAAATTTGTTAAAAAGATTTTCATTTCTATAAAATGTGATCTCATAACCCAGATTTTTAAAATGGTTCACTCATTCAATGGGTTTCTCTTCTAGAATTATTTTAGCTCTTACTATATCTGATCCTTTCAAAACTAAGACTTATTGATATATTGAAATTATAATTCTGTATAATATTATTTCATTGAATGAGTGGTTTCTGTAGACTATCTTCTGAGCTAGATATCAGAACCTGGTCGTCTGCAAAAAGTAAGATGTCTAAGATTTTATTTGTTATTTTGAAATGTGAGTCTAAATCTATCTGCCAACTATATATGATATCATCAATATAAATATTAAAAAGGGAGGACGAAAGTGGACATCCCTGTCTTATACCTCTATTTATTGTTGCTGTTATATCCTTTTTATTTTTCATTCCAGTTTATATTATTATTTTATTTTCTACATATAGACTTTTTATTGCAGTTTTAAGTGCTGAGAGATGCCTTTCTGTTTCACTACATCCCACAATTTCTTTATTAACTTTATCAAACGTCTTTTTAAGATCAATTAATGCCATAAAAGTTAGTAAATTGTATTATCTATGTTTTTCAATTATTTGATTAATAGTGAAGATACAATCTGAACAAGATCTGCCTTTTCTGAATCCATTTTGAGCTTCTAGAATAATATTTTCCATAATTACAATTAAACTATTTTTGAATATAGATGCATAGATTTTATAACAGATAACCAAGACATTTATGCCTTTGTAAATTTCACAGATTTAACAATCTCACTTTTCATAAATTGGATATATTTTGGCCTTCTTCCGTTCTTTTGAGATATGACCGGTCTTACTTACTTATTCACTGGCACTATCTAACCCGTAGGTTCATGGCCGCGCGGACATAAGCTCTCCATACATCCATATCCTGAGCTAATGCTTTCCAATCATTTCCTGTGTAATCTGCTTCCCTCAAAACATAGTTAATGTTATTCTCCCAAATCATTCTTGGTCTATCAACTGAGCGTTTTCCCTCTGGCTTTCCTACTAGAAGCTTCCATGCACGTCTTTCATTCCCGATACGCGCAACATGTCCTTCCCATCGCAGTCTACGAGACTTAAATGTTCTTATTATATCTGGCTTCCTATAAATACCTAGTAGTTCATTGTTATGTAGTCTTCTCCATTCACCTGTCTGTTCATCTCTCTTTGGTCCAACAATTTTACTAAGTACTCAAATACTAGTAATCTCGTTTCCTCCCTTAAAGTAAGAGTCCATGTTTCGCACCCATATAATATAACTGGTAGAATAATATTTTTATATATTTTCAGATTAACCTTTTTTGTAAGGAGTTGGGACATCAAAAGTCTCTGCAATGCATAATAGCACGCATTTCCAGAATTGAGCCTATGTTTAATTTCTTTGTGCATCTCATTCCTATTTGTGATTATTGTTCTTAGGTATTTGAATTCAGCCACGTCCTCAAAATTTCCCTCATTTGTCATTAGCTGTTCATTTCCATTATATAATGTATTTCTACGTGTAACCATAAATTTAGTTTTATTGATATATTCTTCCAGACCTAATTTCATAGTGTTACTAAATAGTGTGTGCGTGTTGTCCTTTAGTACCTCCTCGCTATCGGCCAATAGTACTACATCATCAGCATAAACTAACAGCTTATTAACACCATTGAGTTGTAGGTCTTGCTCATCTTCTAAAGATTTGATGTCATGCTGTAGTACAAAATCAAACAGTAGAGGAGATAGTGGATCTTGTTACTTCAACCCATTTTGGATTTCAAAAGTGTCCGAAAACTGTTTACCTACACACACCCTACTCTTTGAGCCATTTAGACACATTCGTATAAGTCTAACTAACTTTTTAGGAATTCCAAACTCCAGCAGGATACTATATAACTTCTCCCTCTTAATTGAATCATATGCTTTCTTGAAATCTACGTATAGTTGATGTACAGTACCATTATATTCCCATTTGTTTTCTAAAATCTGTCTTATACTAAAAATCTGATCTGTTGTAGACTTGTTTCTTCTAAATCAACATTGATGATCTCCTAGAATGTCATCAATATAGGGAGTAAGTCGGCTTACTAATATAATTGTTAGAATTTTGTACGAAGTTGAAAGTAATGAGATGCCCCTGTAGTTGTTGCAATCAGTTTTATCTCCTTTCTTATAAATTGGTACGATAATCGATTCTTTCCACTCAAATGGAAGAGCTTCTTTTTCCCAAATCATGATATGACCAGTCTTCCAGCATATATTCATCAAATCTAAGAGACGTTGTTTTAGTTGAATACAGAAATATTTTATTAGTTCATTTTTAATATCATCAATGCCAGGAGTTGTTTTACAATGATTGATAACACTTATTGGTTCTTCGAAATAAATTGGATCTATATTTTAATCCATTATTGATAAATTTATTTCCTCATCATCTGATTGTTCTGTCCAAAGATTATTGAAGTAAGATATTCATTTATCATAAGTAATGCCACGAGTGATTTCCAAATTATCGATAAATTCACGACTCATGAAGTGAGGAGTGAATTTATCTAGATAATTTGGAAATCAAGAGTGGCATTTGTTAGGACTATTTAACGAATAAAATTAAGCTGTTTTACTCACAAATAATTCTTTAACTATAGTTATTTAAAAATATTTATGTATTTAATGTAAACGGCGATGTTTGAAAACAAATCAGAAATGTGAGGTTATGTTCATTCACTGCAACGAGATCATATTATTTATTGCCAAATAAGATCGCAATATTTTAAGAATGTACCCAAGTGGAGAAATAATTAAACACATCAAACTATATATCATAATCAAAATTACGGGCTATTCATTTATTTTTTAGTAAACAACTCAGTAAAATCAAGGAATCTGTTCATTATTTGCTATATTCAATGTATCTGTTGGAGAAAAATAATGTTCTGTCCTGTTCAGAACATTAAAAAGGAGGATATTTCTTTATCACAAAATTAGGAGCTGATAAAGAGAAATCGATAAGGAGCGAGGTGAAACACGACTGTCATCGGTTGTAAAACAAAAATAATTGAAACGTGATTGGTCATTGACTAGCATTTGTGACATGAGTTAAATAGTCCTCATAAATTGTGTTCAATTTCAGTTGATCTTTTTCCTGAATTTATTAATGTGTTTTAAAATCTTATAGGCTTTATATTGTCATCCATGTATATAATGTTTTTTTCTAATTTTTCTACGAGTTTTTTGTATACAATCAGGTTTTCATGTTCCCATATTAAGTATCTCAAGTATACATGTTTTTCGTTATCCTGTTTGGTATTTCATCGTTCCAAATGTTTAACATTTTATTATTATATATTTTCCTTCTCGATCCAAGTGATACTGTATTAATATTTCGAATTATAGCTTTTTTGTTTTATATATAATTCTAGTCATTGCTGATAAAACTTTCTAATTGATTTATCTTGAGTGTACTTTGAAAGTTTGTGCGTTTATTTTGTTTACCACATTAATTTTACTTATTTTCCAATATGCTCGTATTGCTAATTTAATAATTAGAAAGTAGTGGTCAGAACCAATATCACATCCTCTAAATACTCTTGTATAAAGCTGTAAGTTAAAACACTTTTCATTAACTATAGTGTAGTCTATTATGCATTTTTGTCCTCTTGCGGATCAAGTGTATATATGTATATCTCGATGTGTAAAAAAGGGGTTTGTTATTCTTAAATAATTATAATTTGTAAAATCGATTAGAGATCTTACCTTTTTGGTTTTGGGCTGTTTCTCCATGTTTCCCCTTTTATATTTTTATTGGGTATTTTGCCTACTCTGGCATTATAATCTCCAGCTATTATTAATCATTTGGATTAAGTTTAGTAATTTGTTTTTGGAGATTTTCTTAAAATTCTATACATTCTTCCACCTGAATTATAAACACCTATTACAGTTAACAAATTTCTTACCGTTTTAACCTTATTTTTATTATTCTTTCATTGAAATATTCATAATTATGTATTCTGTTCTTCCATTTTCTTATTATTAATATTGCAATTCCGGCTGCAACTTTTTTATCTCGTGATATCCCATCATATATCATTATAATCTACATCAGTTAGAAAAAACCAGGTAAGTCTTCAAAGAAATTTTTACAGGAGAGCAAAAACTAGTTCAATGACTTACATCAAGTAGTGCATACATCGAGAATTCAATGCTTTAATAACACCGTCACTAATCGCTTGACGACTTACCCGTTTTTACCGAACGTGCATCGGACCAAAAGCAATCGGGAGATGTTAATAACTCATTTTCGACCAAAAGTTGACTTACCCGGTTTTTCCTAACTGATGTATTATATTTATATAATTCAATCGATCCTTTTAATTTCATCTTAGTTCCGTATTACAGCAACATCTATATTCATTTTATCTAGTTAATTCTCTAGCTCAATTTCTGTATTTGTAATACCTCCGTGATTCCGTACTGCTATTTTCATGATTTCATTTCTGCTTAAATCTTTATTCCTGTTTCTAGCCAAGGTTGTCGATGTTGAGACAGTCATGTTTCTATTATCTATTAAACTTTTAGTAATAATGTCCTCTGGGTACGTTACTGGTGTTCCGCAGAGTGAGATGTACGGTGGGATTGCCATCTTAAGGCTAGACATCATAGCTCTCAGTTGTACGAACCCCAAATGGAGGATCATCTCTTCCGCTCCTATGCACCGTTGAGGACTTCTGTCCTATGTTGTGAACTGTGTTTCAATCATTTCCCTTTGAAAGAGTGCATGGAGGAAGCAGATATGGCTCAATTAGATGTGGCAATTAAAAATAAGATGGGATCCAAAAACAGTGTTTAAAAAAGCATTATGAATATTTCGCGAATAGAAAAATAAAATCTCCGGAATTAGTTGAAAATTTTAAATATCTGTATTATTTCGCGATTCAAAAATGTTTTTTTTTGAGGTTATGAGAAGTGGAGTTAAGAAATGGTACAAGAAAATGACAAAATTAGAGCATTTCGCGATATCGCGACTCGCGAATTTCACAGATCTCTAACTATGGGTCATGACTGCTTCGCGAAACACTTGTACAAAATCAATATATCTATGCACTATCTACACCAAAATGCATTTTATGCAGTCACCCGGAGGAAGAAATGCTTCCTGAAAACGTAGACCATTTTACAGCTGTTAAATAGGAAATTCCATAGTGCTGGAAAGAAGGACTGCCAATGACTTAGAGTTAGATGCAGCACATTACACTCAAATTAACCAATATTTTACTAGAAATACTGTAGTTTATGTTCATGGCATTCATATTTTTAAATGATTATGTAATGATTTTTCTATAATGAAAGTTCATACGAATTGGCTCAGATGTTAGTTTTTAGGTTCATTTTTTGAAGATCCTGAACCACCAAAATAACTGATTGTTTGTGGTTTATTACAGTTTCAAGGAAATTCTAGATTGGAATTTTGTTGACATGATCAATTTCTCCATTAATTATGTCACATTTAATTAAAAATTAACATTTAGTTTTTTTAAACATGACATTATATATATATATATATATATATATATATATATATATTCAGGTTTAGTAGATACAGACCTATCTCTTGCTCCTTCTGCTGGTGATAGGACTAGTTCCGAAAGGCTTACAGAGAATGGATATATAGGCCTACTGCTGATGAGACGGACCTATTAGGTAACAATTTTATATTTTTATATTATAATTTTAATATATATATATATATATATATATATATATATATATATATATACATGAATAAGAAAGTTTTCTTGGGTTTTCCGCGTCTTGGATTCAAGTTCGGCCTCTGGCCACTGACTCCGACGTTTCGGCATGATCCCATATGCCATTATCAAGAAATGGTAAGTTCCAGTCACAGGTTTAGGTCTTATATAATTAAACAAATAGAGTTTTCGCTGTGGTCCGTTTCCGAAGACGTACACCCATCTAAGGTTTAGTTCTTATGTAGTTAAACACTTTCAGTTTTCAGTGCGGTCCGAACACTGAACGTGTTTAACTACATAAGAATTAAACCTTGGATGGGTGTACGTCTTCGGAAACGGACCACAACGAAAATTGTTTAATTATATAAGACCTAAACGTGTGACTCGAACTTATCATTCCTTGATAATGGCATGTGGGATCATGCCGAAACGTCGGAGTCAGTGGCCAGGGGCCGAACTTGAATCCAAGACGCGGAAAACACAAGAAACAATTCTTATTCATACTTATATCCGTGAAAATCTGCAATATATATATATATATATATATATACAGACACACACACACACACATAGGCCTATCATTAATTTGTTTAGAGAGAGATAGAGAGGATAGCGACATAAATCAAAATAAATATCGCCAATTTCCTTGAAAAACTTTTAACATATCTGATAGGACAATTATCCTACAATCAATCAATCAAAAAAAAAGGCAATGGCGATTATTACATTGGTTTACGTATTTTATCTTTCCCTAAATAAACTGTAGACGAGATATGATCAAGGAAGTTTTCCTTTAACAACATTTCTATTGTAAAATATGTAACATACTAGTATATCATTTGGCTCAAGATGGGGATATATGGAAAGCTTATGTCCACGAGGCCATGGACTTACGGGTTCGATAGTGCCAGTGAGCTAGTTAGATAGTTACAAGTATATTATAGAAAAATTGTTAGACTTGATAATGTTGATTTATATTGTTTATTTTAATAAAAAACAATGAGGAGACAGAAAGGGAGTTGAATACTATGGAAGTGCTTAGGCATATATATATATATATATATATATATATATATATATATATATATAGCAGCAATGATGAATGGAGTCTTATGGAATTGACATATAACCAGAAAAAAGTAAGTTGCGAATATATAATTCAATAGTGAGAAGTATTGTCACATATGGAGCTCCAGTTCGAAAATTTAACAAAAACTTAGAACAAAAACTTATGTCGATGGAAATGGATTTCATAAGGAGAGCAGCAATATGTTCAAAATTAGAAAAAAATAGGAACTACTGTTATACGAGAAAAAATGAATATTATATATTCAATAGTAGATTATATAAGATATAAGCAGTTAAATTGGTATGGGCATGTACGACGAATGCAAGAGGAAAGGTTGTCCAGAGAAAAATTGGAATGGTGTCCACCTGGAAGAAGAAGGAAAGGACACCTCGAAACTTGTGGATGCAAGAAATAAGAACTGTAATGAGAATAAGAGACTGGTGGACATGAATTGGATGGAGAGAGACGAATGGAGAATGAAAATAAAACTTTAGGCACAGAAAGATGTGTAAACATTAAAAATCTGTATATATGTAAATGTTATATAGGCCTACGATAATTTGTAATCTTTGAGCGCATTCAGCGGCCATAAGAGCTGCAGAAGCGCTTTAGTAAAAATGGCTGCCATTGCAGCGGAAATTGAAGAAATTTGTTGAATGGACCGCTGCATGCAACTGAGCCGCTAATTTAAATGTGTTCATGGGCTCATTACTCATATTACTACGCGATGCTATTGAAATTAACCATAGGTCTAATACTAATGGGGGTATACAGAATTTACGATTTATTTTAATGGATGTAATTTATTAAATGAACGAATAGATAGTTTGAAATAAAATATTATTACAGCCAGAAAATTTGTATTTTTTTAAAATCATTTAAATAGCAGGCGGCTCCGTGACGCAAGCGATTAGACGCTCGCCTCTCGCGGCTGGGGTCTCGAGAACCTTATTTATAATATTTATTATTGGTTTAATCTTATTAATTTGTGTTTTAGTAGAAGTAGCTTTTTCAACTTTATTAGAGTCTCGGTCACTATACGTGGATTTCATAGTGGAGGAAACGGAGCTACGGCAGGTTTTTTCGGGGTTTCTTTTCTGCTACCACAGTTTCCTTCCACATTTCCCCATACTCAGCTCATCCATTTCGTTCATCAGACGTGATCAGCCTACGCCCTTACTAATCAGAGACCTCTATAAAAATAAGGGCTTAATCTCACCTCTCGACCCGACCCCGAGTTGGACACAACTTGATATTATTTTATTATATTAAAATATCACTCCTGCAAATTCCCTACGTGATGTGTATCTTGCCCCTTCGTCATCACATAACATATATTTCATAATCACACTAAAAGTACTGCCAGGTGGGCTGTAGGGCAAATTTTATTCAATTGTTCAACCATTTTAAACAAGCCATTTCTTACACAACATTTAACACATTTTAGGCCAATATTTAAATCTATGAGTATGGGGGTTACATTAGAAAATACAGGAAATAATAGGCATATGTGCAAAATTGATGTAAGCAGTGCACGACATGACCTAAGTAGGCCTACAGCATCCAAAAAAATGTATAAAGGAAGGAATCATTATAATTTTTCAACCTCAAACTTACTTAATCTTTATTTTAAATTTGTTAAGAAATAGGAATAAAAACAAAGAGGAATATCAATTTATAGCAATTTAAATACAATTTTCTTAATAATTGATTAATTTTATTCTTTTTCATCATCTGAAAATATTAAATACTTATACATTTAGTAACAATCTTGTTCATACAGCTTATATTTTTGTTAATTTTAGGTCTATTTTACACGCTTTATTTACTCGTATTAGCTTGACCTGTATCTATCTATGTAACTGAATCTTTTAACGCTATTTTCACCCACTTAAAATCATTGGATCGACTTGAAACTTTGCATACTTGTAAAGGACCCGTGACAATACAATAATTTCATATTTTGTTTCTAGAATCCTGGCCAGAATCATCAGAAAATAAAAAAAATGAAAACTGGTGTAATAGGTTGCGGACTTGTCGACTTTTTAGTCAATCGTTGTAAGAGCTCAGTTAGTAGAGTGGTACACTCTAGTGGTATACAATTTCTGTAATCCATAGGTCGCTGGTTCAAATCCGGCTGGGAGGTTTTTTTTAGAAGAGTATTACTTTTAGCTCATACTACAATAGAATCGAATGTAAAGATACGTATTTACATTTTTATCTCATTCTGTAAAATATTAAAACTAAAAAATAAATAAATAAATAATAGTTTTAAAAAACTAAAACAACACGCTTTATTAGAAAACGAAACTAAAAAATGAAAGATAATTTTAATTTCCAAAATGCTTGGGATAAATAATTTTACCATCAAAAGCGTGGGGTGCTCTTTATGATTTTTACAAATGTGAAAATTCTTTTAGAGACTTAGAGACTTTACTTTTACCAATATCTGCTTATTATCAAATATATTAATTGATAAAGAGCACCCCACGCTTTTGATGGTAAAATTATTTATCCCAAGCATGTTGGAAATGACAATTATTTTTTATTTTTTTAGTTCGGTTTTCTAATAAAGCGTGTTGCTTTAGTTTTTTAAAACTATTATTTATTATTTTTAAAATTGATACTAGCGACATAATAGCTATATTACGGAAATGTATGACAATTGATTTTATATTATAGCATGTTTAAATTAATTTGGAAAATTACTTCATCAATAACTATCCGTTTCCATTTGTGCCTATATAATGTATTCCTATGTGTGACTAAATATCAAGACTTTTTTTAAGATGCGAATTTTTCAACTGAAACATTCAGCGAGTTCTGGAAATTGGAAAATTCCCTGGTGAGTGAAGAGGTATGTTCATACATTTTGATCATAGTCGCGATTGATCACGATTTACGATGATGAAATAAAGGAGTCAAATCATGTTAAGTGTATGACATATTGTCTATTTTTAAATCCTTAACGTTGCTAGGTACAATTATCTACTATAGATTGTGTTATCTCTATCTTTCAAAGATTCAAAAAAGTTACACCATTGCTAAGATACTATCTGACATGTCAATCCAGCCAGATTACAAAAATCAAATAATGTAATTTATGATAAAATTAAGCTAACAAGTTATACATTCAGAGACATTAAAATGTCTTGACAAACAAACAGAAACCGGTGATTTCTACATCGATAATATATTTTTATAAATGCCACTGGGCTGTCATTACGTCATTTGTGGTATTCTGTCCTGACATTGGAGAATTTGTAACTTACTCTTGAGGTTCGGGCGCCTGGAAGGCGGGGTTACGCTGCCCCGATGATATATGGAAGGTGATGATGATAACGATAAAATGGCGCTATGGGAAGTCGGTTACTGTGGCGTAGTCGGTAGAGTCCCTATCATCCACTCCGGGGACTCGGATTCGATTCCCGTCGGGGTAGAGGATTTTAAGTCTTCGCCTTGGGTCTGGATGTGTGTCCTGTCCTTGTGTCTATGTATGAGAATAAAATAAAGTTAATAAAAAAAGGTAAAACAAGAAGGAAAAACAGTATTACAAAAAAGAAGACGTATTATACCTAAACTTAATCTAAATTAGGCGAGTATTAAACAGTGATTATAATGATGACCAGATGGTGTTCCGGGACTGTTTCTGAAATCTGTCTTACAAATGAGGAAAGACCCCGAAAAACCCCTACCCAGGAAACTTGTCATGATTGAGGATCGAACTAGGGCCCGCTGCGTGACAAAGCAGCGTGCTACCACGAGACCTCAGCCCACAGCGGTGGACACTCGATAACACTGCAATTAACATTTTTACCTTCTAAATGCTTTTGAAATAGGAGGATTAAGAGTAAACATGGAAAAAACTGAATATCTTGTAGTAGGAGGAAGTGGACCAGATATATCCCTATCCCAAGGAATTATTAGAGCTGTTAAAAAAATTAAATATTTGGGATCACTTATTGATGAATCAGGGAGTTGTAAAGCTGAAGTAGATAGCAGGTTAGTACAAGCACGAAGAGCCATAAAAATGTTGAATGGAGTACTGTGGAGTAAGGACCATGTCAAACCACACGAAGAAGAGGATTTTGAAGTCTGTTGTGGAAAGCATAATGACTTATGGTGCTGAGGGATGGACTTTGGTAGAGGGACAAAAAAACTAAGATCTTGGCAGTGGAGATGGATGGAATAAGACGCAGTGGCAGGGTGTCCAGGTTGGAAAGAAGAAGAAATGAAGAAGTGATGCAGATGATGGATATGGAGGAGACAGTGGTGGAAAGGATCGAAAGACGAGCTCTTCAGTGGTATGGCCATGTCAGGAGAATGGAGGATGATAGGTGGCCCAAAACTCTTTTGGAATGGTCACCTTCTGGTAGAAGGAAACGGGGCAGGCCAAGAACAACTTGGAGAGGGGAGATCCGTAGATTCATGAACGACCGAGGTCTGGAGGAGGATGAATGGCGTGATCGGCAAGAATGGCGAATGAGAATACAGGGTAACCGCTGAAAAGTGGAGAGACCCTCAAAAGTATCTTTTCTGGTAGCTCTGAACTAATAGTACCCTACCTAGTTGCTGGCTTCTGTATTTACATTGAGCACATACAAGACAAGACCACAACGACAATAAATTCGATGTTCGACATCCCCAAGCTTCAAAGACTGTCCCTGCCAACGACGATGGCGCTTTACCAACATACGATATTCAGATAATTTTGACTCACCTAACAACGAAAAACCTCAAGAAATTGAAGAATGTCAGAGTCCGATACCTCAAGAGAGCCTTATCACTCTCAAAGTACACAAGAAACAGCTACGCCTACAGAATAGCACATGAATCACGCTTCATTGAGGGCATCAAGCTCCGCTTCAAACTACCAGAAACCCAGGCAGGCATATAAAGACGCCATCAAAGTGAGACAAAACAAATCCGAGGAAAATAATGGAATCAGCAACGATGAAAACTGATGTATGGAAAGGCCCGAACTTCCAACTTCGCCACCTATATACACGCTTCGCCGCGCATGGTTTCCACGGGATGATATGCCAGAATCCGTCATACCACGACCCCAAGGAGGACTGCAGATGCAAGCTTTGCGACGAGCCATGCTCGAAGTACCACCTAATGAAATTCAAAAGCAGAACTCAGCCTCTCATCACAATTACAAAGGACTGGTGAAATTTCAAAATTGTACACATTGCGTTTAATAAAATCTATTATCATTGAGCAGTTGATGGAAACACGGA
This sequence comes from Diploptera punctata, assembly GCA_030220185.1. Lineage (NCBI taxonomy): Eukaryota > Metazoa > Arthropoda > Insecta > Blattodea > Blaberidae > Diploptera > Diploptera punctata. The sequence continues at coordinate 31,210 of JASPKZ010007792.1, read as the reverse complement.
GCAATCACGTACGAATATAAATAGATAAATAAGTTGGCTATTCGCTATATGAGTACGGGATTCATATTGGATGCATATAATTTTAAATTATTTCATTCATAGTTTTGTCGACCTAAATTATTGACTACTAGATAAATAGGAATACAGTCCTACCAGTAAAAAAATCCTCCATTCTTTTCATTTTTTGTACAAGTCTAGAGTTATACTAGATCCAGTAATTTTTATAGGCCGTTTGAAATTGTCCCGGGCCGTAGCCGAGTGGTTAAGGCAGGAAACCTTGGCGCAGAACTGCGGGACTTGCGCTGGTTCGAGTCTCCATGGGGGAAGAAATTTTCTCATGGTATTTCGGCCAGTACGGGACAAGTGCCCACCCAGTATCATGAGGAATTTGGGTAGCTACAATAAGTAGCGGCTCCAGGTTGAGAAAACCAGCTATAATGGCTGGGGGACTGGACATGCTGACCACATGTCATCCCTGCACTGACTGATGATCATCTACCTCTGTGACTGACACATATGGATGTGAGGCCAGCAGCCGGCAGGTAGGCTAAGGGCCTCCTAGACCTATCGCGCCAGGAGTTTTTGGAGAAAATAGGGAAATCTTCCCGCTTTAATTTTTAAATGTTCGGCTCGTGAACAAGGAGAGGATGGGAAATTTTAGTTAATAATTTAATCATTCACTATATAGATTATGTTTATATCAATGTTACATATTTATAGTATTTATTGATTATATATTGCCTATATTTTTTATCTCTCTCTCTTTCTCTCTCTCTCTCTCTTCTCTCTCTCTCTCTCTCTCTCTCTCTCTCTCTCTCTCTCTCTCTCTCTCTCTCTATATATATATATATATATATATATATATATATATGAATGTATGTCTGTTTGCCCTTTATAGACTTCTAAACCGATCTTCATAAAATTTGTGTATACAGGGTTTCAGATGCGGCGAGTGTTTAGCTGTTATATATTATGTTTTAGAATAATTAAGTGTAGGAGTTCACCTGAAACGAAAATTTAAAAATCGCTCTAGCGATCGCTATTTTCGATGTTTCACAACTAAATCGGAATATCCTATTAAAATAAATAGAGGTATGTATTATCCAAAAATCAACGAAGTCCGACAGTTAGAAGTTGGGCTTTACCTAAAATTTGAAATTAAAAATTTACTCTAGCAACCGCCATGTTTGGTTCGTCGCAGTTTATATCATATAATTAATTAACCCTTAGTATTTTATTTATTTAGACGTAGCAACACACGTCGCGTATTCCTTAGCAATATATAAAAACCAATTGCTGTGCATTAGTCTCACAAAAACTCAAAATGGTTCCACCGGTTTTCATGAAATTTTTGTGTGTGTCGTATTGGATCCCTCGATGGTTTAGATTCACAATTGGACCCTCTAAAAAAATATGTGTTGGAGTTCACCTGAAGTGAAAATTTAAAAATCGCTCTATCGGTCACATTTTTAGATGTTTCACAACGAAACTCAGTAAATCGTATTAAAATAAATGGAGGTAGTGAATATTAAAAAATGAACGAAATCCGACAATTATAAGTGGAGGTTTACTTGAAACCCGAAATTAAATTGCCGTAACGACTGGGTCCCTGGATGGTTTATTTTCACAATTGGACCCAATAAAACTATTCGCTGGGAGTTCATCTGAATGAAAATTTAAAAATCGCTCCAGCGAAACAATTTTTGATGTTTCCCAGCGAAACTCAGTACAACCTATTAATATAAACCGATGTAGGTATTATTGAAAAATGAGCAAAATCGAACATTACAAGTGGAGGTGTACCAGAAATTCGAAATTAAAAAGTGACTAGCTACTGTCATGTTTAGTTCATCCAAAAGTCAGTGTATTGCATATAATTTAATTAACCTTCAATATTTAATTTATTTAGGAGTAGCAACACACGTCGAGTATTATATAGTATTTTTTTAAACATTTTAAATTTTATATAACTTTCTTCTTCTTCTTCTTCTTCTTCCTTCCAACTATTAGGCCAAGGCCTGTTACGATCCTATAGAAAATTTTCCCTCCAATGTTTCATAGGACGGCCCAGTGATCTTCGTCCTCTTGGTATATAATTATAAACAGCTTTGGGGATCCGATTTGAACTCTCTTTCTTTCAAGATGGTGTTTCCAATTTAGTTGGTACTGTTTAATATATTCCAAAATTGGCGTAGTCTTCAATTCTTTTAAGATATCGGTGTTCCTTTTCCGATCCCATCTGGTGAAACCCGCTGTTCTGCGCATGAATCTCATTTCACAAGCCGTTATTCTGCTTTCATGTTGTTTTTTTAGTGTCCATGCTTCACTACCATAGGTCAACACTGGTCTAGCCAAAGTGTTATATAAACGTAATCTGGTGTTTTTTTTGTACAAGGGATGGTTTCATAACTTGATTAATAATTCCTAAACTTTTATTATAACTAGTAACTTTTTCAGGGATATCCTTTTCATCCCAGATAGAGAGATAATATCCAAGATATTTAAATTGATTAGATCTCTCTAAAATTTTATTCAGGAGACAGATTTTACTTTGTATGGGGTCCTTCCCATGAAATGCCATAATTTTAGTTTTGTTAATTGATATTTCCATATTAAATTTGGCACCTATTTTTTGTAAATTATAAATTGATCGTTACAAATCATTTTCGGAAAGTGCCAGAAGAGCTAAATCGTCTGCAAAAAGAATAGCATCGAGTTTTATAACACTAAAAATACGTAATGGCTATACCACTGACGCAATCTACTAGGTATAAAGGAAATAATTCATTATATTTTGAATATAATAATATTTTATATATGTAGTACTTACATTTTATTTTTATAATATTTTATAACAAGAAATAATGAAAAACAATTTATATTACACCATTTGGAACGCTACATCAATTTCCGAGGAACTGTTGTCTGTTTCCATGTTCATCTATACCTGAAGTGATCATCATAGTATATTATGCAACATGACTATAATGATAATAATTAAGACTGCAGTATGTTTATGAAATAAGCACCGGATAATTTACAAGTTTCACAATTACCATTATAGGAAAGTTTCAAAAGATATAAATCTAACATTATAAAGTATTCTTAATCAGATTTCTGTGATTCTATCTTCGTCTTGTTGTTTCTCGTAAGGAATATTTTCATGCTTTGAAGCACATATTTCGTCAGGAGGTATTGTTCATTGTTGTGTGAGTCATTTGTTATATCGCGTAGTATTTTTTTTTTTTGCGCGATAGTGCGTTTTGTCGAACTTACAGCAATGGCGACCTTACTTACTTACTCACTGGCACTATCGAACCCATAGGTTCATGGCTCTCCATACATCCCTATCCTGAGCTAATGCTTTCCAATCATTCCCTGTAGAATCTACTTCCCTCAAATCATAGTTAATGTTATTCTCCCACCTCATTCTTGGTCTACCAACTGGGCGTTTTCCCTCTGGCTTTCCTACAAGAAGCCTCCATGCAAGTCTTTCATTCCCCATACGTGCAACATGTCCTGCCCATCGCAGTCTACAAGACTTAACTGTTCTTATTATATCTGGCTTCCTATAAAGACCATGTAGTTCATTATTATGTAGTCTTCTCCATTCACCTGTCTGTTCATCTCTCTTTGGTCCAAAAATTTTCCTAAGTACTTTATTCTCGAATACTTTTAATCTCCTTTCCTCCCTTAAAGTAAGAGTCCATGTTTCGGATCCATATAATATAACTGGTAGAATAATAGTTTTATATATTTTCAGTTTAACGTTTTTTGAAAGGAGTTGGGACAGCAAGAGTCTCTGCAATGCATAATAGCACGCATTTCCAGAATTGAGCCTATGTTTAGTTTCTTTGTGCATCTCATTCCTATTTGTGATTACTGTTCCTAGGTATTTGAATTCAGCCACTTCCTCAAAATTTCCCTCATTTGTCATTAGCTGTCCATTTCCATTATATAATGAATTTCTACGTGTGACCATATATCTAGTTTTATTGATATTTACTTCCAATCCTAATTTCTTAGTGTTACTCAACAGTGTGTGCGTATTGTCCTTAGTATCTCCTCGTTATCGGCCAACGATACTACATCATCAGCATAAACGAACAGCTTATTAATACCATTCAGTTGTAGCCTTTCTCATTCTCTAAAGATTTAATGGCATGCTCTAGTACAAAATTATATAGTAGAGGAGATAGTGCATCTCCTTGCTTCAACCACGACTGAAAGTTCAACCAGGTTCAATTTTCTACATTTCGGGGACGCCAACCTAAATAATTAAGCTATACTGTAATAAAATAACTATACTGTAATATTATTACATATTACAAACCACGTGTGGGAAGTAAAACCAGAGCCCTCTATGTATACTATATACAATGTGTATGCAAAAAGTATCCAAAAGGTAGTGTTAACGTAGGGCCTACACTATACGAAACAAATCACTGCATTTTAAATTAACTGAACTTTATTTGAAACAGTATAAAAGAATAAATACGTACTTGCCGCCATTTTATAACTAATTAGTCTCATGGCGTCCTGTTACTTCAGCTAATAAACATTGGCCACACTATTAACGTTAGTCAATTGTTTATAATGAACGTAAATATTTTCAACAAAGATGCTATTTTTACTATTATTTATTATGAAACACCATTGCGCAAAAATAATGTACAACGCTATCGCTTGGTTTTTAAACATTTTCCTCGATTCTGTAAAAAGTACTTCCCAACCTCGCATCGTAATATACTAATTCAAAATTTATTAATTTCATGTTAAGCAGAAGAAAGCATAATTGAAAGAATTTAGGGGAAGAAATTAAAGTGGTTAGGACATGTTTTAAGAATAGAAGATGAGCGATGGACAAAGCAAATATATCAATGGCATCCGACCAGAAAGAAGAAAAGAGGGAGACCAAATGGAAGGAAAACATGAAGGCATTAATGCAAGCAAGATGGCTAAGCATTAAAGATGTCCAAGATCGTAGGCTTTGGAGGTTTGGCACGGGAAGACGGCAGCAACTGTAAAAATCCGAAGATAGATAGATAGATACATTAATTTCATGGCTTGGTTTAATGTAAAGAAAAATCTTATACTTTTATGCAAGGAATATTAAATAAAGTTATGTTTTAAATATTTATAGATTCTCTTAAAACTGATACATTTTAATTTGCTTTAAATATTTATAAAATGTGTCGTTGTTGCAGGGGGGATCTTCTGACTGCACTTTCATGGATAAGTACACTTTAGTGTTCGGTTGCTGTTGTCTAGTAGTTATGTTTTTTGACTCTAATCCAGATGGTCCAGGTTCAAATCCGGACGGAGTCCATTAATTTTTGGGGTAGAAAAATACAAGGCTGAAAATGAGCTCCAAATGTTAGCATATAAGTTAAAATTAATATGCCAATAGATATAATTGTAAAATATCAATAAATAAGTCAAAAGTAATGGCATTTATTGGTAAATATGGAATTAGATCAAAAATTGTACTGGATAACAAAATAACAGAACAAGTATCACATTTCCAATATTTAGGATGTGATATAACTTATAGAGAAAATAAAAATATAGAAAATAAAGTAAATAAATTTCAGGCTATTTGTGGAACCATAAAAAGAACCTTAGGTCGGAAAACAAGGAAAGATACGAAACTTAAATTATATAAAACAATGGCTGTTCCTTTGTTGTTGTATGGAAGTGAAAATTGGATAATGAAATCAAGGGATAAAAGCAGGATACAGACTGCGGAAATTCTGTTTGTACGTAATGTGAAAGGATGCACGAGAGCGGATAGAATAAGGAATGAAACTATACGAGAAGAATTAAATATATATAAAATTGAAGATAAAATCAGCGAAAATAATAAGAAATGGACAGAACACTTAATGAGAATGAACAACGAAAGAATACCAAAAAGAATCTTCCTGTATAATCCCAGAGGAACAAGAGATGTTGGCCGACCACGCATAAGATGGACACCACTTTTAACTTCGCCGGAACAGGCTGCATAGCCTAAACCTTGTAGTAGAAGAAGAAGAAGAAGAAAATACAAGGGACATGTTCTCCTGGTGGGGCTTTAAGTCGAGGGTCCCTAGTCTCAAGAATTTTGAGACGCGGAAAAGAACCGTAAGTCTGAATAAAAAAAGTCTCTGAGCAAAATTTAACCGACCTCCATCCATCCAAGTAATATCTTAGTTGCCTACTAGATGTCTCATTGGGGCGATATATCAGCAGCTTATTTATACAATTAGTTGTAATAATGTTTTATTTATGTTGGACAGAATTAAAGTCATAAGTCATTCTCTTTCCCTCAATCTGTATATACATACAATGCACAGGTAGCATTATAATACCCAGGTTATAAAAATATAAAACAACGAAGATATGTGAAACAAACACACGAATAATTGTTCTTTTATGCATGAAAATAATAATAGTAAGAATAATAATGCCAATAATTTAAAGAGAAATAATAAAAAGATACGTTTAGCGATAATATTAACTGCGCTTTCGAAATAAGTCTACACTGCCTTGAGTAAATATTTGTGACTGGTAGATTAACACTTATCTGATAAAAGACTGCAAATCAAGGAAATCAATAAAATTATCAGCTATGACGCTAATCACATTGTTTCGACTGAATTCATAGAAATAATATCGCAATCGTCAGACACGTAATTTGATTTTGACGCATTTTTTATACTTAGAATCCGATTTATTTTAATATTGAATGGGAAAACAATTGTTTTTGATAAAGAAATTATACTTCATGAATAAACGGAAAACAAAATTAAGTATAACATTTTATATTTTCACATTTTTATTTATTTATTTATTTATTTTAGTTTTTCTCAAGATGTAATACATAGAAAGTGTAATAATTTGTTAAATATAGTAAATCGCCGCCAAATTTAAAGATTTGTTTTTGTAGAATGAGTAAAATTCATGAGCAGGCTTAGGGGTGATTTATTACAGTTTTGTTTGGGTCAAAGTATTCAAGCTTCCCCCAACAATGAGAACCATATATCACTAATTCATAAGGAATTGTGCCCAAGTTATGTTCCAGTTGTACTGTAAACAAACTTGCAGAAGGTACGTGGGGAACCGTGATGCTACTTTTACCCGCCATTTTACCGCAACTGTCTATGAAAGTGTCAATGGTAGAAACATTTTCCCCACGCTACATCCTATTTTAGGGAAGTAAGACTGAATACAAAGTAAGGTGGTATCGATAACATGTAACTTCCGTTTCTTATTTATTTATGATTAGTATACTTTTATTTAAAGATATTAAGTTAAGCAGATGTTCTTATTACAGTTATAACAGAAAGCTTTATATTTCAGACAACAATGACTTAAGACACAATTTTAAAAGCATTATTTAGAAAGACTTATATAATACAATTTCTTTAATTGTTACTGAGACATTTTTATTCAACAATGAACAACAATTAATTATTTAGATGTTTTTCTTTATTGAAGTTATATTTAAATAATAAAAGAATTTTAAAGTATTTTCTAATGTTCCTATTTTTTTGCATTCATTTAAGATCATTAATCTTCTCTCTCAAATATTTCCTCTTTTTACTCTTTAGTAACTTTGTGGTCTCCCGTCTAATACTACCCAATTGCTCTAAATTTACCTCATTTTACTCGTGTAACCATTTCATTTCTGCTACCTTTCTTTTCTTGACAATGTCGACACATTCCTCATCAAACCATTTCTTGTTTTTCCTCTTTTTTAAACAACCAATACTTCCTGATGCTGACAATTTAATAGTATCTCTTATAGCCTCCCATTCTTTATTTATATCAGTTTCTTCTTCGTTTGCCACATTGTCATCGGAAGATTCCAGTACTTCAAATCTATTAGCAATTTTGATTTGGTATTCTTGCAGCATTTCATCATTTTTCAAGTTTTAATTTAAATTTTACAGAATCATCTTTAGCGTTTGTTCCTCTCATAAGCGATAGCCGTTGTCTGATTTTCACTCTGACCAGATGATGATCTGAATTGCAGTATGTCCCTCTAACTGATCTAACAACGATGATGCTACTGTGCCAGCGTTTATCCACTAAAACATGATCTATCTGGTTCCGAGTTTCTCCATCTGGAGACGTCCAGGTATATCGTGATGCTACTTTTACCCGCCATTTTACCGCAATTGTCTATGAAAGTGCCAATGGTAGAAACATTTTCCCCACGCTACATCCTATTTTAGGGAAATAAGACTGAATACAAAGTAAGGTGGTATCAATAACATGTAACTTCCGTTTCTTATTTATTTATGATAAAAATTAAATATGGGCCAACTTAATCACACGTTTACATTTTTTCCATAATGTTGATAGGTATCTCTTATTTGCAATTTCATTGGGTCTACCAGCAGAATATATGCTCAATGCCGATAACCTGTAAATTCTGCTGAAATTTTCACCACACCCTCAATGGCTAATGTAGGATTTTTTCGCTAAACCGATTTAAAACATTCAAAATAATTTGTTTTTCTCCACTTTTCAAAGATTTTGTTTTTTGATTCTTCAAAAATTGTATAAGAAAAGCAGAAATTTTAAAACAATTGAAATTCTAAAGTATTTTCCATTGCGCATGCGTAAGAATTAAGCAATGAAATGCTTATTTATTTAATCTATTAAAATTGTAATTATACAGTTCAAAATTCTCCCTTATAACTTATATAGATATGTGCTAGATAATACACATTTTTATTATTTTATTTATTTCGAGTGTTTGGAAGCGAACTACATTTTCTTAACGCATTAAGGTTAATAGTTATTCGACCAATGAAAACGCAGTCTATACATCTGATTTGTTTATATTACAATAGGAAATTAGCTTGGAAGAGATATAGAAGTGAGCTACTGAGTTGAATAGTCTTACACTATACGAGTATACAGTGTGTGAGTGTGGGGGGGAGGAGTTCCTTTAAGTTTGTTTCATAGGTTTAATTGTAATTGTATAAATGAAGTCACACTGTAATGCGACATTTATAGATAGGATCATGGATGAGATGGACAGAGCATATTATACGGGGTGAATCATAAATATGGCTATACGTTTGATCACGTTGTGTGATGAAAATATTACCATTACAGAAAATATGAAATTACCGTTGGAAAGGCAATTATTCATATTACAACAATGGAATAAAACAAAACAGTGTAGAACTTAATTCAATAGTCAAAATGGCGTTGAATATGCAACAGCAAATTACAATTGCTGCATGGGCAATAACATATGCTAATGATCGTGAGGCCGCAAGACGGGCAAGACGTGAGTTTAACGTGGCATTGCAGCCATCGCCTGTGGGCAAGTGGAGAAAACGACTGCTGGAAACGGGAAGGATGCAGAAAATCAAACCTCCTGGAAGGCCTCGCATTAGCACGGAAGCAGAAACAACGAAGAGAATTTTGGAGGCGTTCGACGCAAGACCACAAAAATCAACCCGCCAAGCTGCACGTGAGCAGTGATTTATTTTGTGTTGTTCTATTGTTGTAATTTGAAGGATTCCCTTTCCAATTATAACACCATATTTCTTTTAATAATAATATTTTCGTCACAAAATGCGATCAAATGTATAGCCATATTTCCGAATCACTCTGTACAGAGTGGAAGTGCACTAAATCAAGGAAGCGTTAAATTACAAAAAAACAAACATATCTTCTCTCTTTCATTTTGTTTTTATCCCCACTGTTAATGAAGTAATTAAGACCAAATTTTCTGAACATTGCAACAGCGCACGTACAATTCTGAGATTCTCGTGACGAGACATAAACAACTGTTCTAGGATCAAACTCTTGCTTAGAATTCGACGTTCCAGTATCTCTTAGTTTTTTTTATTATAAAATGCCACAAGTTTTCAGTTAATTTGCACGAAAACAAACAAGTTTAATACAAAACTATAAAGGAACAAACATTCAAGTCCTTCGCCTTTAATTATCTAAATAAATATTATACCTCTACAGAAAATATTTCTCGAGTTAGGCGCAATTAAAGTTTAGGGAGAAACATCGTTTTTAAAGAAAATTATTTGATACTAAAATGTTAATGAAAATGTTTTACTTGTATTACACCCAAGGAATTTTAGCTGTTAAAATGTATGCACTTATATTACTTCCACTCTGTATACATTGCTTTTTATATGTGAGTATACATGTGTTTTCCATGCCGTAACCAAGCGGTTTGAGACATCATGCTTTGGTGCAGAACTACGGGACCTGATGGTTCGACCCTCCATAGGAAAATGTATTTTTTTTTTAATTTAATTTTCGTCAGAATGAGACAGGTGCCTACCCAGCATCGTGTGGAATTTTTGTAGCTACAATAAGTAGCGACTCAAAGTTTACCCAAAGTATTACGACTGGGGACCCGATATACTGACAAAGTCACCTCTATTCTAGCTGGATGATCGTCCGCCTCCGTGATTAATACACATGTATTTGAGGCCAGCAGCCGGCTGGTAGACCAAAGGTCTTCTAGGTCTATTACACCATGGGTTAAACCAGCGGTTCCCAACCTTATTCGACTCGCGACCCCTTCCACAACGATCTGAGTTGGGTGACCCACAGACTTTTAAATATACATACAGTAGACATGCATAAAATTTAATTCCGAGCAAAATATTTTTTTACTTTGAACCGAAAGTGCATTTTTCGGCTCAGTATGGTAGCTTCGTTCTCCTCTCTACACTGGAATATTTATGAACTATGCCAATATCCTGTTCTCCTTGTAGCTACCCCTTCCCTCATCACCCTTCCTGCCGCGCAATGTCTACGGCGCATCTCCCCTCTACCTCGGAACCTTCATATACGTGGTGCACTAACAGAACAGTATCATTCGATCATCCTAGCAGCCATCGTTTTGTTGTTTAAAAGGATTCAAGATTGGAATCCGATTCCAGGTCGCGATGCGACTGGAATTCTAAATAGACAAGCTGACCTGAGGCCAAGAAGGGGCCTGTTTGAGTTAGTCCGGCAGTCCAGGGAAGAGGTGGTCCCTGAAACTCGGACGCAAGTATGAGTGTTGCGTGATGTATGGTATGTTGTTCATTTATTTATTTGTATGGCTATTTTGATCGTGTTATCAGTATTATTATTATTATTGTTAATTTATTTTTACTCAGCCAACTTGTTTATATTAAATGTTATCTTTTAAACAACGCCCCTGTTTCATCATTTAAGTATACGTAGTTGTTTACTGTCCTGTACGGAAAATCACTCAAGTAGGAAACTATTCCGAGCTCCTTAACTATTATGCTGTTTAGCGTTCCTGAAACACAATTATTATCTTGTTCACTCACTGTATGTATTTAAAAATCAGTATTCTTCTATGTTAATATATATATATATATATATATCAGAGAAAGAAAGATGAATCAACGGCTGCCTTCTATGGGCCCAAGGCAAGCCACTTCCTGATAGATAACTTCTTTGGAAATGAGATCCACATTAATATAAACAGCAATTACAAAACCCGATCCCGGATTAGAGGTAGCAGTTGGTTTTGGTAACTTGCCCGCACAAATGGTAGTCAGACCGTGGTTCGGGTTCTCTTGCCCGCACAAAATGGTAGCAGTCTGCGTGGTTTCTAAAAAAGCTACAAATGGTAACAGAGCGTCTGGTTTTGTTTCTTTCGGCTTGGAAAGATATGCTGTATTCTATTGACAGTGGTTCAAGTGGGTATCGATTTAAAATTTTCAACTTAAGTTTTGGGAGTTTTGGATTCAAGTGCCAGAACAAAGATATATACTCTGTATGGTCGTAAATGAATTTTGGAATTAGAAAGCATTTGGAGGTCGACGTTTTTCAGAGATATTACCCCGTGGATAACTATTTGTTTTCGATACTTAGTATCTATGTAAAAGTTATTGAAAAGTACTTATTTACGCGTTTGAACTGTTTCACGTAAATTATATTAATTCATCTCTCTTTGTATGTAAACAGAGAGTGACTTATGTATACTGAAATACGTTCTCTTATAGTTGTTTACATCTTTTGTTCATTGTATTTTGTAAACATGCCTAGTTGGATAGATGTAATATCCAAGGACAATTTGGTCCGAGAATTGAGCTTACTAGGTATTGATGTTGAAGGCGATGTAAATATATTACGTCAGCGACTTAAGATTCATATGAACTCTCTCCCCCCAGCTGAACAAACATTAGTGAAACGTAAGTTTATTGTAGACAGCGCAGTTCCGGAAGATTATTCTGTAGAACAGAACAAGAATATTATCGATCGTAGACTTAGCTCCATCAAGGATTTTTCTAGTGGAACGGCTACCAACCTTTCTTCTCATATGGAGGAAAATAATCAGCGAATTTTCCGAGAGTTAATTAGAAAAGTCGATCCCTGCGATGGTAATCATAAGGAATTGCTAGTTTTCTTCCTCATTAAACTCAATTCGATCTTCGAATTGAAATTGGTTCCAGACGAGTATTTTGTTAATTCGATTTTGAGTTGCATTGGAGGAATACTATTGAAGGTTTGGAGTGAGGTTGTTAAATTGAGATTTACTTGGATTGAGAGCTTGGAATATGTGAAATGTTCGTTGTTGCCTTCCAGATTGTTAGAGGATTATTGGATTAAATTTGTGTCACGACGATTCCAACTTTCTAAAGAATCTTTGCTGGAGTTTATTTCCGAAATCCAGGGAGCTTCACTTGTATTGAACCCTCAATTTTCGGAAGAAAAGTTGATTGACATTATTCTTCAAAATATGTCTTCTGCCACCAGACAGCATTTGGTCTTTGCTACAAAACCTCAAAATGTAGCCGAAATGTGTGTCTTGGCTAGGAAAGTGGCTGATCTCGAGATAGCTGAAAGACAAAAGAACTTCAGCGAAAAAAGTATGCCTGATAATTTATGTAAACCTAATACTTCTGCGAATCGTTCTTCTCGCAATAATTCTTGGCAGCCAAAAAGTAATTTACAATGTTGGAAGTGTCAGCGTTTTGGACATCTTGCTAGAGAGTGTCGATCTAAGGGCTTAGATACTCCGCATGTTAATGTTGTGACTTTATCTTCTGGAAAATATAAGAAAAAGGATTCAAACGGCTAAAAGAATATTTCGCTCTGCGAATAATAGACCATCATCTTTTACGGCAAACTTACCTCATTTAGCGGTGGAAGTTTTCCACCAGAAAATAGACTGATTGTTGGATAGTGGTGCATCTATTTCCCTTGTGCGAGAAGATTTCGTTTCTACACTGCCTAAGAAATTTTTGAAGAAAACTTCTTTGAGGTGTAAATCAGTTAACAATCAAATCTTCTCGGTAAACAAAATGGTTCGTTTGCATTTGAAGATAAGTAAATTTTCATGGGACCAGTTGTTTTATGTGGCTCCAGAGTTACCTGTTCCTATTATTCTAGGCTATGATTTTATGTCGAAATCAGGCATGAAAATTGATTTTCAGAATAGAGTCTGTAATTTTAGGTTTGCGCGAGAAGTTTCGCTGCCGTTTAACGTACATCCTTGTATGTACGGGCATGCGTGTGTTAAGAATCCCTCGAAACAACGTTGTGTTATGTCTCTCAATAATCTTGAGGAGGATAAGGAATTGTCTAAATTGGTGAAAGAATTCCCAGGATTATTTAGTAATCAATTGGGGAGAGCAAAAAATAGTTTTTGTGAACTGGAATTGTTGGATAATATCCCTGTACGGTCTCCACCTTTCCAATTTTCTCCACCTAAGTTGCAAATGCTACAAAGCGAAATTCATAAGCTTATGCAACAAGGTGTCATTAGACCAAGTCGTTTTAGTTATGCGAGCCCTGCTTTTCTTGTTCCGAAACCTAGTGGAGGTCATAGGTTGGTTATCGATTATAGGAAACTTAATAATAAAGTAGTTTTCGATTGTTTCCAATTGCCTACCTTGGAAGCAGCTTTCCAAATATTTCATGGAGCCAAGGTGTTTTCCGTAATTGACTTGCATTCTGCCTTTTTTCAAATACCGTTGACTCCATCCAGTAGAAAGTACACTGCTTTCGTTACTCCTAATGGTCTTTATGAATTTAATATGCTGCCTATGGGTTTGAGTGTAGGTAGTCAAGTATTGAGTCGTGAATTAGACAAATTATTTGGAGACTTGAAATACAAGTATGTCTTCCAATACTGTAATGATCTCATCGTGTATTCTTCTGACATGCAGCAGCATCTTGCTCACTTGAGAGAAGTTTTTGAAAGGTTGAATAATAAAGGATTTACTGTCAATCCTGAAAAGATCACTTTGGGATGTTCTAAGATAAAGTTTTTGGGTCATTTGTTATCAGCCGAAGGTATCCAGGTGAACCCAGAGAGAGTTGAATCCATTAAAAATCTTCCTACACCTAAGAATTTAAAAGGCGTTAGAAGTTTCATAAGAATGGTAGGCTTTTATGCCAGATTTATTCCTAACTTCTCTCAGATTGACATTCCTTTGAATAACTTGAAGAAAAAGAAAACTAAATTCTTATGGAGTCAAGAATGTGAAGCTTCTTTTCAACGTCTCAAATTAGCCCTTTGTGAGGCTCCCACTTTACAAGTTCCCGACTTCAATAAGAAATTTGTTCTTCAGTGCGACGCCAGTGATAGGGCGTTAGGTGCGGTTCTTAATCAAGAAATTGACGGCAATTTAGCACCTGTAGGATATGCTAGCCGCACTTTGAACGAGGCCGAGATTAAGTATAGCATTTATGAGAGAGAAATTTTAGCCATTGTTTTCGGTTGTGAAAAGTTCCGCACCTTTTTGGAACACAACCGTTTTGTGGTTCACTCAGATAATCAAGCAGTTTCTTGGTTATGTAAGAACAGTGGTACTCTTGGTAGAATTGGTAGGTGGGTCGTGCGTCTTTCTGCTTTCAACTTTGAAGTGGTTCATGTTAGAGGATCTGAGAACGCAGTAGCTGATGGTTTATCGCGACTGTTCCTGAAGATGATGTTTCAGAACACCCTCAAGTCAGTCTTCTATCGAACTTCCCTGCGTCATTTAAAGACCTTAAATTGCATCAACAAGAAGATAATGATTGTAAGAGATTATATGCTCAAGTTAAAGCAGGCACTAATAGTCCAGATTTTTCTTTACATAGAGGTCTATTACTGTATAGTCCTCGAAAAGGTCCGAAGAATCGTGTTTTGGTTCCTGTAGTATTGCGGCCTGTCTTACTTAAGTATTATCACGATTCTCCTTTGGGCATGTATTTAGGCATGGCCAAGACTATGGAAAAGCTCAATAGACAATATTATTGGCCTCACATGGGTGATGATGTGCGTAAATACATTTTGAATTGTGTTGATTGTCAGCGAGCTAAGCCCGCCCCTAATACTAAAGTAGGTCTTCATTCGGCGGAGCCCTCCACAGCTCCCATGCAAAGACTCTTTATTGATTTCTTTGGTCCCTTAGTTCGCTCTAAACGAGGTAATGTCGGAGTTCTAGCAGTTGTCGATGGGTTCTCTAAATACGTCGTGCTTCACCCCGTAAGATCCTTGAAGTCTAATGCCGTTATAGAATTCTTCACTAGAAACTTCTTTCCGAACTTCGGTGTTCCTGAATCCATTGTTTCAGATAATGCAAAAGCCTTTACTTCGCATATGTTTAAGAATATGTGTTTTGATTGGGGCATCCGTCATATTACTACTTCCCCCCATTATCCAAAGCCTAACCTTTGTGAGAGATTTTTCCGCTCGTTGAAAACTGGTCTTACCATTTTTCATAATGTTAAGCAAAATGTGTGGGATCAACATTTGCCGTTGTTTGCTTTGGGTTGTAATGATGCGGTCCATGAGTCTACTAAAACTACTCCTGCCGAATTGTTTCTGGGTAGACGTATTATGCATCCCTTGGAATTAAATTGGCGCATTACGGAAGCCGATTTGGGCGATTTGAAACAAGCCAATAAAGTTCAGAAATGGGAGGAAGCATTCAGGAATCTTAAGATCGCAAAAGAGAACGTAGCTAATAGGTATAATCAGGATAGGAAGGACGTCTCTTATAAAGTTGGCGATCGAGTACGTTATCGCCTTTATCCACTCAGTAATCGTGGGGAGCAACGTATGGGAAAGCTTATGTTTAAATGGTCTGAACCTTATATTGTGAAATGCTTTCTAACACCAGTTACCCTTGAGTTAGTAAGCGTCGATGGCCATGTCATGAAACAACACGTTAGTCAAGTTAAACTATGTCCCGTAGTGGATTAAATCCAAGTATGTTTGTTGCGAAGACATTTGTACTATGTCATATGTTAAACTAGAACGTTTGAGGTTCCGTTTTCCTGTCTTTGCCTGTTTTTTGTTTCAGTTTACCCTTCCTTAATATTGGCATAGCAGCGCAGCCTGGAATGCTCGGCAGTCGAGCACTTGGTGGATCCGGCCGACCCCGAGTGCCCAGCTGACCGACATGGTGGTTCTGTAACTACAGATTCCTGGATAGCGGTTGAGCGCGATTGCGATCCGGCAATCCAGTTATGGTATCGTCACCCTGTTCTTCACCTGGAACACCGCAGAGTTGTACTATGGCGACTGAGTCAAGATGGAATTTATTTTCAGCGCCTGTATAGTCGACGTAGAAGCGTGTGTGGTGATTGTGATTTTGGGGACGATGGAAAATTGTGATGAAGTTTACCGCTCGGAATCTGATAGTGTCAATGTGCCCCTCCCAACGTGGGATTTTTCTACCTAGCATTGTTTTGAAGTTTATGGACTGTTTTCTTTTACCCGGAGGGCGCAGGAGGAGATATTGAACCGAAAGTGCATTTTTCGGCTCAGTATGGTAGCTTCGTTCTCCTCCCTACACTGGAATATTTATGAACTATGCCAATATCCTGTTCTCCTTGTAGCTACCCCTTCCCTCTTCACCCTTCCTGCCGCGCAATGTCTACGGCGCATCTCCCCTCTACCTCGGAACCTTCATATACGTGGTGCACTAACAGAACAGTATCATTCGATCATCCTAGCAGCCATCGTTTTGTTGTTTAAAAGGATTCAAGATTGGAATCCGATTCCAGGTCGCGATGCGACTGGAATTCTAAATAGACAAGCTGACCTGAGGCCAAGAAGGGGCCTGTTTGAGTTAGTCCGGCAGTCCAGGGAAGAGGTGGTCCCTGAAATTCGGACGCAAGTATGAGTGTTGCGTGATGTATGGTATGTTGTTCATTTATTTATTTGTACGGCTATTTTGATCGTGTGATCAGTATTATTATTATTATTTTTGTTAATTTATTTTTACTCAGCCAACTTGTTTATATTAAATGTTATCTTTTAAACAACTCCCCTGTTTCATCATTTAAGTATACGTAGTTGTTTACTGTCCTGTACGGAAAATCACTCAAGTAGGAAACTATTCCGGGCTCCTTAACTATTATGCTGTTTAGCGTTCCTGAAACACAATTATTATCTTGTTCACTCACTGTATGTATTTAAAAATCAGTACTCTTCTATGTTAATATATATATATATATCAGAGAAAGAAAGATGAATCAACGGCTGCCTTCTATGGGCCCAAGGCAAGCCACTTCCTGATAGATAACTTCTTTGGAAATGAGATCCACATTAATAGAAACAGCAATTACAAAAAACCGATCCCGGATTAGAGGTAGCAGTTGGTTTTGGTAACTTGCCCGCACAAATGGTAGTCAGACCGTGGTTCGGGTTCTCTTGCCCGCACAAAATGGTAGCAGTTGCGTGGTTTGGGTCTTCAACCCCCACAACTTTAAATTAACTTAACTCTTAATGGTTAAAACCTAACGTTACTCTAGTTATGGCTTAAATGTTACACAACGTGTAGGCCTCGTTGTAGCGAAATGAAATGCGTTCCTAACTTTGCTACTTAACTGTAAAATGAGACATTCGCGGTAAATATTTATTTATTTATTGTGAAAATAATATGATAAATTGCCGATGTTATTCATATGCAACAAGGGGCATTATAGAGTTCATTTAATTTATAATAATAATAATTGTCGTCGTCGTCGTCATCGTCATCGTCATCGTCATCGTCATCATCATTATTATTATTATTATTATTATTATTATTATTATTATTATTATTATTATTATTGCAATGCTGCAGAAATGAAGGAAACAATAATAGACGTAACCTCGAAACCCGCCATTACGGAAAAGTTTTGGCGAACCCCTTGAAATATTTTGCATCCCAGCAAAAGTGATGATATTTTTTTTACCAATGAAACAAGGTTGTCTTTATGACATTTATGGTATTATTGTAACCCACTTATTAAGTTGAGACGCCAGGTAGGCGGAGTTACGTTACCTTGATGATAAGATAGATAAATAAAATGGGTCGATGAATGAGATAAGATGAAGCCCCTATATTGATAGAGGTCTGTGGACGACACGGGTGCCGGCCGACCAATCCTGACGCATCTTCACAGGGGCGGATGAATGAAATGAAGCGAAATGGATGAGATGAGTATGAGAAATGGTGGAATGAAATTTGTGGCAGAGGAAAACGGGTGAAACTCTAAGAAAAACCTGCCAAGTTCCGTTTCGTCCACCATAAAACCAACATGGAGTGACCAAGACTCGATCTCGGGACCCTAGCGGTGAGAGGCGAGCGTCTAACCGCTTGCGCCACGGAGCCGCCGATATTATAGATGATGAAGGATAGTCACAAGCTGCCAACTAGCCAATGAGGTTGGTCAATTCTCTGCTGTGAAATTAATTTTCAAATAGAACAAATGTTCCAACAATTTAAATCAAGTTCACTCTGCACTGTATTCCTTTTCAATACCAGTGTCCCTTTTAATTATCTGCCAGAACCTGAAGCGAACTAAGACATAATTTTATTAGCCTTCATCTTGTACTCTCTTCGAAATACTTGTGGCAGAAAACCCTCGCGTACAAAAATGAACTCTTTTCTTTAACAAGAATGAAGGTAGTAGAATCTAGAAGTATTTTTCATGCTGAATTCAAATATCATTTCAGTTTTTCCAATCAGCCCTGAGTTTTAGCTATCTAACTCTAAATTGTATAGGCCTATAACTCATTATGAAATTGGTAAATAGTGATTTTCGAGCATATATTGCATCTGGAATTTCTCTCTTCTTGGCCCAAGCATACTACACCCAGCATACTACAATTCCAAATGCCTTGGTACCTGTTCTTCATTGTAGAAATTTACTGATGAAAACGATCACCATGCTCATCGCTGACAGCCCCAAGATTAATTAAAAGTGTGCAAGATCAGTGCATTCTCTTGTTGGTTGTATTAGTGGGAATCTTTCCGAACCAGAATGTATTTTCCACGCCTATTTTGTGCCGCTTACGGATCGTCTTTTGTTCTCGTTGCTTCTATTAGCGTAGATCTGATTACCTCCAAGGTTATTAATCACAAAAGTACTTGCCTCGGGCCCATAGAAGGCAAGGATTGATTCATCTTTCTTTCCAAGGCGTATTAACATAAATCAATAATGATTCTCAAACCCACAGAGTGACTGAAAATGATTGTTTTCACTATGATTATCAATCAGGAAAGCTAGACAGAAAAATAAAGGGAGTTGGAAAAGATCTCCTAACTGAGTGAGTTTCCGTATAGGATTATACCAAACAGCTACGTGCACATAAATCACTTTGAACATTAACTATAAAAAAATGATATTTAATGTAAACAAGTAGTCTGAAGTAAAAACAAAATCAAGATAAACATTTGATAATTTAAAAAAATAATATAAATAAGTAAATGATAATACTTTCACAAGAAAAAAAACCACACCATACCTCACACTACACTCATGCTAGCGTCCAAGCCAGGGTGGCTTCTTCCCTGGTATTCAGGACCAACTAAAACTGCGCCGCTCTCGGCTTCAGACGACCTTGTCCATTTTAAAGTTCCGATCCCCTCTCGGAATGGAATGATGAATGAATGATAACGTTCTGCCTGTGCACCACGTATATGAAGGTTCCGTGGTAGAGGGGAGATGCGCCGTAGAGACAGCGCAGCAGGAGAGGTAAAGAGGGAGAGTGGGGGTAGATGCAAGGAGAAAGGAATATTGGCATAGTTCATGAATATCACAGTCTAGGGAGGATAACGACGCTGTAGCAATGAGCCGAAAAACGCACTTTCGATTCAATTTAACTCATGCAGCAAATGGGAGTCAATGATCAATCTTGTTTCAATGAATTTTGTTTTACAACCAATGACAGTTGTGTTTCGTCTAGCTACTTATCGAATTCTCTTTACACCTCCTGCTTTTGTGATACATAATGCTTCTCTTTTTTAATATTCTGAAAAGGCCAGAGCATTATTTTGCATTGACTGACTCCCCGACAAATACACTGAATATAGCAAGTACTGAACATCTTCTTTAGAACTACACATTTGATAATTGTGTGTTCAATAATAGTGTTTTTAAATAATGATTTTACTAAGTTGTTTACTAAAACATAAATTAAAAACCTATAATGTTGGTTATAATATACAGTTTGATTTGTTTCGTTTTTTCTCCACTAGGGTGCATTCTTACAATATTGCGATCCTATTGGCAATAAATAATATGATCAAGTTGCAGTGAATAAACAAATGAAACATAACCACACATTTTAAATTTTTTCAAACATCACCGTTTACAGTAAAGTTTTTAATAGTTTAATATACCGGTAACTGTATTTAAACAATGATTTTTTAATAAACAGCTTAATTTTATTCGTTAAATAATCCTACAAATGTCACTCTTGATTTTCAAATCCTCCAGATAAATTGGAAATCACTCGTGGCATTACTTATAATAAAAACATGGCGAGGGTTAAGTTTCAAAAGAATACAAGATTCAGTTTATCGAATCTGATGACATGCCGTCTGACAACAATATTGCAATGGACGAGAAGAGGATCTTCTGAGTTCAAAGCGCCAGCAACGTACTGTCAAAACGACGTCTCGGTATAACCGTGGTGCTCCAACTGGGATCCCAAGTTCGAATTCTGGAGGTTCCAGAGAAGTAATAGTGGTAGATCATGCCGGGATTCTTCGGTTTTTTTCGGGATTCTCCCGTTTCCTGGATTTCATTCCACCAACACCCTCCATTCTCCCTTCCTTCCATTTCATGTAATTTAATTTCTCATCATTCATTTCTGATAACCATTCACCTGATTTCATGTTGTGAAAAGGCCAAGGGGAGAGCTGTAGTCCCTCCTCGGTATAGGTCATGACAGAGGAACCAGGTGAGCCGGATCTGTAAGACGACCTACAACTCGCATAACGCCGTAGAGTAGACATCATTCTATTCATCCATACGATACTGAGATGGCGCAATATATCTTTCAGTTCGCGATGCGCAGGGTTGTCTGCCCACCAATCCGAATAAAGAACTACTCTAAAAACACTGAATTGATTCACGTAATCTAGCATACCAAGTTTTACCAAGTTCGAGTATTTGAGAAGAAAGTTCTTAGGAAAACTTATGGACCAAAGAAAGATGAACAGACAGGTGAATTGAGAATATTAAATAACAATGAACTACATAATATTTTATAAGATTCATGATGTGTTCCGTTGAGGTATTATTCAAAATTAATATAAAATTATGGAATATTCACCTGAAAAGTCCGTCTCCTCAACTTAATTAATTATTTAACTGTAGCGCTTTCGGGACTTGTCCCATCATCGGCAGGATTCAAAACTGGTGTTTCACTGAAGATCTGGTAGAAGGGGTTGCATGTATTGTTCGTTTTCGTTTATCAGGCTGTCGTTAATGACAAGTCCCGAAAGCGCTACAGTTAAATAATTAATTAAGTTGAGGAGACGGACCTTTCAGGTGAATATTCCATAATTTTATATTAATTTTACATAATCTTTATAGGAAGCCAGATATAATAGGAACAGTTAAGTATCTTAGACTGCGAAGCGACGTGCAGACTAGGGACACGAATGTGGAATGAGAGAAGTGCAGGAAGCTTCTTGTAGGAAAATCTGAGAGAATCAGTCGATAGACCAAGAATGTGGTGGGAAAATAGCACTAACCATTATTTGAGGAAAGTAGATTATACAGGGATGATTGAAAAACATTCGATCAGATAGGAATATATGGAGAGCTTATGTAAGTGCGGCCACGAACCTATGGGTTCCATAGTGCCACTGAGTTGGTTAGTATAACAAATTCAATAAATATTTATGATCCTTTCAAAACATATTTAAGCTACCTTTTTAACTTAATACAGTACTGGATTTAAAAAAAAGTCAATTCAGCAGGATACTTCTTGCGGCTTTTTGCATTTATTTCCAGAACTTTTCCTCCCTTTTTCGATCATAATTTTCATCTTAATATCCGTTTAATAACAGCAACTAACTCACTGGCAGTATCGAACCCGGAGGTTCAAGGCCATGCGGACATAAGCTCTCCATACATCCCTATCCTAAACTAATATTTTCCAATCATCTATATTATTCACCTCCCTCTATTCATGGTTAATGTTAATCTTCCACCTCATTCTTCTCCTACCTATTTGGAGCTTTCGTTTTGTTTTTTCATACAAGGAGTTCCCAAGCCCCTCTTTCATTCCCCATTCGTACCACATGTCCTGACCATTGCAGACTATATTACTTTAATTATGTTTTCTAATATTATTGTGTGGAACAGCTACTAAAGTAAAACAAAAGAAGAAAAACTAATGCGTGATACATTTAAAAAGTACAGCTGTCAAATATGAAACAGAAGGAAATCATTTTGAGACAAGAGGAAAAGTGATCTAGATAAAGACGTGTCTGTATTTGCTAAAGATATTTGTAACTTTATTTCAATTGGATATAGCCTATCTCACTCAATTAGTAACACCTAGATAGTAACATGAGCATTCAAAAAACGTATATTACGTAAGTTATATTAATCGATATAGATTATGTGGGGGGGATGCGAATATGACCAATATTTGCTGTAAACTGTTAATATATAAAAGCAGGAAAAAGTTGTATCTAATCAGTACAAGACCAGTGAACACCATAAGCATGGTTTACAAGGCAATACTTCTTGTTCTCTTCTTCAGCGCAGGTAAGTTGATAATTAATTAAAATCTGGTATATATATTAGGAATTTTCACACTACAGTGATTCTCCTCAACGCAAAGTGATTTGACACCAGGGGTTTCTGTCTAAAGTTTCTTCTTCCCTCAAATTTCTAGCTTCCTTACTTCTCCCCAATCCATCTATCTAATGTTCTCTAGATCTGCCTCTTCACTTCTTCCATTAGCTCCCAAATCAAATCTATTTTTTTAATGTTCTCTAGGTCTGCCTCTTCACGTCTTCCATTAGCTCCCAAATCAAATATATATATTTTTGTATTCTATCTTCTTCCATTCTTAGAGGTGTTCACATCATTTCAAACGTTTTTCTTCTATTGGGCTGTTTCTGACTTTATCCCGTCTTGAAATTCTTTTCGATCGCCTCCAAAAGAAACAATTTCTACTGCATATGAAGACTGTGTAAACTAAATTAATTCTTTAGGAAGTTAAATTTATTGTACCTATTTTGCTGGTTTACTGAATTTATATTTATTTTGTTAAATTAGAGAAACTTAATTTCTGATGCCAGCTTATTTAACAGTGTCGGACTGCAGTGAAAACAAATTATACATAATCCTAAGTTGTTAGTATTTGAATTGCTTTATAATTTGACACCTTTATTAATACCTACCGATTCAATTTTTTCCCATTACTTTATTAAAATAATAAATTAATAAAAAATTATGTGGGGAACAATAAGAACTAAGAAATAAAACGTTAACAATTACTCAATTAAGATTCCATAAAACTGGCAGTACCTATGTTAACATATGCTTGTGAAAATTGTACATTTAATAGAGGTAGCTGAAATGAAATTCTTACGTTCAATAGGCAATACATTGTTAATACTAACAAAATTCATTATTAAATTCCGTTGAGGTAAATAGTCATAAAGTAATATGTTAAAATATATACTTTTTGACAGATTCCGTTGTCCTCAACTGTGCTAATTTTTTTAAATTTAGTACGCAATTGTAGGCCTTTCGGAAGTCAACTTCTACCATCAGCAGAATAAACATGTGCTAATAACTATTGTTGTGCGACGCTTTGGACGTTGACGGTCTTATAGCGTCGAACAGTAGCAACAGTTAGGTTGCATATATTTCTTCTGCTGATGATGGAAGTCGAATTTCGAAAGGCCTACAGTTAGTGATTTAAAAAAAATAACACAGTTTAGGACGATGGCACCTGCCAAAAAAGGTATATTTTCCAACATAATACTTTATAATACACTGTCAGATAAGCACTGTAATGAAGAAACAAGAACCGAGTTAAACATCTAGAGTGTTATGGATAGAATTCAAAATCTAATTGGCTCCAACATATAGAATGAATGACATCCGATTGTGGCAGTATTTTAAAGACTGGTAGTAATGTCACTGTTGTTCGCTGTTTTTTATTATTGTGAATTGTTTGTTTGCCCTGCCTCGGTAGCTAGTCGGTTCCTGTTGTTTCAGGGTGAGCGCTGAGATTCCTATCTGTAAAGGGTTCGGAAGGAGAGTTGCGTGGGAACAGACAATCACGAATAATTAAAATAACTTGATTTTATTTAATTAATGAAGTAAGCTCTTAAAATACACCCGATACATTGTGCACCGTTGAATTGGTGTTGCCTTTCGATGCCTAACTGAATGAGAACTCTCACTTTAAGCTTAAAAATAATAAATTTTACGGGAATTTCTAAGTCCCACGACTTAGACCTTTTCTCGAGTACCGAAACTATGAAATCTCTGATATAAGTCTTCTCTCTACAAACTGTTGAGTATAAGTCAGTTAATTGTGTCCTCACGAGTTTCGTATCGAAGTCAGGACCCTTTATCCCCATATGTGGTCGTATACCCTAACTCTGATTTTGTGGTTAGGATATTCAATCACATGTATTCTAAGGGCGTAAATATTTTATTTAAGCTCCCACCTACATTTGTAATTTTATTCTCACGGCTAGGGAGCGTGTTTACCAGTTTGGGCTTTCCGCGATTGTAAATTTTGGAGTTTGACGTTTTCTCCCAAACGTGATTTTTCAAGCTAGACCCAGCTTAAGGATTTTAGGTCTAATTTGAGGGGTTATATATTTATGACTTATTTTTTTTTAGGCTTTCAACCGCTCCTTTGTGATAACTTTTTCCAATAATATTTATTTAATTTATATTTTAAACTATATTCAGTTCATTCCTTGTTTATTCATTAATCATATTCCTTAATCACTATACTAGATTAGGGCCGTATCTTATTCGCTACACAATAGAATGCCGCAAATTTTGCTTTACTACCAACCCAAACGAAGAAGAAATATTAGGCGCCCCATAACTAGATGGAGGAATACAGTCTGTTGATGTGGAATCTGGTCAATGTTCTAATTGGATCGGTCATTTCAAAAACAGCATTAGTCACATTATTTTTTTCTGAAATCAATAAAAATTATGTCATTCATATTCACAAATACATTAGTTTTGAAGACATGTTTTGGGCTGAATATAGTGTTCGAACTTTAAAAGATTGGAATATCGATCAGCCTTCGTAATTAATAAATATTAGTAGTGAAAAAAACCTGAGAAACTGTTCCTGACTTATGTTGTTTTAGAACGAAACAGGGTAAGATGGTATATAATTTGAAAAAGCCATTTTAACCGTACTATCGCCATCTAGTTTTACATCATATTAATACATGCAAGAATCACTTAAGTCACAGACTTATGTTGTTTTAGCACAAAAATTACGGAGTCTTGTTTGAAGAGGAAGGAATGTACAGTACGTATTTACGATATATATACATATACATACATACATACATACATACATACATCATACATCATACATACATCATACATACATCATACATCATACATCATACATCATACATACATCATACATCATACATCATACATCATACATACATCATACATCATACATCATACATACATCATACATACATACATCATACATACATCATACATCATACATCATACATCATACATCATACATCATACATACATCATACATACATACATCATACATCATACATACATCATACATCATACATACATCATACATACATACATCATACATACATACATCATACATACATCATACATACATACATCATACATCATACATACATCATACATCATACATACATACATCATACATACATCATACATACATACATCATGCATGCATACATCATACATACATCATGCATCATGCATGCATACATCATACATACATCATGCATCATGCATGCATACATCATACATACATCATGCATCATGCATGCATACATCATACATACATCATGCATCATGCATGCATGCATCAACACATGCATCAACGCATGCATGCATCAACACATGCATCAACGCATGCATGCATCAACACATGCATCAACGCATGCATGCATCAACACATGCATCAACGCATGCATGCATCAACACATGCATCAACGCATGCATGCATCAACACATGCATCAACGCATGCATGCATCAACACATGCATCAACGCATGCATGCATCAACACATGCATCAACGCATGCATGCATCAACACATGCATCAACGCATGCATGCATCAACACATGCATCAACGCATGCATGCATCAACACATGCATCAACGCATGCATGCATCAACACATGCATCAACGCATGCATGCATCAACACATGCATCAACGCATGCATGCATCAACACATGCATCAACGCATGCATGCATCAACACATGCATCAACGCATGCATGCATCACCACATGCAATCAACGCATGCATGCATCAACACATGCATCAACGCATGCATGCATCAACACATGCATCAACTGCATGCATGCATCAACACATGCATCACAACGCATGCATGCATCAACACATGCATCAACGCATGCATGCATCAACACATGCATCAACGCATGCATGCATCAACACATGCATCAAACGCATGCATGCATCAACACATGCATCAACGCATGCATGCATCAACACATGCATCAACGCATGCATGCATCAACACATGCATCAACGCATGCATGCATCAACACATGCATCAACGCATGCATGCATCAACACATGCATCAACGCATGCATGCATCATACACATGCATCAACGCATGCATGCATCATACACATGCATCAACGCATGCATGCATCATACACATGCATCAACGCATGCATGCATCATACACATGCATCAACGCATGCATGCATCATACACATGCATCAACGCATGCATGCATCATACACATGCATCAAACGCATGCATGCATCATACACATGCATCAACGCATGCATGCATCATACACATGCATCAACGCATGCATGCATCATACACATGCATCAACGCATGCATGCATCATACACATGCATCAACGCATGCATGCATCATACGCATGCATCATGCATCAACGCATGCATGCATCATACGCATGCATCATGCATCAACGCATGCATGCATCATACGCATGCATCATGCATCAACGCATGCATGCATCATACGCATGCATCATGCATCAACGCATGCATGCATCATACGCATGCATCCATGCATCAACGCATGCATCATGCATCATACGCATGCATCCATGCATCAACGCATGCATCATGCATCAACGCATGCATGCATGCATCAACGCATGCATCCATGCATCAACGCATGCATGCATGCATCAACGCATCAACGCATGCAGCATGCATCAACGCTAGCATGCATGCATCAACGCATGCATCCATGCATCAACGCGCAATGCATCCATGCATCAACGCATGCATGCATGCATCAACGCATCAACGCATGCATGCATGCATCAACGCATGCATGCATGCATCAACGCATGCATGCATCAACGCATGCATGCATGCATCAACGCATGCATGCATCAACGCATGCATCAACGCATGCATGCATGCATCAACGCATGCATCAACGCATGCATGCATGCATGCATCAACGCATGCATGCAATGCATGCATCAACGCATGCATGCAATGCATGCATCAACGCATGCATGCAATGCATGCATCAACGCATGCATGCAATGCATGCATCAACGCATGCATGCAATGCATGCATCAACGCATGCATGCAATGCATGCATCAACGCATGCATGCAATGCATGCATCAACGCATGCATGCAATGCATGCATCAACGCATGCATGCAATGCATGCATCAAAGCATGCATGCAATGCATGCATCAAAGCATGCATGCAATGCATGCATCAACGCATGCATGCAATGCATGCATCAACGCATGCATGCAATGCATGCATCAACGCATGCATGCAATGCATGCATCAACGCATGCATGCAATGCATGCATCAACGCATGCATGCAATGCATGCATCAACGCATGCATGCAATGCATGCATCAAAGCATGCATGCAATGCATGCATCAACGCATGCATGCAATGCATGCATCAACGCATGCATGCAATGCATGCATCAACGCATGCATGCAATGCATGCATCAACGCATGCATGCAATGCATGCATCAACGCATGCATGCAATGCATGCATCAACGCATGCATGCAATGCATGCATCAACGCATGCATGCAATGCATGCATCAACGCATGCATGCAATGCATGCATCAACGCATGCATGCAATGCATGCATCAACGCATGCATGCAATGCATGCATCAACGCATGCATGCAATGCATGCATCAACGCATGCATGCAATGCATGCATCAACGCATGCATCAACGCATGCATGCAATGCATGCATCAACGCATGCATGCAATGCATGCATCAACGCATGCATGCAATGCATGCATCAACGCATGCATGCAATGCATGCATCAACGCATGCATGCAATGCATGCATCAACGCATGCATGCAATGCATGCATCAACGCATGCATGCAATGCATGCATCAACGCATGCATGCAATGCATGCATCAACGCATGCATGCAATGCATGCATCAACGCATGCATGCAATGCATGCATCAACGCATGCATGCATGCAATGCATGCATCAACGCATGCATGCATGCAATGCATGCATCAACGCATGCATGCATGCAATGCATGCATCAACGCATGCATGCATGCAATGCATGCATCAACGCATGCATGCATGCAATGCATGCATCAACGCATGCATGCATGCAATGCATGCATCAACGCATGCATGCATGCAATGCATGCATCAACGCATGCATGCATGCAATGCATGCATCAACGCATGCATGCAGCAATGCATGCATCAACGCAGCATGCATGCAATGCATGCATCAACGCATGCATGCATGCAATGCATGCATCAACGCATGCATGCATGCAATGCATGCATCAACGCATGCATGCATGCAATGCATGCATCAACGCATGCATGCATGCAATGCATGCATCAACGCATGCATGCATGCAATGCATGCATCAACGCATGCATGCATGCAATGCATGCATCAACGCATGCATGCATGCAATGCATGCATCAACGCATGCATGCATGCAATGCATGCATCAACGCATGCATACATGCAATGCATGCATCAACGCATGCATACATGCAATGCATGCATCAACGCATACATACATGCAATGCATGCATCAACGCATACATACATGCAATGCATGCATCAACGCATACATACATGCAATGCATGCATCAACGCATACATACATGCAATGCATGCATCAACGCATACATACATGCAATGCATGCATCAACGCATACATACATGCAATGCATACATCAACGCATACATACATGCAATGCATACATCAACGCATACATACATGCAATGCATGCATCAACGCATGCATGCATGCAATGCATGCATCAACGCATGCATACATGCAATGCATGCATCAACGCATACATACATGCAATGCATGCATCAACGCACACATACATGCAATACATACATACATACATCAACGCACACATACATGCAATACATACATACATACATCAACGCACACATACATGCAATACATACATCAACGCACACATACATGCAATACATACATACATACATCAACGCACACATACATGCAATACATACATACATACATCAAGGCACACATACATAGCAATACATACATACATACATCAACGCACACATACATGCATACATACATACATACATCAACGCACACATACATGCAATACATACATACATACATCAACGCACACATACATGCAATACATACATACATACATCAACGCACACATACATGCAATACATACATACATACATCAACGCACACATACATGCAATACATACATACATACATCAACGCACACATACATGCAATACATACATACATACATCAACGCACACATACATACAATACATACATCAATACATACATCAACGCACACATACATGCAATACATACATACATACACACACATCATACAATACATACATACATACATCAACACACACATACATGCAATACATACATACATACATCAACACACACATACATGCAATACATCACATACATACATACAACACACACATACATGCAATACATACATACATACATCAAACACACATACATGCATACATACATACATACATCAACACACACATACATGCAATACATACATACATACATCAACACCACATACATGCAATACATACATACATACATCACAACACACACATCATGCAATCACATACATACATACAACACACACACATAACTGCAAGACATACATACATACATCAACACACACATACATGCAATACATACATACATACATCAACACACACATACATGCAATACATACATACATACATCAACACACACATACATGCAATACATACATACATACATCAACACACACATACATGCAATACATACATACATACATCAACACACACATACATGCAATACATACATACATACATCAACACACACATACATACAATACACACATACATACATCAACACACACATACATACAATACACACATACATACATCAACACACACATACATACAATACACACATACATACATCAACACACACATACATACAATACACACATACATACATCAACACACACATACATACAATACACACATACATACATCAACACACACACATACATCAATACATACATACATACATCAACACACACTACATGCAATATACACACATACAATACATCAACACCCACATACATACAAATACACACAACATACATCAACACACCCATACATACAATCACACACATCATACAATCACCCACACA
>JASPKZ010007791.1:850000-892133 GCA_030220185.1 Diploptera punctata | reverse complement strand
GAACAATATTAAAATTTAATTGGTTATATACGGATACACCACCGAAAGCTGAGTTAAGGGAAGAGCGGAGAATGCTGAGCTTGCAATGAAAGACCTGCTCTTGGGAGAACACTATGTATGTATGTATGTGGACTTTTCTTCCCTACGGAAATAAGTTGAGCAATTACTTGCCGTTTTCTATGGATACCAAGGCCTCTCTGGTAAATTAAACTTACTTCCCTAAAAACAGAATGATAACACTGAGCAACAAAAAATAAACCTTGTTTTGTCTCAGAAAGAAAAATATGTGATTCTGATAGTATTTTTTCTCCTGAATTCAATTATGATATCGGTTTTTCTCCATCACGCAAGATTTCCGAGAGACATGCATTTATAATAATTTCAAACACTTTAATATTTTCTACATTCGTAACTACACAATATTCGAACATTCGGACTCACCTAGAAAGTAAGAAATTACGATTTTCTGCTATATTTCGCCTGTGGAGCATCCCTCTTGATGGTCCAACAATAATCGGCCAGCATATTAGGATTCTATTTTCCTTGATATCTCTTTTCCACAGCTGAAATCTCCTGATGAAAGTGTTCCCCGTGCTCATCGCTCAATGGACAAATGGACCAAAAAAGTTTATTAAAAAAGTAATTATTTAAATCCATTAATTGAAATTGAAATAAAAAAACTGTGGGTGATGGAGAAATTCCGAATACATATTTGAAAACGCGATAAAAACTGTAAAAAAAGTAAAGTGATCCCACAACAGGCCCGAGAGCCCTTAGGGTAGTATGAAGTTAAGGCTCCCACTTTTCCTAGACAATCGGCACTTTTACGTCAGCCGGGTTGTCAGCCCTGCGTGACGGCCGCCTTTACCCCCAGAACAAGCGTCTGGTACTCATTTCAGTTAGAGGCTGAGTCGACCCCAGGGCCATAGTGCCGCCAGAGAGTTTGGGTCAGTTTAAAAATCCTGACCCCAACGGGACTTAAACCCTAGACCCTCCGGCTTGTAGCTCAGTGCCTTAACCACTACGCTACGGCGTGCCCCCGATAAAAACTGTATTAAGTACAACTATTTGTACTCATGAGACAAAAATCACGTTCAAGTGTAATAATTAGACCATTGTTAGTATAGGAGTGAACAATATATATTATTATTATTATCATCATTGTTGTTATTATTATTATTAGTATTATTATTATTGTTATTATTATTATTATCATCATAATTGTTGTTATTATTATTAGTATTATTATTATTGTTATTATTATTATGATTATTGTTATTATTATTATTATTATTATTATTATTATTATTATTATTATTATTATTATTATTATTATTATTATTATTATTGGGGGCACGCCGTAGCGTAGTGGTTAAGGCACTGAGCTACAAAGGTCGAGGGTTCAAGTCCCGTTGCGGCCAGGATTTTTAAACTCATCCAAACCCTCTGGCGGCACTATGGCCCTGGGTTCGACTCAGCCTCTAACATAAATGAGTACCATACGCTTGTTCTGGGGGTAAAGGCGGCCGTCACGCAGGGCTGACAACCCGGCTGACATAAAGTGCCGATTGTCTAGAAAAAGTGGGAGCCCTAACCTCCTACTACCCCAAGGGCCTCCGGGTCTGTTGTGGGATCACTTTACTTTACTATTATTGTTATTATTATTATTATTATTATTATTATTATTGTTATTATTATTATTGTTATTATTATTATTATTATTATTATTATTATTATTATTATTATTATTATTATTATTATTATTATTATTATTATTATTATTATTATTATTATTGTTATTGTTATTGTTATTATTATTATTATTGTTATTATTATTATTATTATTATTATTGTTATTATTATTATTATTGTTATTAATTATTATTATTATTATTGTATATTATTATTATATTATTATTACTTGTTATTATTCTTATTTTGTTATTTTTCTTCATTCTTTATTCTTATTCTTCTTGTTCTTCTTCTTCTTCTTCTTCTTCTATTATTCTTCTTCTTCTTCTTCTTCTTCTTCCTCTTCTTCTTCTTCCTTACTGCTGTCCCCTCTGCTTTCCTTCCCCCACGCAATATTTTAAAATGTAAATGACGTGTACAGTTGTATGGAATTAACTGGCAAACACGATTTTCACACTTTGTGCTGCAAATTTTGCGTGAAAATTCCTCCGTGACCTCACTCAACACTTTAACAAGCTAATGTGCTTCGTAAAATATCATTTGAAGTCATTATAAATTGTCCTGGGGGACTTTTATGTTGCTTCAAAGCAACACACTGCACTTATAGATAAGCGCCGTGTAATGTTGATGTTATTGCGTATTTCCATTACGGCTGTATTCATGAAACGATTTTATAAAAAGTTGTGTATATATTTTAATTTGTACCACTTTATAGACAGCGAAACTGACTCCAAAAGTATAAAGGAATGGTTTAACGAGATTCACACTGTCCCTAGCTACTATATATATATATATATATATATATATATATATGAATATGTAAGGTTTCTTGGGTTTTCCGCGTCTTGGATTCAAGTTCGGCCTCTGGCCACTGATTGTGACGTTTCGGCATGATCCCACATGTCATTATCATAAGTAATGCCACGAGTGATTTCCAAATTATGGATAAATTCACGACTCACGAAGTGAGGAGTGAATTTATCTAGAGAATTTGGAAATCAAGAGTGGTATTTGTTAGGACTATTTAACGAATAAAATTAGGCTGTTTACTCACAAATCATTATTTAACTATAGTTATTTTAAAATATTTATATATTTAATGTAAACGGCGATGTTTGAAAACAAATGAGAAACGATAGGTACGCTTCTACTGCTTCTTTTGTTTATCACTGCAACCAGATCATACTATTTATTGCCAAAGGAACACAATATTGTAAGGAGGAGCTTTCTTTAATATGGTAATTATAACACTGATAAATATTTGGTGAAACACGCTCTGATTGGTTGTAAAACAGAAATCATTGAAACGTGATTGGTCATTGACTCCCATTTGGGGCATGAGTTAAATAGTCAAGGAATGATAAGTTCGAGTCACAGGTTTAGGTCTTATATAATAATCTATATGCTTAATTATATAAGACCTAAACCTGT
Source organism: Diploptera punctata (assembly GCA_030220185.1). Classification (NCBI taxonomy): domain Eukaryota; kingdom Metazoa; phylum Arthropoda; class Insecta; order Blattodea; family Blaberidae; genus Diploptera; species Diploptera punctata. The sequence continues at coordinate 889,010 of JASPKZ010007791.1, read as the reverse complement.
GACTCGAACTTATAATTTCTTGATAATGACATGTGGGATCATACCGAAACGTCAGAATCAGTGGCCAGAGGCCGAACTTGAATCCAAGACGCGGAAAACCCAAGAAACCTTTCATATTCATACTTATATCCGCGAAAATCTGCAATATAACATATATATATATATATATATATATATATATATATATATATATAAATAATAAAGGAAAATTTGCAATTGCTTGCCTCAATGGAATATTGTGGGATAAAAATATAAGTAATAAAAATAAAATGAATATATATTATACAATTCTTAAAAGCATCATTACTTATGGAGCAGAACTTTGGCCATTAACAACAAAAACAAATAAGTACCTTTTGGCAACGGAAATGGATTTTATACGAAGGGCCGCAAGAATTTCAAGAAGAGAAAAAATTAGGAACTCAGTTATAAGGGAGAAAATGAAGATTGAAGACACTATTTTAGATTATATTAAAACTCAGCAATTAAGATGGTACGGACATGTCCAGCGAATGGAAGAGGATCGACTACCAAAATCTGTTTTGGAATGGAAACCTGAGGGAAGACGAAGCAGAGGAAGACCTAAAACCTCCTGGAGTCACGGAATATGGTTATATATGAAGGAGAAACATCTACAACCAGGAGATTGGATGGACCGACAAAATTGGCTATTAGGAATCGGACGATGTCAAAGACATTAATCAACCGATGATCTATCTATCTTTCTATCTATATATATATATATATATATAGGCCCTATGAAAAGAAATATGTGTGCTTGAGTCGGGATTTGAACCCGAGTCTCTAAACTCTGTACGATTAGCACTCTAACTATCTGAACTACTCAAGTATCCCAATACAAACATACATTTTTCTTTAATAATGTGGTATTCTCAATTCACACAAGAGGTAGCGGGAAGTCGTTCCTCTTGTGTGAATTGAGAATTCTACATACATAAGAAAAATGTATGTTTGTGTTGGAATACTTGAGTATATATATATATATATATCCATCCATAGTAATTCTGCCCGAAGGCAGGTTCTTCACTACAATCATAGCATTTTCATGCTATGCTTGCAGGTTTACTAGGGAATTGTAGGTGTGGTAGCTTCCCGTTGCTTTCCACACCGGTGAAGGATGATGATGACGATAATGATAAATATGATGATGATGGCCATATGATTTCGGGAACCGTTTGGGCCTTAAAGTTTTCCTGACATTTGTCTTACAGGTGAGGAAAAACCCCGATAAAAACCTTACCCAGAAAAACTGCCCCGACCGGGGATCGAATCCAGGCCCGCTGCGTGACAAGGCAGCACGCTACCTCGAGACCACAGAGGTGGAAATATATATATATATATATATACAGGGTGAATCTAAATTCCCATTACAGATTTTGAGGACTTATAGAGGGGACCAAGACAATTCAATTTAACATAGCAATCCATGTCAGAAAATGTACCGTTTTTCCGTTACATTGCATAGAAAATACCACTACAACACATGTTGCTCTCTCTCCAAGTCCTGCTCCCTGTCGTCTGGAACCACTTACAAGAAGAGCTCGATGTAATGACTACAAATACCAAAGTACAGGCAGGGCATGTATCACTAATAGGGAATGAAAGGGGACATGAAACCTGCTTATAGGAAAACCAGAGGGAAAACGCCCAGTTGATTATCCTAGAATGAGGGTACAAATTGTCTTTTCACGTTTAAGTAGACAATGATGATGAATGAAGTGCTTTCCATGAGAAATTTAATGACACCTTAAACTCTTCTTCTTCTTCATAATCATAATTTATAGGATTTTCATCCTGTTTATTTCCAAAATCACTCCTCGGAGGAAGACGTATTGGATGTGCATTCACTGTCTACCCATCTCTTGACTGGTCTTCCTCTTGTTCTTCTCCCGTCCTTTGGTCTATCCTCTTTAGCTCATCTTTACCTGAAACTCCATTTCGACAAAAAAAAGTGATTTACTTGTCCGATCCGATTGAGGGTCTTTCCACTTTTTCAGCGGTTGCCCTTTTACCAGCCGGCTGCTGGCCCTTCACATCCACATGTGTCAATCACAGAGGTAGATGATCAACAGCCAGTGTAGGGGTGACATGTGGTTAGCATGTCGAGTCCCCCAGCCGTTATAGCTGGTTCCTCAACCTGGAGCCGCTACTTATTGTAGCTACCCAATTGCCTCACGATGCTGGGTGGGCACCGGTCCCATACTGGCCGAAATACCATGAGAAAATTTCTTCCCCCATGGAGACTCGAACCAGCGCAAGTCCCGTAGCTCTGCGCCAAGGCTTCCTACCTTAACCACTCGGCTACGGCACGTTTCTAATATCACTGAGCAACAAAAAAAACTTTTTTTTTTCTCAGAAACAAAAATATGTGATTCTGATAGTATTTTTTCTCCTGAATTCAAATATGATATCGGTTTTCTCCATCACACAAGGTTTCCGAGAGACAGACATTTATTATTTCAAACACCTTAACGTTTTCTACATTCATAACTACACAATATTCGAACATTAAGACTCACCTAGAAAGTAAGAAATGACAACTTTCTGCTTCATTTCGCCTGTGGAGCATCCCTTTTGATGGTCCGACAATAATTGATTTGCCTTGATATCTCTTTTCCATAGCTGAAATCTCCTGATGAAAGTGTTCCCCGTGCTCATTGCTCACTGCGCCAAGATTTTCCGGGAAGAAATCTAGGTTTATTAAAAAAATAATTATTTAAATCCATTAATTGAAAGTGAAATAAAAAACTGTGGGTGATGGAGAAATTCCGAATACATATTTGAAAACACGATAAAAAACTGTATTAGGTACAACATTGGGTACTCATGAGACAAAATCATGTTGACCAGTGTATTTAGTAAGGCTCCTGAGGTGTTTAGTATTTGTGTTTGTGTTGATCCTGATATTTAGTGAGGCTCCTGAGGTGTTTAGTATTTGTGTTTGTGTTGATCCTGATATTTAGTAAGGCTCCTGAGGTGTTTAATATTTGTGTTTGTGTTGATCCTGATATATAGTGAGGCTCCTGAGGTGTTTAGTATTTGTGTTTGTGTTGATCCTGATATTTAGTAAGGCTCCTGAGGTGTTTAATATTTGTGTTTGTGTTGATCCTGATATTTAGTGAGGCTCCTGAGGTGTTTAATATTTGTGTTTGTGTTGATCCTGATATTTAGTGAGGCTCCTGAGGTGTTTAGTATTTGTGTTTGTGTTGATCCTGATATTTAGTGAGGCTCCTGAGGTGTTTAATATTTGTGTTTGTGTTGATCCTGATATTTAGTGAGGCTCCTGAGGTGTTTAATATTTGTGTTTGGTGTTGATCCTGATATTTAGTGAGGCTCCTGAGGTGTTTAATATTTGTGTTTGTGTTGATCCTGATATTTAGTGAGGCTCCTGAGGTGTTTAATATTTGTGTTTGTGTTGATCCTGATATTTAGTGAGGCTCCTGAGGTGTTTAATATTTGTGTTTGTGTTGATCCTGATATTTAGTGAGGCTCCTGAGGTGTTTAATATTTGTGTTTGTGTTGATCCTGATATTTAGTGAGGCTCCTGAGGTGTTTAATATTTGTGTTTGTGTTGATCCTGATATTTAGTGAGGCTCCTGAGGTGTTTAATATTTGTGTTTGTGTTGATCCTGATATTTAGTGAGGCTCCTGAGGTGTTTAATATTTGTGTTTGTGTTGATCCTGATATTTAATTAGGCTCCTGAGATGTTTAATATTTGTGTTTGTGTTGATCCTGATATTTAGTGAGGCTCCTGAGGTGTTTAATATTTGTGTTTATGTTGATCCTGATATTTAGTGAGGCTCCTGAGGTGTTTAATATTTGTGTTTGTGTTGATCCTGATATTTAGTGAGGCTCCTGAGATGTTTAATATTTGTGTTTGTGTTGATCCTGATATTTAGTGAGGCTCCTGAGTGTTTAATATTTGTGTTTGTGTTGATCCTGATATTTAGTGAGGCTCCTGAGGTGTTTAATATTTGTGTTTGTGTTGATCCTGATATTTAGTGAGGCTCCTGAGATGTTTAATATTTGTGTTTGTGTTGATCCTGATATTTAGTGAGGCTCCTGAGGTGTTTAATATTTGTGTTTGTGTTGATCCTGATATTTAATTAGGCTCCTGAGATGTTTAATATTTGTGTTTGTGTTGATCCTGATATTTAGTGAGGCTCCTGAGGTGTTTAATATTTGTTTTTGTGTTGATCCTGATATTTAGTGAGGCTCCTGAGATGTTTAATATTTGTGTTTGTGTTGATCCTGATATTTAGTGAGGCTCCTGAGGTGTTTAATATTTGTGTTTGTGTTGATCCTGATATTTAATTAGGCTCCTGAGATGTTTAATATTTGTGTTTGTGTTGATCCTGATATTTAGTGAGGCTCCTGAGGTGTTTAATATTTGTGTTTGTGTTGATCCTGATATTTAGTGAGGCTCCTGAGGTGTTTAATATTTGTGTTTGTGTTGATCCTGATATTTAGTGAGGCTCCTGAGATGTTTAATATTTGTGTTTGTGTTGATCCTGATATTTAGTGAGGCTCCTGAGGTATTTAATATTTGTGTTTGTGTTGATCCTGATATTTAGTGAGGCTCCTGAGGTGTTTAATGTTTGTGTTTGTGTTGATCCTGATATTTAGTGAGGCTCCTGAGATGTTTAATATTTGTGTTTGTGTTGATCCTGATATTTAGTGAGGATCCTGAGGTGTTTAATATTTGTGTTTGTGTTGATCCTGATATTTAGTGAGGCTCCTGAGGTGTTTAATATTTGTGTTTGTGTTGATCCTGATATTTAGTGAGGCTCCTGAGATGTTTAATATTTGTGTTTGTGTTGATCCTGATATTTAGTGAGGCTCCTGAGGTGTTTAATATTTGTGTTTGTGTTGATCCTGATATTTAGTGAGGCTCCTGAGGTGTTTAATATTGTGTTTTGTGTTGATCCTGATATTTAGTGAGGCTCCTGAGATGTTTAATATTTGTGTTTGTGTTGATCCTGATATTTAGTGAGGCTCCTGAGGTGTTTAATATTTGTGTTTGTGTTGATCCTGATATTTAGTGAGGCTCCTGAGGTGTTTAATATTTGTGTTTGTGTTGATCCTGATATTTAGTGAGGCTCCTGAGATGTTTAATATTTGTGTTTGTGTTGATCCTGATATTTAGTGAGGCTTCTGAGGTGTTTAATATTTGTGTTTGTGTTGATCCTGATATTTAGTGAGGCTCCTGAAGTATTTAATATTTGTGTTTGTGTTGATCCTGATATTTAGTGAGGCTCCTGAGGTGTTTAATATTTGTGTTTGTGTTGATCCTGATATTTAGTGAGGCTCCTGAGGTGTTTGATATTTGTGTTTGTGTTGATCCTGATATTTAGTGAGGCTCCTGAGGTGTTTAATATTTGTGTTTGTGTTGATCCTGATATTTAGTGAGGCTCCTGAGGTGTTTAGTATTTGTGTTTGTGTTGATCCTGATATTTAGTGAGGCTCCTGAGGTGTTTAATATTTGTGTTTGTGTTGATCCTGATATTTAGTGAGGCTCCTGAGGTGTTTAATATTTGTTTTTGTGTTGATCCTGATATTTAGTGAGGCTCCTGAGGTGTTTAATATTTGTGTTTGTGTTGATCCTGATATTTAGTGAGGCTCCTGAGGTGTTTAATATTTGTGTTTGTGTTGATCCTGATATTTAGTGAGGCTCCTGAGGTGTTTAATATTTGTGTTTGTGTTGATCCTGATATTTAGTGAGGCTCCTGAGGTGTTTAATATTTGTGTTTGTGTTGATCCTGATATTTAGTGAGGCTCCTGAGGTGTTTAATATTTGTGTTTGTGTTGATCCTGATATTTAGTGAGGCTCCTGAGGTGTTTAATATTTGTGTTTGTGTTGATCCTGATATTTAGTGAGGCTCCTGAGGTGTTTAATATTTGTGTTTGTGTTGATCCTGATATTTAGTGAGGCTCCTGAGGTGTTTAATATTTGTGTTTATGTTGATCCTGATATTTAGTGATGCTCCTGAGGTGTTTAATATTTGTGTTTGTGTTGATCCTGATATTTAGTGAGGCTCCTGAGGTGTTTAATATTTGTGTTTGTGTTGATCCTGATATTTAGTGAGGCTCCTGAGGTGTTTAATATTTGTGTTTGTGTTGATCCTGATATTTAGTGAGGCTCCTGAGGTGTTTAATATTTGTGTTTGTGTTGATCCTGATATTTCGAAATGGAATGAGCTGCTGACCTAGTAACAAATGCAACTACTTAGTTCTTCGCATTAATAACAGTTATCGTCTTCTCTGGTCTGTGAAGTCATTACGCAACCAGTCTACTGACAACTAACAGTTCTGTGGTATAACCATTCGTCTTCAATGAACAGTACAGAGATGTCAAGAGTAAAGGCAAGAAACTGTGTTAAATGAATCTGCCCTCAGAGAGCATAGGTCTCTACTGCAGTTCTACTAGTGCCTGATTTTTCAGTTATATTGTTGTAAACTATAGCTCTTCTTCTGTATTTACTCATCATCATCATAGTACATTAACGAATTTATGCCATTTGTTGACCTGTTTCGGCCTCAAGAAAAACACCATCCAGAAGTATTTTGAGTGGACGTCCTGGTCTTCTTCTTCCTGCAGGTTGATATCTTAACATTTGTTTGGGTATCCTGTGATCTTCCATTCGATGAACATGTTGCATCCATCTTGACTTATAATCAGAAATTTTGTTTTCTAAAGGTTCCATGTGTAATTCTTCTTAGATGTCTTCATTTTTTTGTGATCTAGTATGTGTATCCTGCAGTCCTCCAAAGGTATCTCATTTCAGCAGATCTAAGTCTCTGTACATCCTTCTGTTTTAACGTCCATACTTCGCTACCATACAAAAGAGTTGATAGAGCCAGTGTTTTATAGACTTTTAGTCTTGAATTTTTGGACTAACTGCGGCTTGAAGATAGAATTTATTAACCCTAAGATTCTTAAAAGTTTGGATATTTTGCATTTACATCCTTTTCTTCTTCATATGAGATATTACAACCTAGATAGGTAAAATTATTCACCTGCTACAAAATTTTATTGTCCAGTACAATTTTACTAACATTACTTAATATTTTAAATTTTTTCAAACAATTTTTATAACATTAGACAATTTTGAAGTATTTATTTAAATATGTAAATCACAATATTATGACACTGTTAGACAATATTGTGATGATAACTGCTATTTTATCCACAGAGTATATTATTTAGTCTATGATTTTTCTATCTCTGTTTTGGGTTATCGCTGGTTGGATCAGAGTTAAGCAGTGATAAGTAAGTGTACACCCATTTTTAATAAACGTTTGGTAATTTTAATATTATTAATATTTTTTAAACATAGATTTGGGGATTTATTGCAAATATTGGTCATTTAAATTTCATAGCGACGGATAGTAATCGAGGATGAAAATCGATATGTGGTTATATCTGGCTCTGCAAACTCTGGCGCTTGCGCACTGTTGTTCTATAGGACTTTGGAAATATTTCACGCTAGTTTAAGTGCAGTTTTTCTGAAGATTGTGTTATAAAAAATATTAAAAATCATTTGTCTGTGAAGAATACTTGAAATTGGTGAAGAAAATAGTTATTTTTCACGCTTTATATAAGCTTGTACTGTATCTATGTAACGGAATCATTCAACACGATTTTCACCCACTTAAAAACAGTGGATCGACTTGAAACGTTGTATACTTGTAAAGGACCAATGACAATACAATAATTTCATTTTTTTCTAAAATCCTGGCCAGAATATCAGAAAATCAAAAAATAAAAACTGGTATAATAGGTTGCGGACTTATCGACTTTTTAGTCAATCGTTGTAAGAGCTCAGTTGGTAGAGCGGTGGACTGTAGTGGTATATAATTTCAGTAATCCATAGGTCGCTGGTTCAAATCCGGCCCGGAGGATTCTTTTAGAGTATTAAGCAATTAAATTTTCATGGGATTCCGGTTTATGGCTAAACTAAACTAAACTAAACTAAAAAGTAAGAAAATAAATAATAGTTTATAAAACTAAAACAACACGCTTTATTAGAAAACCAAACTAAAAAATGAAAAATAATTTTAATTTCCAACACGCTTGAGGTAAAATTAAAGTGGTCAACAAAAAAATCATCTCCAACACATCTAGAATAAAACTAGAGTTATCTACAAAAAAAATAATTTTACCATCAAAAGCGTGGGGTACATTTTATGGTTTTAACGTTTTCTTCTTAGAGACTTTACTTTTACCAATATCTGTTTATTATCAAATATATTAGGCCCTAATTGATATGTAGCACCCCATGATTTTGATGGTAAAATTATTTTTTTTGTAGATAACTCTAGTTTTATTCTAGATGTGTTGGAGATGATTTTTTGGTTGATCACTTTAATTTTATCCCAAGCGTGTTGGAAATTAAAATTATTTTTCATTTTTTTTAGTTTGGTTTTCTAATAAAGCGTGTTGTTTTAGTTTTTTTTAACTAATACATGTTGCACGTATGGGGAATGAAAGACGTGCATGGAAGCTTCTTGTAGGAAAACTAGAGGGAAAACGCCCAGTTGGTAGACCAAGAATGAGGTGGGAGAATAACATTAATTATGATTTGAGGGAAGTAGATTATACAGGGAATGATTGGAAAACATTAGTTCAGGATAGGGACGTATGGAGAGCTTACGTCCGCGCGGCCATGAACCTACGGGTTCGATAGTGCTAGTGAGTAAGTAAGAGTATTATTTATTTTTATGCCCCAGGTTATCATTTCGACATTTCTGGTGTTCTCTCCTGGCATTGGCTTAATTGTAACCCACTTCTGAAGTTGGGGCGCCTAGAAGACGGAGTAATGTTACCCCGATTATATGGTGGGTGATAAATGATAATGAAGTGCCAGGAAAGTTCTTAAAGCTAAATTCCAGACCATGGGCAACCACAGGAATAATTCCCTTTAAGGAAAAATTGCTATGGTTTGACCGGGAATCGAACCCTCATGAACAATAGTCAGAACCGCTGACCACTAGCCCATGAGGTTGGTCAATATTTGGGATTTTTTTTGTGAACATCGGTTATGTTATTTAGTGGGAAAATCGAACCGTACCACACGCACAGCGAGGCGCAACAATATATATAACAAATATACCGATATCCGGTTACGTCTCATGATAGAGAATCATATGCAAGGAAGGAAAAATAAATGTTTGTGTTAGGAGCCTGAATCTACTAGTGGTTATGTCACTAACATCAAGAGCTAGAGATCTCGGGTTCAAATCCCGGTACAGGCGTTTATATACCTTTTCATGTCATATATAAATAAATATATATATATATATATGAAAACAAAAAACAAGGCAGCACTATATATATATATATATATATATATATATATATATATATAGAAAGCCAGGTCCACTGCTGTGGTCTCGAGGTAGCATGCTGCCTTGTCACGCAGCGGGCCCGGGTTCGATCATGATAGAGAATCATATGCAAGGAAGGAAAAATAAATGTTTGTGCTGGGAGCCTGAATCGACTAGTGGTTATGTCACTAACATCAAGAGCTAGAGATCTCGGGTTCAAATCCCGGTACAGGCGTTTATATACCTTTTCATGTCATATATATATATATATATATATATATATATATGAAAAGAAAAAACAAGGCAGCAATATATATATATATATATATATATATAGAAAGCCAGGTCCACCGCTGTGATCTCGAGGTAGAGTGCTGCCTTGTCACGCAGCGGGCCCGGGTTCGTTCCCCGGTCTGGGCAGTTTTTCTGGGTGAGGTTTTTATCGGGTTTTTTCCCGAAATCATATGGCCATCATCATCATCCTTATCATCATCATCATCATCATCATCATCATCATCCTTCACCGGGATGGAAAGCAACGGGAAGCTACCACACCTACAATTCCCTAGTAAAACTGCAAGCATAGCATGAAAATGCTATGATTGCAGTGAAGGACCTGCCTTCGGGCAGAATTACTATGGATGGATGGATAGAAAGCCAGGTATAATAATAACAGTTAAGTCTCGTAGACTGCGATGGGCAGGACATGTGGCACGAATGGAGAATGAAAGACATGCATAGAAGCGTCTTGTAGGAAAAGCAGAGGGAAAAACGCCCAGTTGGCAGACCAAGAATGAGGTGGGAGAATAACATTAACTATGATTTGAAGGAAGTGGATTGTACAGGAAATGATTGGAAAACATTAGCTCAGGATAGGGATGTATGGAGAGCTTAGGTCCGCGCGGCCATGAACCTACGGGTTCGATAGTGCCAATTAGTTAGTTAGAGAACAATCGGAACAGCTACATTCCTTCTGAATTTCTTAAAAACGATCTATCGTTCCTGATATTTTGTCGGTGAGGATCTATAACGACTTGTTTGAGTGAATGATATGTTTGAACTAGTTCAAAAGACTTCCGCGTGTTGAGACTTGAAGCTGGCTGGACAGCGTTAAATCAAGTCGGCTTATAAATGTTTCATTTCACATGTGTACAGCAGCTATTAATAATTAATGGTGTACAGCACAGTGCGACGACCAGCATCAATCAAGAGCAGAGTTAATTGCGTTATTTAATCACAGCTATTTAAGGTTGTGATATTTGTAACGATAACTACTTAACTCATGCCCCAAATATGAGTCAATGACCAATCACATTTCAATGAATTTTGTTTTACAACCAATCACGGTCGTGTTTCACCTCGATAATTATCTAATTTTGATTACCAAAATAAAGAAACCTCCTCCTTTTTAATATTCTGAACAGGTCAGAGCATTATTTTGCAGTGTCTTACTCTGGAACAAATTCGTTATATATAACAAAGATAATGAACAGATTCCTTCCAACTGCACATTTGATAATTCTGTGTTCAATAATTGTGTTTTTAAATATTAATTTTACTGAGTTGATTCCGAAAAATATGAATTAATAACACTGAGCAACAAAAACTAACCCTTTTTTTTTGTCTCAGAAAGAAAAATATGTTATTCTGATAGTTTTTTTTTCTCTCTCCTTCTTCTGAATTCAAATATGATATCGGGTTTTCTCCATCACGCAAGGTTTCCGAGAGACATGCATTTATAATTTTAAACATTTTAATATTTTCTACATTCGTAACTACACAATATTCGAACATTCGGACTCACCTAGAAAGTAAGAAATTACGATTTTCTGCTATATTTTGCCTGTGGAGCATCCCTCTTGATGGTCCAACAATAATCGGCTATCATATTAGGATTCAATTTGCCTTGATATCTCTTTTCCATAGCTGAAATCTCCTGAGTTAGCTCATTTGGTTTTATTTTACAATAGGCAAATGGACGAGAAAGTTTATTAAAAAACTATTTAAATCCATTAATTGAAATTGAAATAAAAAAACTGTGGATGATGGATAAATTCCGAATACATGTTTGAAAACACGATAAAAACTGCTTTGAGTACAACTATTGGTACTCATGAGACAAAAATCATGTTGATCATTGATGATTATAATATAAGTTACAGTTGCATTTATAATTTTAAACATTTTAATATTTTACAGAGCCAGATATAATGAGGTGAGAGAATAACATTAACTATGATTGGAAGAAAGTAGATTATACAGGGAATGATTGGAAAATATTGGCTCAGGATAGGGATGTATGGAGAGCTTATGTCCGCGCGGCCATGAACCTACGGGTCCGATAATGCCATTGAGCTAGTTCGTTTGTATTAGATTTTCCCGGTGGTGTAATGGATAGCATGCTGAAGTACCAATTCAGAGGTCCGGGTTCAAATCCCGTCCAGGCATGTATTTTTCTTGTCTTGTCATATTAAGATTGCATTGCTCAATGTCAAAAATTTAATTATAACATCGATAAAGCGTCACTGCTATAAAGTAAAAATATTCTCTTTAATTTGCTTACTTGTTATAGTCAGCTACTAGGTGGCAGTGGAAACCGAGTTCTCGCGACATCTAGTAATAATGGAGAATATATACATAATAAAAATAAATGTTTGTATTAGAATTGCCCGGTGGTATAATGAATAGCATTCAGAGGTCCAGGCTCAAATCCCGTCCAGGCACACAATATTTAGCGATTATAATTTTAAAATTTCAGTAAGTAAAACAAAAGTAATGGCACGTTGTGGAAGAAATACTCTGCATGCAAAAATATTAATTAGACTGTACATTATTGAACAAGTATCCGACTGGGATGTGATATCAGCTATGGGCATGATAAAGATATTGAATATAAAACTCATCAGTTTCAAGCTATTTGTGGCACAATAAATAGAACATTGAAAACTAAAGCCCATAAACAAACAAAATTGAAATTTTATAAAACAATGGCTGTCCCTGTCCTTTTGTATGGGAGTGAATCTTGGATTATCACTACCAAACAAGAAAGTAAAATCGAAGCAGCCGAGATGAAATTCTTAAAAATATTAAAAGGATGCACTAGAATGGATCAGATAAGAAACGAGGATATCCGTGAAGAACTACAGATTTACTCCATAAAAGAATATATATTTAACCCTTAAATTCGTAATATATCCTTTTGGATGCATCAGTTGGTTTAATTAATTTAATATTTTAAATAAATAAGACGAAAACGAACGAAAAGAGTCCACTTAAATCTGTGTCTAATTATACAGTATACCTAACACGAGTAATAACAGTTACACAACATTCCGTTTTCACTGCGGTCCGCCACATTCAAATAACTAGCAGAAGAAATTTATGTTTTGCCAATTTAAGGACTAACTACAAGATTCAGTGGAGAGAGCATGTAGAAAGAATGGAAGAAAGTGGATTACCAAATAAAATCTTACGTTATTTTCCGAGAGGAAGAAGAGATGTCGGATGTCCTCGGAAGAGATGGTCTTAGATCTATTAGTGAAGAAGGAACAGGTAACTAATGTCTAATCCAGGAAATGCAGATCTACAGCCTCTGGATAATATTGGAGAACAAGAGATGTGATTGCCAAGTGGTCATCATTAGTAAACAAACAATAATTCAAGTTCTGGCAGAAAACAGGAGGACATTGATTAATGATGATATTATGCATGGATTTGACAGAAGTAACAGTGGCCAATCGGTTACAAATTATTCCATTACAAATCTAGGAAGTGCTGATTCTTACTCAATAATTTATGTTAACACCTTGTAGTATTGCCAGGATTCGAACCTGGCACCAAAACAAATACTGAAAATTGCGAAATACTTTTCCAGGATTACCAAAAATTTGCGGACGTAATTACAAGAAATAAATATTTTTTGTAAATTATATAGTAACAGAACGTATTTGAGAACAATTCTCCAAAGAAAAAAGTTAATCTGAAAATATATAAAACTATTCTTCTTCTTCTACTACTACTACTACTACTACAAGGTTTAGGCTATGCAGCCTGTTCCGGCGAAGTTGAAAGTGGAGTCCATCTTCTACGTGGTCGGCCAACATCTTTTGTTCCTCTGGGATTATACAGGAAGGTTCTTTTTGGTATTCTTGCGTTGTTCATTCTCATTAAGTGTTCTATCCATTTCTTATTATTTTCGCTGATTTTATCTTCAATTTTATATATATTTAATTCTTCTCGTATAGTTTCATTCCTTGTTCTATCCGCTCTTGTGCATCCTTTCACATTACGTAAAAACAGCATTTCCGCAGTCTGTATCCCGCTTTTATCCCTTGATTTCATTATCCAATTTTCACTTCCATACAACAACAAAAGGAACATCCATTGTTTTATATAATTTAAGTTTCGTAGCTTTCCTTGCTTTCCGACCTAAGGTTCTTTTTATGGTTCCACAAATAGCCTGAAATGTATTTACTTTATTTTCTATATTTTTATTTTCTCAATAAGTTATATCACATCCTAAATATTGGAAATGGGATACTTGTTCTATTATTTTGTTATCCAGTACAATTTTTGATCTAATTCCATATTTACCAATAAATGCCATTACTTTTGACTTATTTATTGATATTTTAGAATTATATCTATTGGCTATTAATTTAAATTTATATGCTAACATTTGGAGCTCATTTTCAGATTCTGCTAAAAGTACAACATCGTCAGCGAATAATAAAGCATTTATTTAGTTAAAACTTTCTTCCAATCTTTTAGGATATTATATGGATGTTACTTTTTTCTTGAAACCTAGAATACATACTTTAATTGTAGACATCCATACTTCTTACCAGTATGCCTAATTTTGGAGGTAAATAAACCCATGACTGAACTATCCATTCCAATAAAGGAAGGCAGTGATTGAAAAAGCAGTGTTATTGTGACGCTTTAAACATATCATGCAGTGAATGTTTGTAGAAATAATCAAATATCTAGCTCACAAAATGTAGAACATAGAAATTTTACCCATCACCCCCCCCCCCCCCAATAAGGCAAGAAAATGGGCAAGTTATTGTACACCAGATTAGTTTAGCGTTCATTTATTTGTTGCGCATTTTTGTGATAAGGTGGCTACACTGTCAGAGCAATGACTAACACGTATTTTACATTGTATGGTGATTTTAGGCTACTTTGAACTCAAATTCTCGCTTTATGTTATGGAATTTTTCACATTTTTTGGGATAAAAATCAACATATATATATTTCTCTCACCTAGGCCTATTTCAACAATAAATTGTCTGTTTTCCGTTTTTTTGTTCGAATTTATGGTGATGGTATGATGGCCTCACTATGATGGTTGTTCAGAGGCTCGCTTTGTTGCCCCGCAGATGTTATATATAATTAAATACAAAGATGCCGACTACCGCCACTATAATTCCGCATGTTAATCATTGTCAAGCATTGTAGCGCGGCTCTGACTTATTTAGAACAAAACTAGGCATTAACTTTTCTATATCATTGTAATAACACGTAGAAATTCAGTATATAATGGAAATGGACAGCTAATGACAAATGAGGGACATTTTGAGGAAGTGGCTGAATTCAAATACCTAGGAACAATAATCATAATAGGAATGAGATGCATAAAGAAATTAAACATAGGTTCAATTCTGGAAATGTGTGTTATTATGCATTGCAGAGACTCTTGATGTCCCAACTCCTTTCAAAAAACGTTAAACTGAAAATGTATAAAACTATTATTCTACCAGTTATATTATATGGATGCGAAACATGGACTCTTACTTTAAGGCAGGAAAGGAGATTGCAAGTATTTGAGAATAAAGTACTTAGGAAAATTTTTGGACCAAAGAGAGATGAACAGACAGGTGAATGGAGAAGACTACCTAACAACGAACTACGTGGTCTTTATAGGAAGCCAGATATAATAAGAACAGTCAAGTCTCGTAGACTGCGATGGGCAGGACATGTTGCACGTATGGGGAATGAAAGACTTGCATAGAAACTTCTTGTAGGAAAGCCAGAGGGAAAACGCCCAGTTGGTAGACCAAGATTGAGGTGGGAGAATAACATTAACTATGATTTGAGGGAAGTAGATTATACAGGGAATGATTGGAAAGCATTAGCTCAGGATAGGGATGTATGGAGAGCTTATGTTCGTGCGGCCATGAACCTACGGGTTCGATAGTGCCAGTGAGTAAGTAAGTATAACATAACAATAAACAAAGAAAAAATATATACATCATCTGCACATGAAAATGCATTTTTTTAAATTACTACACATATTCTATTTTTTATTTTAAAAAACTATCAACGTTGTTTCAAAATCCATGCACAGAATTATTAGCCACAGTGTGTGGGACATGCAGTTAAAATTTTGTGCTTCTATCATTAAATTTGTCAATGCTATTTTGATTTGAGTGTATTGAAATGCAATGAAAATAAAAGCGTGGAAAAGTCAATTTGAAAGTTTGCTCGCAGTTAAATTAGAATGTAGCGCCCTCCTACAGTCATTACGGAGACTTACAAGCGCCATAGGACACTCAAACTTCGCCAACTTGTACTTTAAGGTACGTAAAGTAAAGTAAAGTAATCCCACAACAGGCCTCAGGAGGCCCTTGGGGTAGTAGGAGGTTAAGGCTCCCACTATTTCTGGACAATCGGCACTTGATGTCAGCCGGGTTGTCAGCCCTGCGTGACGGCCGACTTTACCCCCAGAACAAGCGTCTGGTACTCATTTACGTTAGAGGCTGAGTCGACCTCTTGGCCATAGTGCCGCCAGAAGGTTTGGGTCAGTTATAAAATCCTGACCCACCGGGACTTGAACCCTCGACCTTTCGACTTGTAGCTCAGTGCCTTAACCACTATGCTACCGCGTGCCCCCTTTAAGGTATGTAGTATTTTTTAATACAAAAAAACAAAAAAATGCTAAATTTGACCGAAAATGTCACACATCACCTGCTTTAAGCATCTTTCACAAGCCTGAACATTTTCAGACTCGGAACCCACGGTTTAAAGTCCCTCCCGGAGGACTTGCTCCTTGGATTTTTCCTTGCTATAAAATCCATCGATCCCGGTTGGATTTTAGCTGTACAATAAATTCCACACGTCACATTAATAAGGTGTTTTAGTAAACGCAATAATGAACTCGGAGATTTGAATGAGTGTATAAAGAGGAATCCGCTTTTTGAAGTACTGGACTTAATAATACATTAAATGCAATGTGACTTAGGAACGCTGAAGGTTAATTTGGAGAAAGACACATTCTGCGGCGGACTTTCCAACTTGAACTTGTTTGACCGAGGAAGTAGATCGCTCTACCTTTCTACCGCCGTGTGCTCATCAAATTGAACCTTCCAGTGAATGTACAACCTTGAACTTATTATTCCATTTGTGAAACATGGACTCTTACTTTGAGACAGGAGAAAACATTACGAATATTGGCAATAAAGTTCCTGGGATTTATTTTGGACCAAAGAGAGATGAAGAGACAGGTACATGGAGAAGAACTACATAACAGTGTAGTGCTTGATATTCTGGGGAAATTGGATATAATAAGAACAGTTAGGCCTCGTTGACTGCGATGAGCAGGACATGTGGCACGAATGGGAATGGAAGAGGGGCATGGAAACTCCTTGTGAAATTGGATAGAGATAGCTCCCAGTAAAATAAAAATTGCAAGTTAGATATATTTATTGTATTGTAAGCCCAAGTTTTCCCTTTACAGAGATTTAGGAGCTCTCCCCCTATAAGAAAGAATTTGAACCATACTAAATTAGTTACACTTGTTTTCGTATAGATGTCATTTTGAGTGGTCCGTGGTCAGCGTTCCGCCTCGTACTGACATCTAGGAAACCAAGGTAGTACTAGGACGGAAAATTTGGTAAATTTTGCTTAGAGGCCTTTCCATTCAGGCTTAAGGATTTTTTACCAGCCTGAAAATCTTCAGACTCGGGACCCACGGCAGAACTTGCTCCTTGGATTTTTCCGTCCTAAAAAATCCATCGACCCCGGCCGGGTTTGAACCCGCGATCCTTGGGACCAGAGGCAAGGAGCATAACCACTAGTCCACCGCGGTCGACTCAAGTTAGATATATTCCAATCCAAATTCTAGCCCCGTAAAGAGAAGTTTATAAATAAAATGAAATTACACTGATACATAATATGTTTTATAAACATATTTATATTTTTATTTGAAGTTAACATTTCATCATCATCATCATCATCATCACTCCAGGGATTAGGCAATTGCCCATTCCGACTTCATAATGCATCAGCCCAACGTCTTCTAGGTCTTCCAACATCACGCCTTCCTCTTGCTTGATAATTTCTTGCTAACAATGGATATCTCTCCTTACTCATTCCATCCATGTGATCAATCCATTTCTGTCTGTAATTCGTGACTTTATCCAATAAAGGCTGTACTTTCAATTCTTCTCTTATATCCTCATTTCTTATTCTATCAAGTCTTGTACATCCTTTTACTTGTCTTAGGAACCGCATCTCTGCCATCTGTATTCTATCCTTCTGTCTTTTCACTGGAGCCCAAGTTCACATCCATACAATATTGTGGGAACCGCCATAACATTATACATTTTTATCTTGGTTTCTTTTCTAATTTTATTTTTGAATGTTCTCTGTATTGCTCCACACACCGTCTGAAATTTATTTATTTTGGAGTCAATATCTCAGCCCAAATATTTGAAACTAGACACCTGTTCTATACTTTGATTTTCTAAAATAATTTTGGATCTCACTGGATCTCTTCGTCTAAAAGCCATGGTCTTCGTTTTTCTTACAGAAATCTTTAGATCGTATAATTTACATATTTCATTTAATGCATGCATTGATTTCTGTAAGTCGTCTTCATTTTTCTGTATTATGATTACATCGTCTGCAAATAGAAGATTATTTATGCACGCTTTATTATCCATTCTTATTCCTGGATTTACTAAAACTTTCCATTTATTTAAAATATCGTCTATATATATAAACATTTATTTAACTTATTTTATTTTCATATTTTAGACCAAATTCCCATGCAGTAGCCGAGTGGTTAAGGTAAGAAGCCTTGGCGCAGATCTACGGGACTTGCGCTGGTTCGAGTCTCCATGGCGCAAGAAATTGTCTCATGGAATTTCGGTCAGTATGGGACCGGTGCCCGCTCAGCATCGTAAGGCATTTGGGTAGCTACAATAAGTAGCGGTTCAGGTTGAGAAGACCGGCAGGAGAAGGTCCAGGCGGAGCTCTTCTATGAAGAAGGGCTCCTTTGTCAATCTGTATGTTAGGCGTGAAGGCGTGTATTTTGATACGCTTAGCGCTGTCTCTAAAAAGTGTGCTTTGACTTTCTCTATTCCCTCTAGGTTTGACTTATTTAGGTTCTTCCAAATCACTTCTAGTCCATAGGTGCAATTTTTAAGCGGAAGATAGTCATTGCTGTCTCCAGGGATAGTTATGGCTTATAAATTTGATTGGTTTACGCAGTTTCTGCGTGATGGGCGTTTGACCTCTCTTCAGAACTGAAATCTAAATAGTTTGATCAAACTTAAAAATGTAATGAGATTTTACAGCATCGTTCAGCGCATTAAAGACTGTTACGATATGAAAACTAAATATATGGTCACACGTAGAAATTCAGTATATAATGGAAATGGACAGATAAGGACAAATGAGGGAAATTTTGAGGAAGTGACTGAATTCAAATACCTAGGAACAATAATCACAAATAGGAATGAGATGCACAAAGAAATTAAACATAGGCTCAATTCTGGAAATGCATGCTATTATGCATTGCAGAGACTCCTTTCAAAAAACGTTAAGCTGAAAATATATAAAACTATTATTCTACCAGTTATATTATATGGGTGCGAAACATGGACTCTTACTTTAAGGGAGGAAAGGAGATTACGACTATGTGAGAATAAAGTTCTTAGGAAAATTTTTGGACCAAATAGAGATGAACAGACAGGTGAATGGAGAAGACTACATAACAATGAACTACGTGGTCTTTATAGGAAGTCAGACATAATAAGAACAGTTAAGTCTCGTAGACTGCGATGGGCAGGACATGTTGCGCGTATGGGGAATGAAAGACGTGCATGGAAACTTCTTGTAGGAAAGCCAGAATCAAAACGCCCAGTTGGTAGACCAAGAATGAGGTGGGAGAATATCATTAACTATGATTTGAGGGAAGTAGATTATACAGGGAATGATTGGAAAGCATTGGCTGAGGATAGGGATGCATGGAGAGCTTATGTCCGCGCGGACATAAACCTACGGGTTCGATAGTGCCAGTGAGTAAGTAAGTACGATATGTATTATTATTATTATTATTATTACTGCACGACTTTCTCCTGCACCAAATCCGACTTTCAAACTCTTACGAGCTGATCTCCTTGATAAGTTCACGGAGAAGATTTACACAAGGAAATACTCTTCTAACTTATCGAAAATCGTTGTGGCATTTAATTACTCCAGATAATTATTTAGTTTCAAATGTATTTTTTTTAATTATATTCACTTTCCGAAAATGGTTACAACGGATCAGATTTTTAGCTTAAGACAGATTTTAGAAAAGAAATGGGAATATAATGGTACTGTACATCAACTATACGTAGCCTTCAAAAAAGCATATGATTCAATTAACCCTTAAATTAGCAAAACACAAATTTCTTCTGTTAGTTATTTAAATGTGGCGGACCGCAGTGAAAACGAAATCTTGTATAACTGTTATTATTAGGTATATTGTATAATTACATACACATTTAAGCTGTTTCTTTTTGTTCGTTTTCTTCTGATTTATTTAAAATATTGAATTAATTGAAGCAACTGATGTATCCAAAAAGATACATTACGAATTTAAGGGTTAAGAGGGAGAAGTTATGTAGTATCCTGCTGGAGTTCGGAATTCCTAAAACGTTAGTTAGACTTATACGAATGTGTCTAAATGGCACAAAGAGTAGGGTGCGTGTAGGCAAACAGTTTTTGGATACTTTTGAAATCCAGAATGGGTTGAAGCAAGGAGATGCACTATCTCCTCTACTATTTAATTTTGTACTAGAGCATTCCATCAAATCTTTAGAGGATGAAGAAGGCTTACAACTCAATGGTATTAATAAGCTGTTAGTTTATGCTGATGATGTGTTACTATTGGCCGATAGCGAGGAGATACTAAAGGACAACACTATTGAGTAACACTAAGAAATTAGGACTGGAAGTAAATATCAATAAAACTAAATATATGGTCACATGTAGAAATTCATTAAATAATGAAAATGAACAGCTAATGACAAATGAGGGAAATTTTGAGGAAGTGGCTGAATTCAAATACATAGGAACAATAATCACAAGTAGGAATGAGATGCACAAAGAAATTAAACATAGGCTCAAGTCTGGAAATACATGCTATTATGCATTGCAGAGACTCTTGATGTCCCAACTCCTTTCAAAAACGTTAAACTGAAAATATATAAAACTATTATTCTACCAGTTATATTATATGGGTGCGAAACATGGACTCTTACTTTAAGAGAGGAAAGGAGATTACAAGTATTTGAGAATAAAGTAGAATAAAGTACTTAGGAAATTTTTTGGACCAAAGAGAGATGAACAGACAGGTGAATGGAGAAGACTACATAACAATGAACTACATGGTCTTTATAGGAAGCCAGATATAATAAGAACAGTTAAGTCTCGTAGACTGCGATGGGCAGGCCATGTTGCACGTATGGGGAATGGCAGACTTGCATGGAAGCTTCTTGTAGGAAAGCCAGAGGGAAAACGCCCAGTTGGTAGACCAAGAATGAGGTGGGAGTATAACATTAACTATGATTTGAGGGAAGTAGATTATACAGGGAATGATTGGAAATCATTAGCTCAGGATAGGGATGTATGGAGAGCTTATGTCCGTGCGGCCATGAACCTACGGGTTCGATAGTGCCAGTGAATAAGTAAGTAAGTAAGTAAGTAAGTAAGTAAGTAAGTAAGTACGGACATGTCCAGCGAATGGAAGAGGATCGACTACCAAAATCTGTTTTGGAATGGAAATCTGAGGGAAGACGATGCAGAGGAAGACCTAAAACCTCTTGGAGTCAGGGAATATGTTTATACATGAAGGAGAAACATCTACAACCAGGAGATTGGATGAACCGACAAAATTGGCTATTAGGAATCGGACAATGTCAAAGACATTAATCAACCGATGATCTATCTATCTATCTATTATTATTATTATTATTATTATTATTATTATTATCATTATTATTATTATTATTATTATTATTATTATTATTATTATTATTATTATTATTATTATTATTATTATTATTATTATTATTATTATTATTATTATTATTATTATTATTATAGATAGATAGATCATCGGTTGATTAATGTCTTTGACATCGTCCGATTCCTAATAGCCAATTTTGTCGGTCCATCCAATCTCCTGGTTGTAGATGTTTCTCCTTCATATACAACCATATTCCCTGACTCCAGGAGGTTTTAGGTCTTCCTCTGCTTCGTCTTCCCTCAGGTTTCCATTCCAAAACAGATTTTGGTAGTCGATCCTCTTCCATTCGCTGGACATGTCCGTACCATCTTAATTGCTGAGTTTTAATATAATCTAAAATAGTGTCTTCAATCTTCATTATTATTATTATTATTATTATTATTATTATTATTATTATTATTATTATTATTATTATTATTATTATTATGTTACCGCTTAATCTAAAGCACGAGGCGCTTAGAGAAAACAGTTCGCAGGTGTTAAATGTAAGTAATAATTCAGAATAGAATCTCGGGTGAAAGAGGGAAAGTGCGGCGTTTAATTTGCGGTTCTAGAGAAGAAAAAAGAAGAGATAAAATACTTCTCGTTGAAGCAAGGACGTTTCATTAGAAAAAATGCAAGTCTGCTACCTAGTGTAGAGAGTTGAGGTGGTAGGGAAAGCGGCTGAGAGATAGATAGAGAGAGAGAGAGAGAGAGAGAGAGAGAGAGAGAGAGGAGAGAGAGAGAGAGAGAGAGAGAGAGAATTATGTTTCAGAACACGAGCAATCTGTTTTGAGTGTTAACTAAGAAAGCCAGCATACCTCGGTAGGTAAAAAAGACAGCCAGCGCGTTGCTTTAATTTCACGATTGTTTAAAGTGGGGAAAGGAAAAAAAAAAAAAAGAAAAAAGAGTTGCAGTCCCGGTTCGTCGGTCCAGTTAGTTTCGACCAGTATCCGCTAGGAAGCAGGTCGATCGCTATACCTACCTGTTACCTGAATCGAAATAGCATGCGTGGATATTCTGCACCTACTTGTGCTGCATGAAAGTTTCTCCCGTGTAGTGACATCAAGAATTTTGTTTTAAAATACACTATTATTACTATTAAAACTATTACATAGTTTTCTAATATCTTATACTATTTTTTTAAAGACATTTTTAACGTGTCGACACGTGTTTTGAGGTTGGGGTACGTGGCAACTTTATAATTCATCGTTTACTAATTAATTTTAAATTAATATTTACAAATTTAATGTGGTTCACCAACAAGTACTTCGAAAATTTGCCTCGATGACAGAATAAATAATATATATATAGGCCTGTACATTCAGTAGATAGTTATCTTTGACGTGTGGAATGGAATGACAGTTGTATAACTTATGCAGTGAAAGGAAAGTACTTTACAGTACATTGGTATAGTCAATAGGTACGTAATATTTTTATACCCTTTTAAAAATCCCTAAAGTTTTAAGTGAACATTAAAATCTGTGAAAATACAAATTGAATTAAGACAATATTTTGAAACTTTAAGCAAACATTAAAATCTGTGAAAATACCAACTGAATTAAAGACAAAATTTTGAAACTTTAAGCAAACATTAAAATCTGTGAAAATACCAATTGAATTAAAGATAATATTATCCTGAAATTTTTGCAAATATTAAAATCTGTGTAAATACCAATTGAATTAAAGAGAATATTTTGAAACTATTAGCAAACATTAAAATCTGTGAAAAATAACAATTGAACTAAAGACAATATTTCGAAATATTTAGCAACCATTAAAATCTATGAAAATACCAATTGAATTAAATACATTGTTTTGAAACTTTTAGCAAACATTAAAATCTGTGAAAATATCAATTTAGTTAAAGGCAATACTATTCTGAAACATTTAGTAAACATTAAAATCTGTGAAAATACCAATTGAATTAAATACATTGTTTTGAAACTTTTAGCAAACTGTAAAATCTGTGAAAATATCAATTGAATTTATAGACGATATTATTCTAAAACATTTAGTAAACATTAAAATCTGTGAAAATATCAACTACATTAAATACAATTGTATTTTGAAACATTTAGGGAAATTTTAAAATCTGTGACAATACCAACAAAATTAAAGATAATTTCAAAGGAAAAAGAACTGCGTTTGTTGAAAAGTTTGGAAGTGTTGCTACATTGTTCTAGTTCATACAATAAGTTATAGTTGATCGTGAAATAAAACAGACATTTATCAAGTTATGCAAAAGTGGAACACAAATATGCTGAGGAAGTAATGGAACAAGTTTGAAGAGTTTGAGGTCAAACAGCAGTCAGTTTTTAAAGGTAAGTTTAGTTACGGCTGATAAGAATTTAATTATAATTCTATAATTAAATTGCCTTTCTCAAGTTTAATTGCAATCACATGATTTTTAATGTTTTCCATGCTATATCATTTCTATTATTAATTATATGAGTTTACACTTAATGTATTGTTTCTATTTTAGTATCAAATTATTTTCTGTTCCTGTTTTCAGTTTAAATGTCACAGTTAAACAATTACATACTTAGTACAACAACATATATGTACTTTGATAGTGTGAAGTGAACTTTTAGCAAATATTAAAATCTGTGAAAATACCAATTGAATTAAAGATAATATTATCCTGAAATTTTAGCAAACATTTAAATCTGTGAAAATACAAATTGAAGCAAAGACGATATTATTCTGAAACATTTATTAAACATTAAAATCTGTGAAAATACCAGTTGAAATAAAGATAATATTATCCTGAAATTTTAGCAAACATTTAAATCTGTGAAAATACCATTTGAAGCAAAGACGATATTATTCTGAAATATTTATTAAACATTAAAATCTGTGAAAATACCAGTTGAAATAAAGATAATATTATCCTGAAATTTTAGCAAACATTTAAATCTGTGAAAATACAAATTGAAGCAAAGACGATATTATTCTGAAACATTTATTAAACATTAAAATCTGTGAAAATACCAGTTGAATTAAAGATAATATTATCCTGAAATTTTAGCAAACATTTAAATCTGTGAAAATACCAATTGAAGCAAAGACGATATTATCCTGAAACATTTATTAAACATTAAAATCTGTGAAAATACCAAGTAGATTAAATACAATTGTATTTTTAAATATCTAGGGGGGGGGTTCTTGTGTAAAAGACAGTCTTCAGTAATTCGAAGATATTTATCAAAAAATGGAAAAATGATTGCAGTAGTTTACAACATTTACTGTATTAAATATATGGCTACATATATAAATAAATTATATAATGAAAGTGGAGAGCTAATGGAAATTAGAGAAAATTTGAAGAATTGGCTAAATTCAAATATCTTGGAGAACAATAATTACAAACGAAATGAAATGCAAAACCAAATAAAACATAGGCTCAACTCTGGAAACTCGTTATATGCATTAGAAGGACTCTTGTCGTCCCAGTTCCTCTTAAAAAGTTAAACTAAAAATATATAAACCAGTTATTCTTCCAGTTATATTAAATTGAAATATTGTAACTTACTTTAAGGGAGGAGAAATTAATACGAGTTTTAGGAACAACTTTAGACCAAAGAGAGATGAACAGACAGGTGAATGGAGAAGACTACATAACAGTGACTACATGATCTTTATAGGAAACGATATATAATAAGAACCGTTATGTCTCGTCGACTGCGATGGATAGGGCATGTGGCACGAATGGGAAATGAAAGAGGAACCTGGAAAACACAGGGAAACTCAGTAGGAAAGCCATGAATGTGGTGGGAAGATAAATTTTACAAGGAATGATTGGAAAACAGTAGCTATTGATGGAAGACCTATGTCCATGTTGCCACAAACATCCGGAATCTATGTTCCCAGTAAGTTGTAAGTTAATTTCTTTATTAACATACTTCCATTCAATATAAAAATATCATATCTTACTAACTAACTCACTTGCTCTATAGTACCCGTAGGTTCATAGTCGCGAAGACATAAGCTCTGCATAATCCCTATCCTAAGAAAATGTTTTCCAGTCATCCCCTGTATAATCTACTTCCCTCTAATCATAGTTAATGTTATTCTCTCACCTCATTCTTGCTCTACCAACCGGGCATTTTCCTTCTGGTTTTCCTACAAGAAGCTTCCATCCACATCTTTCTTCCCTATACAGGCCACATGTCCTGCCCATCGCAGTCTACGAGACTTAACTCTTCTTATTATATCTGGCTTCCTATAGTAACCATGCAGCTCACTGTATTGTAGTTTTCTCCATTCATCTGTCTGTTCATCTCTCTTTGATCCAAGATTTTTCCTAAGAATTTTATTCTCAAATACACTTAATCTACTTTCCTCCCTTAAAGTAAGAGTATATTTTCAGATCCATATAATATAACTGGTAGATTAACAGTTATATATATTTTTTATAGAAGTTGGGACAAGAGTCTCTGCAATGCATAATAGCACGCTTTTCCAGAATTGAGCCTATGTTTAATTTCTTTGTGCATCTCATTCCTATTTGTGATTATTGTTCCTAGGTATTTGATTTGAGCCTTTGGCATGGGTTTCCTGAAGTACTCCCCGCCCGGAGAACCGAATGGGGGACTATTTGACCTCCGGAACATTTTAATCCAATCAGATACACATAAAAAATTTCATGAAAATCGGTCAGTTCAGTACTTTTAAATGCTGTCAAATGTACACGATGCAGATTTTCATGGTTAAAAATAATAATCGTCATGAAGGTCCATTTGAACAAGAGTCCAAAAAATGACTTATTAAAAAAAGCCTGTTCCTATGAGATCTCAAGATGTGGTAAGTCAGTCCATCTTCATTTTGATCTACCTTTGTCTCAAAGTCCTTTAGGTTGATACTGCAATGCTAATTTAGGAAACCGAGATGGTTCCAATCTTTTGACATATTGTAACCAACTGCTTTGATAATTCTGAATTTCTTTAAATATATTTTCAACTCGCGCCGTACACTTTATGTCAAGAGGCACAAAGAGTAGGGTGCGTGTAGGTAAACAGTTTTTGGATACTTTTGAAATCCACAATGGGTTGAAGCAAAGACATTCACTCTCTTCTCTACTATTTAATTTTGTACTAGAGCATGCCATTAAATCTTTAGAGGATGAAGAAGGCTTACAACTCAATGGTATTAATAAGCTGTTAGTTTATGCTGATGATGTGATACTATTGGGCGATAGCGAGGAGATACCACAGGGCGACACGCAAACATTATTGAGTAACACTAAGAAATTGGGACTGGAAGTAAATATCAATAAAACTGAATATATGGCCACACATAGAAATACATTATACGGAGTATAATGGAAATAGACAGCTAATGACAAATGGGGGAAATTTTGAGGAAGTGGCTGAATTCAAATACCTAGGAACAATAATTACAAATAGGAATGAGATACACAAAGAAATTAAACATAGGTTGAAATCTGGAAATGCATTTTTTATGCATGACAGGGACTCTTGTCGTCCCAACTCCTTTTAAAAAACATAAAACTGAAAAAATATAAAACTATTTATTCTACCAGTTATATTATATGGATGCGAAACATGGATTCTTACTTTAAGGGAGGAAAGGAGATTACGAGTACTTGAGAATAAAGTACTTGGGAAAAGTTTTGGACCAAACAGAGATGAACAGACAGGTGAATGGAGGAGACTACATAACAGTGAACTACGTGATCTTTATAGGAAGCCAGATATAAAAGAACAGTTAAGTCTCGTAGACTGCGATGGGAAGGACATGTGGTACGTAAGGAGGATGAAGAGGTGCAGAGGGAAAACCCCCAGTTGGTAGACAAAGAATGAGTTGGGAGAATAAAATTATCCATGATTTGAGGGAAGTAGATTATACAGGGGATGATTGGAAAGCATTAGCTCAGGATTGGGATGTATGGAGAGCTTATGTCCGTGCAGCCATGAACCTACGAGTTCGATGAAACCAGTGAGTTTGTGATTTCCACTACGATTCCCAATCTCGATTATATTGTACCAGCGAATGCGTTTAGTTTTAATATGTTTTGTTGGTATAAAACTGAGGGAAAAAAGCGTATGAAAATGTTTAAATAGCTTCCCTACACAAGTATGATAACTTGCTTTCAATTGTCACTGCAACTAATAACAAGTAAGGTGACATCCACTTAGGTTCTTAAACGGAGCATCACAATGGCGTAGCTACTTATTTCAGCGGAAGTAGAAAACTCTTTATTAACATTACTCGATTAACTCTCTCATTTGTTTTTAGCGAATTCCAATGAAATGAAGTTATTTAGAGTGTTGATATGAAAAAGTTTTTTTTTTATAAAATCTTCCTTGGTACTACATACTAGACAACCAAAATGACTATGTCACACTCATATAGCCTATATATATATATATATGATATGAAAAGAAAAATGAATGCTTGAGTCTCTAAACTCTGTGCGTTTAGCGCTCTAACCAACTGAGCTACTCAAGAATTCCAACACAAACATACATTTTTCTTATATATGTAGTATTCTCAATTCACACAAGAGGTAGTGGGAATTCGTTCCAACACCATCTAGTGGCCAACATAACAGTTAAGCAATTTTTAACCCTTAATTTGGCAAAAGACAAATGTCTTGTGTCAGTTATTTGAATGTGGCGGACCGCACTGAAAACGGAATCTTTTATAACTGTTATTATTAGGTATTTTGTATAATTAGACACATATTTAAGTGGTTTCTTTTCGTTCGTTTT
This sequence comes from Diploptera punctata, assembly GCA_030220185.1. Lineage (NCBI taxonomy): Eukaryota > Metazoa > Arthropoda > Insecta > Blattodea > Blaberidae > Diploptera > Diploptera punctata. The sequence goes on along the minus strand of JASPKZ010007791.1, from coordinate 860,644 downwards.
CTTCCGATTTATTAAAAATATTAAATTAATTAAACCAACTGGTGTATCCAAAAGGATACATTATGAATTTAAGGGTTAAAGAGAATATTTACTTTATAGCAGTAACGCTTGTATATTTAGATGTTACTGCTATAAAGTAAATATTCTCTTTAAAAATTGTTTAACTGTTATGTTGGCCACTAGATGGTGTTGGAACGAATTCCCACTATCTCTTGCGTGAATTGAGAATACTACATATATAAGAAAAATGTATGTTTGTGCTGGAATTCTTGAATAGCTCAGTTGGTTAGAGCGCTAAACGTACAGAGTTTAGAGACTCGGGTTCAAATCCCGACTCAAGCATTCATTTTTCTTTTCATATCATATTTGCCTTCATTGCCAAATGTCAAAAATATATTTATAACATCCCAATATATATATATATATATATATATATATATATATATGTGTGTGTGTGTTATATTGCAGATTTTCGCGGATATAAGTATGAATAAGAAAGTTTTCTTGGGTTTTCCGCGTCTTGGATTCAAGTTCGGCCTCTGGCCACTGATTGCGACGTTTCGGCATGATCCCACATGTCATTATCAAGGAATGATAAGTTCCAGTCACAGGTTTAGGTCTTATATGATTAAACATATAGAGTTTTCGCTGTGGTCCGTTTCCGAGGTTGCAAGGTTTAGTTCTTATGTAGTTAAATACCTTCAGCTTTCAGTGTGGTCCGTTTCGGAAGCCGTACAACCATCAAAGCGTCGACCATGCTCCATGTTGCCCAACCGTGAAAAAAACCACTCAGAATAGGGATATACGGAGAGCTTATGTCCGCGCGGCCATAGTACCAGTGAGTTAGATAGTTTGTTAGTTATAATTGTTAGGAAAGGAATAACAATAAATAATATAACAAATTTTAATATTTTACTACACGCAGACGGTGTTATTATAATGTAAAATATAGAAAAGATTTACAGTTCTTTCTGCACTGTTTAAATGAAATCAGTAAAGAGAAGCTATTTTAAAATATCTGTAGATAAGACAAAAATAATGGCGATTTTAGCAAAGTCGCCCATAAAGTTAAAAATGATAATAGAAGACAAACCTCTATCACAAGTATAAATAAATATCATCAACTCGTGTCCAACTCACGGTCGGGTCGAGGAATGAGATGAGATGAACCCATATATATATATATATATATAAGTTATCCCACAACAGGCCCGGAGGCCCTTCGGATAGTAGGAGGTAAAGGCTCCCACTTTTTCTGGACAATCGGCACTTTATGTCAGCCGGGTTGTCAGTCCTGCGTGACAGCCGCTTTTACCCACAGAACAAGCGTCTGGTACTCATTTCCGTTAGAGGCTGAGTCGACCCTAGGGCCATAGTGCCGCCAGAGGGTTTGGGTCAGTTTAAAAATCCTGACCCCAACGGGACTTGAACCCTCGACCCTCCGGCTTGTAGCTCAATGCCTTAACCACTATATATATATATATATATATATATACATATATGACCTGATAAGAAAAATAAATGCCTGGACGGGATTTGAACCCGGACCTTCAGGGCTGGTTGTGGTCTAGTGGAGGGAGCTTCTATTTCCCATGCACGGGAATGGGTGTTCGATCCCGCTGTCATGCTTTTCTTTCTCTCGCTCTTCCTTAATTTTTTTTTGCCTTATTTTATTTACAGCATTTACCGCACTACTTATATACTTACTCACTTACTTGCTTACTCACTGGCACTATCGAGCCCATAGGTTCATGGCCGTCGGACATAAGCTCTCCATACATCCCTATCCTGAGCTAATCCTTTCCAATCATTCCCTGTATAATCTACTTCCCTCAACTCATAGCTAATGTTATTCTCCCACCTCATTCTTGGTCTACCAACTGGGCGTTTTCCCTCTGGCTTTCCTACAAGAAGCTTCCATGCAACTCTTTCATTCCCCATACGCGCAACATGTCCTGTCCATCGCAGTCTACGAGACTTAACTCTTCTTATTATATCTGGCTTCCTATAAAGACATGTAGTTCATTGTTATGTAGTCTTCTCCATTCACCTATTATATACGCGAAATTATTTTCCATTGCACGACACACAACGAAATAGAACGGATTTTAGTTTCTCAAATAGTTGGTATATTTGTGAATCAAACAACTGACCTCTGGTCATGCGCAGTGGCTTCGTTCTGGGATTTGAAAATTACCTGTGCGCCAATAATTATTTCAAAGGCTGTACCTTTTAACACATAAGAGATTCTTTACTCTATCAGCTGTGCATGTAAGTGTTTTTAATAGTTTCAAGTTTATCTTGTTTCCACGTGTTTACAATTATGGTGAACATTGTAAAGTAACCCAGGCTATCAGCTTCGTGAACATACTATGTCATGCACTCTTATGATACCAACAAATAAGTTCTACATCTGTTTTCATTATCATAAGTAATGCCACGAGTGATTTCCAAAATTCACGACTCATGAAGTGAGGAGTGAATTTATCTACAGAATTTGGAAATCAAGAGTGGCATTTGTTAGGATTATTTAACGAATAAAATTAAGCTGTTTACTTACAAATAATTATTTAACTACAATTATTTTAAAATATTTATATATTTAATGTAAATGGCGATGTTTGAAAACAAATCAGAAATGTGAGGTTATGTTCATTCACTGCTGCTTGATCATATTATTTATTGCCAAATAAGATCGCAATATTGTAAGAGTGCACCCAAGTGGAGAAATAATGAAACACATCAAACTGTATATCACAATCAACATTACGGGTTATTCATTTATTTTTTAGTAAACAACTCAGTAAAATCAAGGAATATTTTCATTATTTGCTATATTCAATGTATTTGTTGGAGAAAAATAATGCTTTGACCTGTTCAGAACATTAAAAAGGAGGAGCTTTTTTTATCACAAAAGCAGGGGCTGATAAAGAGAAATCGATAAAGAGCGAGGTGAAACACGACTGCCATTGGTTGTAAAACAACATTCATTGAAACGTGATTGGTCATTGACTAGCATTTGTGGCACGAGTTAAATAGTCATAAGTAATGCCACAAGTAATTTTCAAATTATCGATAAATTCACGACTCACGAAGTGAGGACTGAATTTCTCTAGAGAATTTGGAAATCAAGAGTGGCATTTGTTAGGACAATTTAATGAATAAGATTAAGCTGTTTACTCACAAACCATTATTTAAATATTGTTATTTAAAAAATGTATATATAAATTTATATATATATATAATGTAAACGGCGATGTTTGAAAACAAATGAGAAACGATTGGTACGTTTCACTTGCTTCTTATGTTCATCACTGCAACCAGATCATACTATTTATTGCCAAAGGAACGCAATATTGTAAGAATGCACTCTAGTGGAGAAAAAATGAAACACATCAAACTGTATATTAATTCATTTCTGATGTCGTATGATGTAAATATGACAATTATATTTATCTGGATTGTTACCTGGGAAAAAATACATTTAAGAAAGTGCAAACAATGTTTTTTTTTTTTTTTTTTTTTTTTTTGGTGGTAAAATCAATTGCTACAAATGTTTTATATTAACTCCGCATGTTGACATTCATGCACTATATATACAATCTGGTAGCCGTATTTCTTACAGGGTAGGCCACTACAAAATAATGCTATGACCTATTAAGAATGTTAAAAAGGAGGTGCTTTCTTTATTATGATAAACTTTAGTTGGTAAATTCTAGGCGAAACAAGACTGTGATTGGTTGTAAATAAAAAATCATTGAAATGTGATTGGTCATTGACTCCCATTTGGGGCATCAGTTAAATAGTCATAAGTAATGCCACGAGTGATTTCCAAATTTATCTAAAGGATTTGTAAATCAAGAGTGGCATTTGTTAGGACTAATTAACGAATAAAATTAAGCTGTTTACTCACAAATCATTATTTACGTATTCATTCATTCATATCGTTCTGCTCAAGAGCAAGCATTTCACTGCAAACTCAGCATTCCCCACTCTTTCCTTAACTCAGCTTCCTTTTTGTGTCTGCACACAAACCATTCATTTTAATATTGTCTATCATCTGATGTCTTTTTCTGCCTCTAACTTTCTTTCCGTTGACCATTCCTTCTAGGGAATCCTTCAGCAGGCAGTTTCTTCTTAGCCAGTAGCAAATCCAATTTCTTTTCTTTATGAGTTCCAGCATTGTTCTTCTTTTACCCACTCTGTCTAGCACATCTTTATTTCTTACTTTGTCTGTCCATTTTATATGTTCAATTCTTCTCCATATCCACATCTCAAAAGCTTCCAGTCGCTTTTTCACATTCTGTCGTAATGTTCAAATTCTCTGCACCATATAATGCTACACTCCATACAAAGCACTTCACTAGCCTCTTTTGTAATTCTTTTGCCAAAGGTCTGCGGAAAATGCTTATCTTCTTGTTAAAAGCTTCTTTTTACCATTGCTATCCTCTGCTTTACTTCTTGACCGCAGTTCATGTTACTACTGATAGTACAACCCAAGTATTTGAAGCTCTCCACTTGCTCAATTGCCTCATCTTTAATCCTCATGTTTATCTTCCTTGGTTTCTTTCCTATAATCCTGGCCTTCGTCTTATTTATATTTATCTTCATCCCATAATCCTTGCACTTGTCATTTAGCTCCATCAGCATGTTCCTCAGTGTCATTGCATCTTCTGCTAGCAAAGCCATATCATCAGCAAATCTTATGCACTTTATTCTTCTTCCGCCCATGATTATGCTTCCCGTATTGCTGAAGCAGTTCTTCACTAGGTCTTCCAGGTTGAAGTTGAAAAGAGTAGGCGATAGAGGACATTATTTAAATATAGTTATTTTAAAATGTTTATATATTCAATGTAAACATATGAGAATGTTTGTTTGTTTCATTTGTTCATCACTGCAATTTAATCATACTTTTTATTGCCAAATAGGATCGCAATATTATAAGAATGCACGCTAGTGGAGAAAAAATGAAACACATAAAACTGTATATCATAACCAAAATTATAGGCTATTAATTATTTTTTTAGTAAACAACTCTGTAAAATCAGGATTTAAAAACACAATTATTGAACACACAATTATCAAATGTGTAGATCGCAGGAATCTGTTCATCATTTGCTATATTCAACGTATTTGTTCGAGAGTCAGTCACTCCAAAATAATGCTCAGACCTATTCAGAATATTAAAAAGGAGGAGCCTTTTTATTTTGGTAAACAGAATTCCATAAATATCGAGGTAAAACACGATTGGTTGTAAAACAAAATTAATTGAAACGTGATTGGTCATTGACTCCCATTTTGAGCACGAGTTAAGTAGTATAAGTAAATATGTCCGATGCACAGGAATTGCGTAAACTAACAAATTCCCTTCCAATTCAAATGTATGGTCCAATTGTCATTGTTTGCAGAATATGTCTCTCTTTGTTAATTAAATATATCGTTGGACCATCAAGAGGGATGCTCCACAGGCGAAATATAGCAGAAAATCGTCATTTCTTACTTTCTAGATGAGTCCATATGTTCGAATATTGTGTAGTTACGAATGTAGAAAATGTTAAAGTGTTTGAAATTTTAAATGCCTGTCTCTCGGAAACCATGCGTGATGGAGAAAACTCGATATCATATTTGAATTCAGGAGAAAAAATACTATCAGAATCACATATTTTTCTTTCTGAGACAAAAAGAGTTTATTTTTTGTTGCTCATGCTCAGTGGTATTTGTAGGTGAGGAAATTTTGAAGCAAATACAGTGTGATTATAAAGTCTCAGTACATTTTAAAGAAATCGCTTACATATCGTATTTATGTTAGAGCCATTCGAAAGATACAAATATGTTCACCATTGAAGAGCGGATCGAGATTGTTGCTGCGCGTTTTAAGAGACCAGTCATACGAGGAAGTTAGATTCAGATTACAAAGGAAACTATTAAGGGAGACGTGTATCTTGATATGTTGCAACTTTTCTTACAGCCACAGTTACAGCAAGATGGTACCGTTGATACAGTGGTGTTACAACAAGATGGAGCACCACCACACTTTGCTCTGGCTGTACGCGGGTATCTCAATGACAGGTTTCCCAAAAGGTGGAGTGGAAGGACATCTCCTCGTATCTGGGCACCTCGTTTGCCAGACCTCGCACCCCTGGACTTTTTTGCTTGGGGGTTCATCAAGCAACAGGTGTACAGAACCAAGTTTCCTAATCTGCAAGTGCTGAAAGAACGCATACGCCAAGCGAGTGAAATGATTACAGAGGATATGTTGGTGCATGTTTTCCGGGCGACGGTGCGTCGTTGGGAAACATGTTTTGAGATTGATGGAGGTCATGTTGAACACTAACTTGATAGTAGAAACTACCTTATATTTTTTGTTTAATTTGCGCTACGTTATCCACAAAATGCACTGGGACTTTATAATCACACTGTAGAAAGGAGAAGAGGAAATAAATGCAAGGTTCATGCACCACACTTTTAACTGTAATTAACGTCAAATCATGATGCACCATAGCGGGTTTAACGCCCCGCTAAACGTAATGCCATTAAACTTAAAACGCTGTAATTGCCGATTAAACTATGGATCAGTAAGGTGTTATACACCGTAAAAATAATCTTACTTGCAACATACTATATAACCCTCCATCATTTCTAGTTAATTAAAATAATACAAATTGTTTCAGAATAAGTATTTCTGACATTATATAATCGAAATGGACAGCTAATGACAAATGAGGGGAATTTTGAGGAAGTGGCTGAATTCAAATACCTAGGAACAATAATCACAAATAGGAATGAGATGCACAAAGAAATTAAACATAGGCTCAATTCTGGAAATGCTTGCTATTTTGCATTGCAGAGACTCTTGATGTCCCAATTCCTTTCAAAAAATGTTAAACTGAAAATATATAAAATTATTATTCTACCAGTTATACTATATGGGTGCGAAACATGGACTCTTACTTTAAGGGAGGAAAGGAGATTGCAGGTATTTGAGAACAAAGTACTTAGGAAAATTTTTGGACCAAAGAGAGATCAACAGACAGGTGAATGGAGAAGACTGCATAACAGTGAACTACATGGTCTTTATAGGAATCCAGATATAATAAGAACAGTTAAGTCTCGTAGACTGCGATGGGCAGGACATGTTGCACGTATGGGGAATGAAAGACTTGCATGGAAGCTTCTTGTAGGAAAGCCAGAGGGAAAACGCCCAGTTGGTAGACCAAGAATGAGGTGGGAGAATAACATTAACTATGATTTGAGGGAAGTAGATTACACAGGAAATGATTGGAAAGCATTAGCTCAGGATAGGGATGTATGGAGAGCTTATGTCCGGGCGGCCATGAACCTACGGGTTCGATAGTGCCAGTGAGTAAGTAAGTAAGTAAGTAAGTAAGTATAAGTATTTCTGACTTCTAGAGGTTGTAGAGGGGACATAGTAGATAAAGTTTTGATAAGGAACTCATGTCCGGAAACGTGCCATTTCGATGTAATAGTATTTGGGTTGTAATTTTACTATAAATACAAAAACTGAAAGAGACATACATATGAAACTGTCAAAATTTCAAATGATATGCGGAACTATACATAAAACATTAAAGAATAAAACAAGAAGAGATACTAGATTGAAGTTTTATAAAACATTGGCAGTTCCTGCATTACTTTATGGGAGCGAAACTTGGGTAATGACCAAAAAATTGCAAAGTAGAATGCAAAGCGCAGAAATGAACTTCCTTAGAAGTACAAAAGGCTGCACAAGATTGGATCGGATAAGGAATGAAGATGTGAGAACAGAGTTAAATATACATCCATTGGATGAGAAAATCAGAGAATATAGAGAGAAATGGTTTACACATGTGGAAAGATTACCAAGAGCAGCATTCAACTACAAGCCAAGAGGTTCGAGGAATGTAGGAAGGCCAGTGAAAAGATGGACAGAACAACTGTGAGGCGGAACAGGCAATTTGCCTAGCCCGTGAAGTGAAGAAGAAGTATATTACGATAGGAGGTTGGGAAGCGTTTTTACAGAAGCGAGGAAATGTTTAAAAACCGGGCGATAGCGAGGTTTCCAATAGCCTATAGACTACGATGAGGTGAAACTGAATTTCTCATGTCAAGTGTCGGACTGCAGTAAAACAAACTGTGCATAACGATGTTATTGTTGCATATTATCGTATATTTAGCACAAATTAAAATAATTTACTATTGCCAGATTTATCTGCTTTCAATGTATTATACTTATGATACTTTGATTCAATGTAAAGACATAGAAATACCAAACAATTTAAGTGGCCCTTATATCTGCAATATCACTGGCCAACATGATTTTTGCCTCATGAGTACCAATAGTTGAACTTTTTTTTATCGTGTTTTCAAATATGTATTCGGAATTTCTCCATCACCCACAGTTTATTTATTTCAATTTCAATTAATGGATTTAAATAATTATTTTTTAATAAAGGTTTTTTCGTCCATTTGTCCATTGTAATATTAAACCAAATGAGCTAACTCAGGAGATTTCAGCTATGGAAAAGAGATATCAAGGCAAATGGAATCCTAATATGCTGGCCGATTATTGTTGGACCATCAAGAGGGATGCTCCACAGGCGAAATATAGCAGAAAAACGTCGTTTCTTACTTTCTAGGTGAGTCCGAATATTGTGTAGTTACGAATATAGAAAATATTAAACTGTTTGAAATAATGAAATCCTGTGTCTCGGAAACCTTGCGTGATGGAGAAAAACCGATATATTTGAATTCAGGAAAAAATCAGAATCACATATTTTTCTTCCTCAGACAAAAAACAAAGTTTATTTTGTGTTGTTCAGTGTAGTAGGCCTCGGTGGACTAGTGGTTATGCTCCTTGCCTCTGGTTCCATAGGTCGTGGGTTCATTGGGGTCGATGGATTTTCTAGGATGGAAAAATTTAAAGAGCAAGTCCTCTGGGAGGGACTTTAAGCCGTGGGTCCCGAGACTGAAGATTTCAGGCTCGTAAAAGATCCTTAAGCCTGAATAAAGAGGCCTCTAAACAAAATTTACCGACATCAATGTCCTAGTAATAGCTTAGTTGCCTGTTAGATGTCTCATTGTGTCGGTGTGTTGACCGCATGACGTCCATGACATCTACGAGCTAATAACGTAACTAAAAAATAGAGGCATTGACATGAGAAAGGTACTAAGTCATAAAAGAAAGATTTTACAGGAGAAGCAAAAAACAATTTGGCACTTTTAAATTTAAATATATTTTGTAAAGCTCTCTATCTCTCTATCTTCGGGTCTTCCCGTGCCAAACCTCCAAAGCCTACGGTCTTGGGTATCTTCGATGCTTAGCCCTCTAGCTTGCATTACTGTCTTCATGTTTTCCTTCCATGTTAACCTTGGTCTCCCTCTTTTCTTCTTTCTGTTCGGATGCCATTCATATAGTTGCTTCGGCCATCGCTCATCTTCCATTCTTAAAACATGTCCTAACCACTTTAATTCCTTCTCCTCAATTCTTTCAATTATGTTTTCTTCTGCTTCCATTATGTTTCTAATTTCCTTATTTGTGCCATGTTCTAATTTTTACTTTCCGGCACTTCTGCGTAAATAATCCATTTCTAGAGCTATTAGTCTATTCTTGTAGTACTTATTGATTGTCCATACCTCACTTCCATACATTGCAACAGATTCCACCAATGTTTTACCAATATATTTTTTTGTGTCTTTCCAAATATGCTTATCCCACCATATGGAATTATACGATGATATTATTTTGTTACTCAATTCAATTCTATGTTTTATGTTCTCTTTGCCTGTCCGGCTTTGATTGATTTGGTCTTTTAGCATTTTTTTTTTCTAATGTGTGGGGAGCTGGCCCACAGCATAAACCCCCAACCTGGAGGACCAGGAAAATCTCTGTCTGGGTTTTCCTCCCATAGCCTTTGAAGATCCCTCTTCACCGCAAGGCAGCGTTTCATTTTGTAAAGCTAATATGGATATTGTGTAACTATTTTTTCAAATACAATTTCTCGTTTAGTTGGGTCAAAATTATATCAAGATTAATGTTTAACTTGGTCTAGTAACTCCTTACATAGGGGAGGCCATGGTTTAACTTGGTCTAGTAACTCCTTACATAGGGGAGGCCATGGTTTAACTTGGTCTAGTAACTCCTTACATAGGGGAGGCCATGGTTTAACTTGGTCTAGTAACTCCTTACATAGGGGAGGCCATGGCTCAACAATCGGCTACGTCATTGTAGATAGATAAATCTTAAACGTATCGTGTAATATATATATATACCCGGCGTGCGAGCTACACCTAAATAAATGAAAATGAGTGTGTTTTTATGTTTAGTTGAATAAATGAAAGGAAAAATAATTATATAATCAATTGAGTTGGTGTTTACTTGATGAAAATCCATATTTATTAATTAAATAAAAATAAAACGTAGTTTTATTTGATTTTCATATTTATTATATAATTCAGTGACAGCTGTTTCGGTACACTGTACCTTCTTCAGACATGTTAACAAATTATGAATTGTGTTCCAACTGATAAACTACGTTTTATTTTTATTTAATTAATAAAATAATTATAAATTTATATTTTTAGATTCCCCGTGCTGATTACCCGGCGTTGCCCGGGAATCTACTTATCATAATCTTCTTGACATAA